>OY829521.1:6719121-7055736 GCA_963691665.1 Clepsis dumicolana
CTTTTGAACCAGACTATTAACCATTGCTGTACTATAACCATTTGTTGTTGCTATCTGATATATAGTATGTAACTCAGAATCATAATGCTCTTTCGAAAGAGGTACAGTTAGTAGTCTATGTACATAACAATGGAAAGCAGCCAGTTTATGCTGCCATGGGTGAGTAGAATTTGCAGGTATGACAGTATCTGTGTACGTAGGCTTACGGTAAATTTGAAACTGGTGCCTATTATTTACTCTTGTAATAGTTAAATCCAGAAAATTTAATGAACGATTTTCCTCTAATTCTCGTTTGAACTTTATTTTTGGATGTTTGTTATTGAGAGCACTAATAAACAAATCTAGCTGCCTCATACTCCCCTTCCAACATAAAATTAAATCATCAACATACCTATAATAATATACTAAATTGCTGTTCCCCACAAATCAAATAACATCAATGTTGCCTTTAAGACTACTAATTCTTTACGTTCTAGACTTTGTAATAACAAAGAAAAGGTGGATAAAGGGAACAGGTCGGGCGTATATAAACTCACTTGTGGCGACTGTAGTCAAGTATACATTGGACAAACCGATCGAAGCTTTGATACTAGATTTAAAGAGCATGTCTCGTCATATAGGCATGATCATCCAGAGAAATCAAACTTTGCCAAGCATTTATTAGAAACGAATCATTCGTTGTTAGACTCAGATACGTACGAAATTTTACATTATTGTGATAAGGGTTTGCGGCTATCGGTTTTAGAACAATTGGAAATAATTAGGTACAACAACATGGGGTCTATTATTAATGAACAAGTTAATTTGGTTTCTTCGCCTTTGTTACGACTTGGGTCTAATTTTAATAATGTGTCATAGTAATAATGAGAACATGACTTCTCTTTTTACCGTACTCGGTTAAAAATAACGGGGTACCTGGCGTAGATTAAAAATAAAAATAAAAAGGGTAGTTTGGAATTCATTTCTTAAAAAAGGGTAGTTTAGGACTTACATAAAAGGGTAGTTTGGAATTTATAAAATATTAGTGGGTATGTTGGTTTTGTCATTAACTAAGTTGAGTACATGGTTTACATATGTCAGTAGTGGAAGTGGTGGCATGTTGAGCGGTTGTTGTTGTGCTTCGTAAATGGCCTCGTGGAGAGTGCCGAAACGCGTCAGCGTTTAGTATAGTGGTGGTGGTGATAGTTGGGTCTGTGTGGCATGTGTTGATTCGTGTAGCAGTGGAGGTGGAGGTGTTGCATGGAAACATACATTTGCCGCACAGATATAACTATTTGTCATTAGTGGTCGCGGGTGAGCAAAGTAATTGTTTTTTTAGTTCATACTTATGGAGTGTCTGTTAGATCTAGAGTGTCGTAACATCGTGACACGATGATTGAGTCTTGCCGTTCTAATACCGGCTATGTTTTACAGTTGACCGTAAAATACTACGCCGAGGAGCGCCACGGGCTTACCGTGACTCTCCGCAGCCAGATGGGTGATCAGGGTTACTCATCTGGCCATAATCTATACAGGAGGTGGAAAGCACATCACCAGCTGAGACACACACTACCCAACAAAAGCGAAGCAGATATACCACAAGCCAGCCGCCTACGCGCAGAAGAATCCAGGTATGTTAAATTCAGATCACATCGCGAAATTAGGATAACTAGATAACTTCCACAATATCCATGTCCAACATCATCAAACACATACATAATCAAACCCCCACTATATGGAAGCTATATTGAATAAGTATCTTCCTGCGACATGGAAAAGAGATAAAAAGATTAACTTTTTCGCGATAAGCAAGCATGCAAGCAACCCTGCAAGCAAGCAATTAAGCAAGTAAGTAAGCAAGTAAGCCAGCAAGCAACCCAACCAGCAAGCAACCAATCTAGCAAGCAAGCAAGCAAGCATGCAAGCAACCCTGCAAGCAAGCAATTAAGCAAGTAAGTAAGCAAGTAAGCCAGCAAGCAACCCAACCAGCAAGCAACCAATCTAGCAAACAAGCAAGCATGCAAATAAGCAAACATATGTAAGCATGTAAATGTAAAAAAAAACATGCATTTCGGTGGCGCCTTTTTCTTCAATGACTAATTGCTACTTAGTTAATCATTTTAAATTGGTGCCTTTTGCATCATTGAAATCCTGATTCAAAAGAGTATCCCAACGACTGGTCATTTTCACAAAAGTAGAAAAAAAAAATTGCCCACCGAAATTACGTAATAAAATAATTTCAAAAATACACCCAAATATAGGTTTATGAATAGCAGGGTTAAATTATGAAAGCAAACGAAACATTAAATCAGAAAGTAAAAGCACGTACGGCTTGAAAAAGCAGGAATGTAACAATATATTGAAAAAAAAAACGAACATTGCACTGTTCATTAAAACAACGGTCGCAGAGTTCTGCTTTCCTTTTTTCAACAACTAATTGGTTTGCCAATCAAGGTAATCACCGATAGGTACTTTTTTAAAATAAGAACTAACGTTCATTCGTTTGCCTATTATTCAAAGAGTAATCAAGGGAACATTTGTTCATAAAATGGTACACAAGAACTATAACAGTTGGTCAATGACTTATCCGACGAAAAGCATTTACCACAGCCTAATAAATTTTAGACAACGCGAATTTGTTCCACTGGGGAACCCTTCGTTTTGACCGTTTTGCCATTATTATTGTATCAATCGAAACAGCTTTTTCTTCTATTCATATCGTATGCACATTAAAATAACGTGGGAAAAAATTACGAAAAATTGCTTTTTATAGCAACAGCTGGTTTTGATAAACAAGCAGTGGTGTTGGCAACAACATAAAATCTGTTTATGAGGTTCGGACACCTGGAAATACCCCATAGGTTTTGATTCCACGACAATTTTTATGGAAACACCTTTTTAAATGGCCGTATCTTTTGATTGCGTTGAACTACATTTTCTGTTTTGGTATATCATTCTGATTGCAATTGTTTTGATTATTATGTGCAATAAGGTGTTTACAAACATACATACATATAAGGTTAATTTATTCACAGCTTCAAAGGATTGCAGGCCTGAGTATTTAATATTAGTTACAGATTGCTATACCTCCACGCGTTTCAGAGAGAAACTGTCTTGACAGACAGACAGACGGACAACAAAGTGATCCTATAAGGGTTCCGTTTTTTCCTTTTGAGGTGCGGAGCCCTAAAAAGAAAATACTGTGAAACTTCTTCGCATTTTATTTTAATTATATCATCTTATTAAATTCTCAAAGCATGAAACTTGAAGGTTAGGCCAGGAAACGAAGCAAGAGACCCCAACTGTAAATCCTCAGGCAAAGAAAACTTTATAGTATGATAGAGTATCATGGTTTAAAGGTACATTATAAAAATCCAGAAAAAAAATACCGCAAGTTAGGTATTTTGGCCAAAATTCCTATTTCGTTGATAACTTTGTTCGGAAAAATGCTCAGATAAAATTTTCTTCACTACAAACATTCACTACAAATACGAAAACTGTATGTGAAATATCCAAAAAAAACCTGTTTTTTTTATCATAACTTGCACCGCAAAATTGCTCAGTCACTTTTTTTCAGTGCAATACGAATTTATTTTCGTTTTATACTTACGACATAAAGATCCAAAATATTTACCACTAAACTATATTTTCCTCAAAAAATACCTTTTCAGTCGCTGTGGAAAATTGCTCCGTCCGTTTTATTTACTGATACAACTATATTATTTTATTTTCTTTCAACTACAAAAATATCAAAAAAATAAATATCAAGCGCATTAAAAACTAATAAATTTGCAGAATTATTTTCGATATTTTGGTTTTAAGTGGTAATGAGACCATTTGGTATTATTAAAGAAAAACATCGGACTGACAAATTTTCCATGCTGAGTTTTTTGGTAATTTAAAATTTTGGTAAGCATTTTTTTTTGGATTTTCTTACCGGTTACGCCAAATGTCATTCTAAAGATCTAAAACAAGAAAAACTTGACTGAGAAATTTTGTCACCGAAATTACGGACAAAAAAAATATTATCTTTATAACGTGACAGTTTTTTTTGGTCAAATTTTTGGATTTTTATAAATTTACACCTAACAATGAAAATGATTCATTTAGTAAAATAATTTTGAACTGAGGAATTACTCAGTCCAATATATCAAGCTATTTGTACTTTTAGGTATAAATACCTATCTTCGGCATGTTTTTTTTTTGATATTTTTATTTTAGTTTTATATCACGTTATATTACATCCCTGCAAAGTTTCATCGACTGAGGATTTTATGCGGGGGTCTTCATACAACGAACCGCCAGATTACTCGGCCTAGGTCGTGCACACACAGAATTACGGAGCTGAAATTAGAAATGAACTTTTCCGTCTACTTGAATAGTAGCCGCGTTCTTAAATAATGAATGCGTCTACCAGTAGAGTCGTTCCCATGTGAAATGTATATCTCGCTTGTCTGGGTCATTATGAGGATTTACAGATACAGATTTAGGTTGTTGGAGTAGAGTAGTTTACGGACAGGACTTAGTTAACAGCTTTAAAAGTTTGGTATTTAGGCTTTTTATCAAGCAATCTACAAGTCATTTTCAAATTTCAATTTTGCGATGACAATAACCATAAAGGGCTGTAAAATTGATTGACCAGTTTAACCAAGGCCATATAACAAATTTGTTAGTAAAACTTAAAAACCCTTAAGGCTTCCATGGGACCATGCGCAAGCGCGCCGCCTCGCTGGTGTGCAGAGTGCGGGCCAGCACCAATACCAACCTTAGCTTGATTGCAGACCGACTTGACAGTGCCTATATCAATCATGCGTGTGCACTACATGTCCACAATAAATAATAATAAAAATTTTAATTGAACATTTAGTACTAACTCATAGAATAAAATTTTATTGTTACTAACAAAATAGAGTCATGTAAAGGTTACTCGAAATATTTTTTTTTTTTTTAGGCCAGTAACCATTTCCAATTAATGGGTCTTTATTGACAACAACAATTACTAAAATTAACAAATAGGTAAATAGCTTAAAAATAACCTAATAAGACTAAAAACTAAAAATAATCTAAACCTAGAGCCTTGGGTAGGGTGCCCATTACGCAGGCAGCATTCCCGCGCTGAATTGCTATAGACAGTCTTTGGGCGAGAAAGCTGCCTGCACGAGGGTCACCTGTTGCCTCCTTCAGGCGCTTGCTCAGAGCTCCGTGGAGCCCATGCGCGCCCTTGCCCCACGAACCGAGCGTCTCGACACCAAATGCAACGAACTCGTACTGGGCGTCGAGACACTCGTATTTGTTGGCCTTGAGCCGTTCCCGGGCATCCGCCGCGCGCAGGCACGTCTGCTGGTCGTGGGGAGGTAGGACGCTGCCAAGGTGTCTGCGCAAGTAGCGTCCCATACCAGCGCGCGGCCCATCCTCCCAGGGATCAACGACATCCCGTCGGGGCGCTTGCCATCGTTCCGCACCATCTGGGGTTCTGACGAGCGCCCTTCTGAGTATATCGTTGAGAGAGGCGTGGCGGGACAGGCGGCCGGCACCCGAGGAACAGGCGAGTCCGTGAATGAATTTATTATTATTATTATTAACACGCTGAAGGTCGTACAGCAACTTTTGGCTTTGACTTGACAACCGGCCAAGAGCATGTTGGACCATGCTCATTGTAGGGTCCCATGGCCGCTACCTACTACAAACAAATGCATGCAATGCAATGCCACATGTTGATGTTTGGTATTTTTTTTAGCTTTTGTTACATGTACCCGTGCCCCCCTAGAAATATTTATTTTTGTTATTTAATTACAAAACTATGTAGCGGCTTCTATAAGACAGCCACAGTCCAAATTTCATCAATTGACATAGTATACGGATGGACGGACGGATATGACTAAACTATAAGGGTTCCGTTGTTGCCATTTCGGCTACGGAACCCTAAAGATTACTGTAATTATTCCTGTAACTGGATCCTTAGATACCACAAGAAATTGAGCTATAAAGAATTCTCGTGTTACATGCGCCATTGTCAACTTTCTTGGCAGGTGTCTCCTGAACAAAAGACTCAATCGACGAATGAATCGACGAAATAAATTACAAGTAAATCCCTCTCAATTTGCTTTCAGGGAGTTAAAAAGGAGGTATTTCGCTTTTACGCAAGAAAAATGACACGTAACAAAATAATGACGACAGTGGGAAAAATAATATCACTGTATGAAGGTACGTACCTACTTAATAAGGTCACCTGGGCCGTGTTTTATAAAGCTACAAGTTATAATTTACAAATGGAAGTATCTTTCTACCAAAAGGTGATTAGAATGAGAATTCCACTAGAAATTGTAACTTGTAACTTTGTAAAACACGGCCCTTGAGTAAAAGCCACTATGGAGTTATTGCGTTCATTAAAATTTGAGTTATTTTTAATTTTAAGCAACGAGTGTCACAACAGCTCCTGCCGTCTTCTGATAGACACCTGAACTATTTGGAGGACAACGCGTAACAAGAGGGCGGTTTGGCAAATCGTATTCAAATTTCAAGTTTCGGCCATTCCGAAATTTTCTATGATAATAGTTCTGTGGTTACGGCAGACTAACGCGAGGAAGGTGAACAAAATTGGTTTTTAGGTATCCTGGTTTTTCTTCAGTTCTTTGGCATTAATTTGTGTTAATCATTACCACGCGTAATATAGCATATAGCAATAGGTAATTGGTTCACGCGTATGACCTATAATGCTTCATTTTCAGATACATTTCCGTGTAGAATGTTTTAAGGTTTTGCGTTCCAAAAATACAAAAGAAATACATCTCTGCTTCCTCGTACTAAAATTCTTTGTAAGTACTAAATTTTGAACACCTCTAAATAGTAGAAAAGGTCAAGTATATAAAGCAGAGCGCCGCATACAAAAGTTGAAATTGTCGAATTTATCTCACGTGAGCCTAAAAGGGACTATTCCCTTAAATAACCGGAGCTTTATTCGAAAGCTATCGGATCGTGAAAAATGGCCCTTGTCAATTTTTATTCTATTTCTCGTTTTGACATCGGGTATCCTTCCCTACACCGTATTAACGTTCTGCTCAGGACGTTCAGATATTACGTAAAAATATACTAATGGAAATCGTTAACTGATATCCGTGGCCCATATAAAATATCGTGTTGATGGCGGTGGAATAATTGCAGAGCTTTTTTAAATCTTTCTTTTTGAATTTACTACTAATATAATACTAGTGTTCAGTAATTCACTTCGAGGTAGCGATGTCGACAAAATTCGGAACTATTGAACGAACTCTATTTAATTTTGTACACTTTAATGTTAACTTTTCATTTTTTTGTATTTATTTAACTTTATTATATATTTTTTTTTTATTAAACTACTCCTCGTAATAAAATTAACTGTACATCTAATATATAAAAGCGAAAAACCAGAACGGGATAAAAGAAACGGGACAGAGCAGGATGGCGCTCTACAACACCATTTTGACTCGTTTCTCACAAACAACGCAATATTCCTCCGGAATTTTAAAGCAATTCGATTCTTTAACGTTGGGAATCGCAAAAACTTGAGATAACATGATATTGGGTGAGTAAATTTTGTATGTTAATCAAAATAAAATCGCAAGTTCGAATTTAGAGCCAAAAGCGAGCGATGTAATATCTATGCCAGTGTTGCTGTTCAAGGATAAAGAAATCAATTCATTATCCTGCGTTGCAGTCAATGGAAATTTTTAATTTTATGCACCTATGTAAATTTTTATTGATACCATCAAAAGCAAAAAATACGTGTCTAAATTTTTTTTTCGATAATCTAAGTATATGACGGACTAATTAGAAATATTGCTTTTTTACCCAGAGGACACATTCCTATTGCTATATCTGTAGCATTCCTTATCCTTACGTTAACATAATATTCCACGCGGGCGGAGCCGCGGGCGCTCTCTAGTTAATTATAACAATAACAACATTCTTGAGTAATTGTACCTACATAATAAAGGCGCACTTTGTGTATTCTGCAAGCAAACATGACGTCCAAGCATAGGTACCGTAGTTTTATGCAGTGCAATATGGCGGTATTGTTGGCGACGTTATAAAAGATACCATGTTCCATCAAGTCCAGACAAAGCACTTAGAACGGCGGCAGCAATTTGCCACACAATCCAAGCCCAAATTAAGACACCGGCACAGTGGCGCTGTTGACTTTAATAAGAAAAAAAAAAACGTTTTTTTTTCACGTTTTGAGCAAACTTACTTTAGTTCGAAAGTTCATAATTATAGTTTTAGAGAATTGTCTCTATTGAGCGATTTTGTGATTATTTCAGAAAACCCTGATTTCACATCTTTTGAACGGTATAGCGCTCTAAGTGTAAATGTTATACAAGTAAATTTGCACTTTTCTGGTCCTCTGAAAAGCGAGCATTCAAATAAAGAAAAAAAGTATAACTAAAGTAAGTTTACTTAAAAATGATCTTAATGACCTTCTCGATCAGACTGTAAAGCATCTGAACTAGGTTTGGGTTCATCCTGTATTTGCAAATATTTGTTGATTCGCTGAAGTAAATCTTACTTTGATTATTTAACAACTTTATCCTTAAGATTTTCACCATTAAATTTTGCAATTAAAAGTTGGTGAACATGTCACATTGCTAAAAAGAGGCCTTATTTCATATTTAATACGTATGTGGGCTGAGAAATACCTTATCAAAATAATACCTACAACAATTTAATCAGCTATCTATTTTAAATCATTTAGTAATATATTATTATGTTACAAATGAACCTTTATTTAACCCAGTAATTTAGTACCAAACCTTCAAGTAAATATTGAATAGGTATAGTACAAAACGTTTCGCAAGGGATTTGTCTTTGAAGTTTTTTTGTGACTATTTAATGAAATTTTGACATCTCTTCTCTCTTCTTCTTCTTCAGCGCATTTGCGCCCACCGTTGGGCAAACGCCTCTCCAATTTTCCTCCACTCGGCCCGGTTTGCTGTGGATCTCGCCCAGATCGAGCCAGCGGTCCGGACTTTGTCGCGAAGGGATATTCCGAGCATAATGCGTTCCATGGCCCTTTGTGCAATTTTGAGCTTGTTGATTAGCTGCACTGTGAGTGGCCATGTTTCACACCCATATGTCATGGCAGGTAGCACGCACTGGTTATACACCTTGGTCTTCAGTGACTGGGGTATCTTAGACTGGAAAACACCGCGCAGCTTGCCAAAAGCAGCCCAGCCCAGCTGTACTCTTCGCCCAATTTCTGACATCATCGAGTCTCGTCCGAGGACAATCTTTTGCCCCAAGTACACATACTCATCCACTTGCTCCAAAGATTGGGTATTCAGCGTGACTGGGCTACGGGATAAATCGACTTTGGCCATTACTTTCGTTTTATCCATGTTCATTTTCAACCCAATCCTTAGAGATGCGTCATGCAATTCTTGGAGCATCAGTTGCAGGTCCTGAGTGTTCTCCGAAATGATGACGATGTCATCGGCGTAGCGCAGGTGGTTTAGATATACGCCGTCAACATTTATGCCTCTCCCATGCCAGTCCGTAGTTTTGAATACGTCTTCAAGGGCGTTGGTAAACAATTTTGGTGATATTACATCTCCTTGAAGAACTCCTCTCTTTATGGGTATAGGGTCTGAGTTCTCCTGCAACTGGACCGTCATGGTGGCTGATCTGTACAAACTGCTGAGAATGTTTATGTAGCGTTCATCTATGTGGCAGCGCTTTAGGGATTGACTTACGGCCCAGTGTTCTACGGAATCGAACGCCTTCTCATAATCTACAAAGGCTAGATACAAAGGCCTGTTGTACTCCTCCGCCTTTTGTATAATTTGCCGAGGTGTGAAAATATGATCGGTGGTTCCGAATGCCTTTCTGAACCCCGCTTGTTCCGCTGGTTGGTGTTCATCTAAACGCTGCGCCAATCGTGTTGTCAGGACTCTAGAGAACACTTTATACACCTGGCTGAGCAGCGATATTGGTCGGTAGTTTTTAAGTAGGTTCTTATCGCCTTTTTTATGAAAGAGAACGACTAAACTTTTTGTCCAATCTTCTGGTACTTCTCCCGTTAACAAAACCTCATTGAACAGCAGGCGCAGTTCCTTTGCAACAGCATTTCCTCCAGCCTTCAGCAGTTCCACAGATATTTCGTCCTCTCCCGGTGCTTTGTTCTTTTTAAGCTGTTTCAGTGCTTGTTTGACTTCGTAAGTGCTGAATTCGGGAATGTCCTCAGTGTAATGGCGGCCAAGGGGCGCGCGTTTGTCACGTGGATGAACATGGGAAGGCTCAGGCATCCCTGACGCGTATAGTTTTGTATAGAAATCCTCAGTAATTTCTTTGATCTCTTGGATGTTGCTCGTTGCTATACCATGTGGATTTGTCAGAGTGTTGAGTTGATGTCCGCCGCTTGCCCGTTGGAAGACTTAAAACCCCTTATTCCTCTCTATGAGTTCCTGGATTTGCTGTGTCTTCTTTTGTCGTATGTCACGTTTTAAGGTTTTATTAATTTGTTTGTTCAAGTGTCTGTGGGTATCACAGTTGAAGTCTTTAGTTGCTACCTCTCTGCGCTCCTCCATCAGGGCTGCTACTTCATCAGAGACCCGTGACTTAGTTCTGGTAGTTCTTCGAAAGTGGTTGACCGCATGTTCTTTGACAGTGTTGATAAAACGCCTGTATTTGGTTTCGAGACTACATTCAAAGTGGTCAACCGCTGAGCGCTGTAGAGATTCCTTCAGTGAGCTTTCGAATCTTTTGTCAACCCCCTCCGGTATATGGAGCTTTCCCAGCGCTTTTTTCACCAGTTTCGCTCATTCCAGTCTCGTATTTAACATAATTTAACACAATTTTGACATACGTATGATTAATTTGGTTATGCATATTAAAACAAGACTATTTTGAGGAAGTGGATGGTTCAATTTCAAGCCTTATTTCAAACAGCAAAGGTTGTCAGTTTTGTCTATTCTTGTACTCCCCACACCTGTACAGTTTCACCACTGTGGACCGCGCAAAACTCGCAAACTGAAAGCCGTTACACGCGACACGCGACTTTAGTGTTGATGCTATAATGGGTTTTATTTTTAATTTGCTGTTTTTGTATTCTGAACAACATTGTCTTTAGCTGTAGCTTTGAACGAATTAAACTGAATTGGAATAAGATTACGGAATGGAATACTCGTAGAGAGAAAAGCCGAAACGTTGAGGTAATGGAAAACAAGTTAATTTTGCGCGATTACGTCTCGGATTGTAAATAAAATAATAATGCGTGAGTAATAGTAAAAAATCAGACGAATCTTCTTCCAGGCTAAAAACCAAATTAAATAACTAGTCATGTCAGTTTATACATGTTTTTGTATCGAATTGAATTACAATTTGCCAAGTAGGTTACTTATACATCAAAACTTTTCATTTAGTAGGTAGTGTATAAAATGTAGTATTAAGCAAAGAAACAATCCCTGAAACTTTTGTCAAAGAAAGGACACATCACTTTAGGCATCAAGAAAAGAAAATGGTTACAAACGCGTGACCTTTCCATTTTACTTGACGTCACTTTATACATCTCCATTGTCACAGATTGAGGAGAAAAAATGCGACACCTCGTGTACGAAACAATAAATTGCCCTTCTTTATCTTGGCTGAAGACAGGTGAAAAAGCATGAGTAATATTTATTTTATGTAAAGCTGTACCGTCAAACCATTTCGTACCTTAGCAGTGTTGGAATCTGAAAGCAATAAGACAAGTTATTCACATTAATTGCACATTTTAATTGGAAATTCTCGGCTGTAGTTGTCTATTTACATGTTTCAGAATAAACAAAAATAACAATTCGTTACTTTACAAGTTATTGCGATTGTGGCAAATTAATATAAACCAAGTATGAATACAAACATAACGCGCGATACATACGCGATTAAGTCCCGAGTATCATGATAATGAATACAAACAACTGATACTTTTAACCGACTTTAAAAAAGGAGGAGGTTTTCAATTCGTCGCAACGTTTTTTTATGAATACTTTAAGCTATTTATTTTGTGTCTGCACAACTTGCACAAGTTTTGCTTAGAGATGTATAAACACACTTCTAAGATTAAAAATGTCACAGACTAAAAAAGTGTCAACTTATTCAGATCAAAGACTGGAAGTAGGTCAGGAATTGGAAAACAAGATGTATTGTCTGTAACGCTAAGTGACTGAAGAGCACCTAAAGCGAATTGTGACTTTGCAACTTGTTTGTGACATTGTATGCACACTTTCTTCTTTCACTCTTTTTGACGTTCGTTTGTTTTAACAGCAAAAGTTAACGGTAAAACCTTTGTTTAATCTGCACCCGTTTCTTCTTTCACATTGTTTATTTAAGTACTTACTTCGCACAAAGCCTGAAGTTCTAGCATACATTTGCCATACAAAGTTAATGCCATGTTTGCTGTTTGCTACGTGTTCATTGCGAAAGGAATAAAAACGGCCCCTCAAATCTCACGTTTCGCTTTCATAAGTAAAGCTCAAAGCTTATTTCTCTGTGTGCTAAATATCAAGCTGGGTACAAGCCAATTTAACCAATATTTGCAGCTAAAATTCCCTGCAACGACAGTCCGACGACTATTAAATTGACAAAGAGTTAAAAAATAAGTACAAACGACAGATGCGGCAGATTTCAACATCAGGGTGAAAAAGTACTGTTCATAAATTTAATATTAAAAGCAGTGTTAACTTTATTTTACTATAAATAGCTTGCACGTAATAATCTCAATGTGTTTGAACGCCGTTGTAGTATTTGACGAACCTTAGCTAAGAACCATCTCGATTAAACTAGCTTTCGACTAAAAAAAACCGCATCGAAATCGGTCCATCCGTTTGGGAGCTATGATGCCGTACACAGATACACAGACACACAGATACACAGATACATAGGTCAAATTTATAACGCCCCTCTTTTTGTCGGGTGTCAAAACAGTATACCCCAGTGAGGCGTGTATCTACAGTGCCAGTTTCATATTCATGACGTAAAATGCTTGCAAATAACAACAATTTCGTACATAAAAGTTCTTCAGTTTTCAGCTTTTTACTGGCCTATAAGCATTTCTGCACGTACGACGCGAGAATATTCCCGAAGCCGGGCCGTAGTATATCATAATTTTTGGGAAATTGTTATCCATTTTGTGCTCGCTTATACTGAATTTTTAATTTAAAGCGCTCCGCAGAAACGTTGAGTTGGTTAACGTGCTGAATACATGAGATGAGCTGTTTTTATTTTATGTTTCGTGCGTTCCGTTTTTATTTTAAGTTTGTTAATTTTTTTCCTTGTAAACTGCACCATAGGGATCATAATCTGGTACAGTGGTTTAAATTATGACTTTTGCCTTCATCAAGTTTATCCATAAACGATCTCGCATGAAGGACTTATTAGATGTATTGGTATATATTTTTACTTCAATACATTACAATACACACACAGTGCTTTTGGTGATATTCTTATTATAGTAGTATTATTATGATTAGCGGTGTTCTATAATGAAAATAATTTGCTCACCCGCGACCATAACAGTGTCATAAAAATGGCTCTAATTAAGTATGTAATTAAATATTTAATTGTTATCAATGGGGAATAGCTAGTAATCTATCGATATCCACAATCGACGGGTGTCTGATCAGAACTACTTATGTAACTTTTTAATAAATAAGCTATATCGTCGGCCTATATAAAACCTATGGCCTCTCATACCTCAGCTCGCACTTCGGAGTTATTCGCAATTTAAGTGCGAAATTACATTTGGTAGATACCTCTACACTCCTGCGAAGCAATTTAACGGTGTTTGTGAAGTTCCTAATCCGCACTGGGCCCATCTGGGAATTATAGCAAATCCCTCTTATTCTGAGAGGCGTCCCACATATGGGCACAGGCCTGTGGGACGTAAAAAACGGCTGGTGTTGATTTGAAAGTCTTAACTACTAAATTAAGCGGTTTTGCATCCCAAAGATTTCCAATGAATTCTGCGTTTGATATAAAATTGCCGTTCAAGTAAACAATTAATGATTATTATCAAATTACAGATCAAATAAGCAGTAATTGATGCCAGTGTTTATATAACAAAAGTTGAGCACAGATATTCTGCAAATTGGGTGACATTACAAGAATGGTTTCAATAATTGGAACGATATTATAGGTAGGTAGGTACTATTCATTATGAACAACTAGACTGTTGCCTGCGACTTCGTCTGCGTAGAATTCGGTTATCGCTATCCTGAGGGAATTATATAAATTTTTGAGAGTAAAGATAACCTATGCATTAATCTAGAGTATACCTACTTCCAAATTTGAACCAAATCTGTCCAGCCGTTTCAGAGTGAAAACCGGCGCAGTGCGAGTCGGACTCGCGGACGAGGGTTCCGTAGAAAGATTTTAACGCTTTTCCTCAGTGTTTTATGAAGTCCAGTGTAAGCCGAACCCTGCTCCTAAGCAAAATGTATGCAGTGTGGAGTCAATTTATATTAGTCTGTGAAATCTACAGACAGACATAAAAATTTAAGATTTTGAGACTTTTTGGGGTGGTTGTGCTGTAAGATCTATCTTCATACCAAATTTCAAGTTTCCAGGACAACTGGAAGTACCCTTTAGGTTTAAGGAAATCGTAAATTTGTATGGAAGTAGCTTTTTTGATGACCGTATCTTTTGATTGCGTTGACTTAGAAGGTTGATTTTTTCACAGCTTCAAGGGACCGCAGGCTTGAGTATTTGATATTAATTTCAGCATGCTACTTCCACGCGTTCTAGAGAAAAAGGGTCTTGACAGACAGACAGACAGACAGACGGACAACGAAGTGATCCTATAAGGGTTCCGTTTTTACCTTTTGAGGCACGGAACCCTAAAAAGTAACAAAATATACATAACCACTTACTTTTAACATGAAACTACCGTGAGACTCAATCATAGTGAAATAAACGGATCACTCACGTATGCCAGTTGAGTATAGCCAGACATGTTTCGGAGAGGAAGGACCATAGTCCTTCCTTATCCCGAAATATGTCGGAGTATACTCGACTGGCATACGTGAGTGATCCGTTTATTTCACTATAACCACTCACTCTTAAACTTTCATATTCATAATGTTATAAGCATTGGTATCGGCAAAAACCTTTTTCTCATTGTTAATTACGTGTCTACAAGTATTACGGTACAAGGTAGCAAAGGGCGGCCTTATCGCTACAGAGCGAGCTCTACCTGGCAGCCAGGGATAGAGCTAAGAATAAATTAAAGCAGGTGGTGCTAATTAGAAGTTTAAGTATTACGTAAAGACGTAAACAAAATACCACGAACTGTACCTGTTTCTCGGAACAAAATAATAATTTAACTTCTATATTTGTTGGCTTGCTTACCCGAGCAGTTCGCAAACAACAGAAAACATAGAAATGCTCCTAAATTATTAATAATCAAATCGGTAAACTGAAATAGGTTAGGTAACTGTGTAATCGTCACCGACGTGTTAACAATAGCCAAATTAAATCTACCTACGAACACAAGGGAAATTTTAATAACGCGGAAACTCATTCCAGAGTTTGTGGCAAACGTTATAACCGTAATTTTACTGGTTCACGAAACTGACAATTGAACATTTATTAATAATTACAACTTGCGCGGTTCATTAGCGGACATGATTACTTACTAGCTTTTGCGTAGAATTCACAGACATGCTTAAAGGGATTTCCCATGGCGACTATTTGGCCGAACGGGTTATGGCGTAGTCTGTCTCCGAAATATAAAACCTGTATACATATTAGTATGAATACTAGTGTGTCAGGTAGTACTGTCAAGCTAAAACCCTGATGTGTAGTCAGCGATAAATGCAGCTTAATATTTTTAGAATGTCAATCTAGCAAGAACAAAAATTCCTGTCAAAAGTAGGTAAGGTAGGTACCTTTGACGTTTACTTACATACTTACTTAAAGCAAAGAATATATTAGAGGTATTCCTTATTTTACGTTTGTTAGTAGGTTCTTGATCTCAGTGACGAATAAAATACGCATTTTTTTTCTCGCGGTTTCATGAATGTCAAAATATTTGTCACTTATCTAAGATGTTAAAGTATCCCTCGCTGGTTGTCAAATTATTTGACGTTAGTAAGTGTCACCTTGCGCAGTATATTTATCTTTCGTTTACTAGGTGTTAAAGTATTTACAAGTCAGACTAACACGTTTAACAAAAAATAACATGAAAACGGTTATCAAATCCAGCACCTCAGTTGAGAAGATATGAAACGAAACAATTATGGTAATAGTGTAGCTATACACTCTGACATAAATATAACAAAAGCTTACGGGCGGATGCCTACCTTCTGCATAAATATACCTACTTAGCCTGGCAGCGTTAGCACATTACTTATTTAAGATCTTTTTCCCAATTCTCCAATACAGGCCTCTTTTATAGCACTGCTCGCAAAATAATAGCTTTCGCTGAAATGTTAATGGGACGTTTACTTGGTTGTCAGTCTGCTTTTGGAATTGTTTAAGTACACAGAATAATGTTTGGTATTTATTTACTTTGTTGTTTATAAATGTCCACTTTACCTAGTTCAGTTAAAAAATGCTTATTATTTTAGACGTTTGCAAGATACCACACATTCAACTTAATTTAATGCTAGCTAAAAGACGTATTCAAAGTGTCTCTGAATGCAACGTAACAACATTTCAGTAGAAAACAAGAAAACTACGTAATAGATTAATCACGCAATCAATTGGTAGATTAAATAACTTATTCTGAAACTGGGCTTGTTACCTATCGATACAAGTTTAAATTCGGCTATCGCCAAAGTGTGTGCTCTCAGGGGAAGAACTACGGATTAGTCCGAAATTATGTCGGGCTATTAGATTCGAATGTCTCACGTAAGTGATCCGTTTATTCCACTATGATTGAATCTCGCGTTAGTTTTATGTTAAAAACATGTTTAAATTGATTCGATGTTATCTACCACAGTATGTCAACAGTAGAAATAAAAAAAAAACGGTATAGGTACTTACTTAATCCTGCGTAAATTAACCCAGTCTACAGCGACAGGGATTGACAACGATTACACTTGCTTAAACATTTTAATTTTAAACCCGCCTCGGATGAATAAGGCTCTAGATTCAATTTCAGATAATTTGAACGGTATCGCGGAATCTCCAGATCATTACGATGTTGAAATAAATAAACTCGCGCTTTAGGCAATATGTACTGATGCAAGAGGGATTGAATCAGGCGTTACTTTGCGGAGGTCCATATTTATGAACTAAAAACAATTACTTTGCTCACTTACTGTTTTAGTTCTTAAAATGGTGCAATACATTTGCGAATCTCACTCGGAGTTGTAAAGTAAAACGGTGCTAAAACGATAAGGTAAATAATAGTACATTACTGCAGAGGCCGGGAAGAAAAGGGCTGCTGGACGATTTGGTTAGACGGTCGAGTATCAAGGGGCCACACATAATACGAGTCAGGCTCCCTGTTTCAGCCGAAGTGCTAACTAGTGCTTTTCTCTAACAATGCGAGGAAATAAAACGACTTTCTCTGAAAAGTAACCATTACAATTACAAAACACTGAATATCCATTTGTAAGCTTTAATTAACACTAGGGAACTAAAAATAACTGTGTCCGACAAGTTTCCGACTTTCTCTGAAAAGTAACCATTACAATTACAAAACACTGAATATCCATTTGTAAGCTTTAATTAACACTAGGGAACTAAAAATAACTGTGTCCGACAAGTTTCCGACTTTCGTGTTCTAAAGAACACGAAAGTCGGACTAGTTAATACTAGTTGACGTAAGTCAGAGTGAGCTTGGATAAGTTTGATTAATATGAAGCATTGAAGGTTTAAGATTGATGATATAATACTAAGGATAGACGGGAACATTGAGAAAGGTCTGGGAGGGTATAGAGAGATAAAGTTTTTGGTAATGCATGGTAGAGTCAAGCAAGCAATAGCTTCGTCATAGTACAAAAAAGCCAATACAACCGACTCGAATGTATTAAATTAAAAAAACGACCCAGTGCAAGTCGAACTCGCGCGCCGAGGGTTCCTTACAAATTTATAGGAGTGTAAATAATAATTTATTGAATCAGGCGTTACTTTGCGGAGGTCCATATTTATGAACTAAAAAACAATTACTTTGCTCACCCGCGACCACTAATGACAAATAGTTATATCTGTGCGGCAAATGTATGTTTCCATGCAACACCTCCACCTCCACTGCTACACGAATCAACACATGCCACACAGACCCAACTATCACCACCACCACTATACTAAACGCTGACGCGTTTCGGCACTCTCCACGAGGCCATTTACGAAGCACAACAACAACCGCTCAACATGCCACCACTTCCACTACTGACATATGTAAACCATGTACTGAACTTAGTTAATGACAAAACCAACGTACCCACTAATATTTTATAAATTCCAAACTACCCTTTTATGTAAGTCCTAAACTACCCTTTTTTAAGAAATGAATTCCAAACTACCCTTTTTATTTTTATTTTTAATCTACGCCAGGTACCCCGTTATTTTTAACCGAGTACGGTAAAAAGAGAAGTCATGTTCTCATTATTACTATGACACATTATTAAAATTAGAACCAAGTCGTAACAAAGGCGAAGAAACCAAATTAACTTGTTCATTAATAATAGACCCCATGTTGTTGTACCTAATTATTTCCAATTGTTCTAAAACCGATAGCCGCAAACCCTTATCACAATAATGTAAAATTTCGTACGTATCTGAGTCTAACAACGAATGATTCGTTTCTAATAAATGCTTGGCAAAGTTTGATTTCTCTGGATGATCATGCCTATATGACGAGACATGCTCTTTAAATCTAGTATCAAAGCTTCGACCGGTTTGTCCAATGTATACTTGACTACAGTCGCCACAAGTGAGTTTATATACGCCCGACCTGTTCCCTTTATCCACCTTTTCTTTGTTATTACAAAGTCTAGAACGTAAAGAATTAGTAGTCTTAAAGGCAACATTGATGTTATTTGATTTTAAAATATTATAAATCTTGTCAGACAACCGGCCAACATAAGTAATACTAGATCTAAATTTGTTAGTAGGCTGAGATGGCAACGCAGAGTAAAGCATGCTATTCACTATCCGTCCCTGCTTCTTTTGAACCAGACTATTAACCATTGCTGTACTATAACCATTTGTTGTTGCTATCTGATATATAGTATGTAACTCAGAATCATAATGCTCTTTCGACAGAGGTACAGTTAGTAGTCTATGTACATAACAATGGAAAGCAGCCAGTTTATGCTGCCATGGGTGAGTAGAATTTGCAGGTATGACAGTATCTGTGTACGTAGGCTTACGGTAAATTTGAAACTGGTGCCTATTATTTACTCTTGTAATAGTTAAATCCAGAAAATTTAATGAAAAATAACGGGGTACCTGGCGTAGATTAAAAATAAAAATAAAAAGGGTAGTTTGGAATTCATTTCTTAAAAAAGGGTAGTTTAGGACTTACATAAAAGGGTAGTTTGGAATTTATAAAATATTAGTGGGTACGTTGGTTTTGTCATTAACTAAGTTCAGTATATGGTTTACATATGTCAGTAGTGGAAGTGGTGGCATGTTGAGCGGTTGTTGTTGTGCTTCGTAAATGGCCTCGTGGAGAGTGCCGAAACGCGTCAGCGTTTAGTATAGTGGTGGTGGTGATAGTTGGGTCTGTGTGGCATGTGTTGATTCGTGTAGCAGTGGAGGTGGAGGTGTTGCATGGAAACATACATTTGCCGCACAGATATAACTATTTGTCATTAGTGGTCGCGGGTGAGCAAAGTAATTGTTTTTTAGTTCGTGTAAATAATAGTTCGTCTATCACGGGAAGATTTTTCTTGCTTTTCCAGAACGTTTTGAAATGTCCAGTGTTAGCAGACCCTTGCTGCTAAGCAAAATATACGTAAAGTGGGCTCATTTAATATTGGTCACTGACATATTTACAAACAGACATAACCGTTTTAGATTTTCAGATTTATCTAGGTTTATTTAGGTGCTTCATACCAAATTTCAAGTTTCTAGGACAACTGTATACTTGCAGATACCCCTACCCTACTGTGCGGGACAGCGCAGTCCAGTTAGTTTGTAATTATAGGTTAAGATAGGTTAAGATTATATTATAATAGATAGATAAATATTGTATAGAAAAATAGGCTAAGCACATGTAAATAGATAGTAATAGAAAGAGAAATAAAATAGTATCGGATCCGGCCCCGGCCCCCACGCTCGCCCGAGTGTGAGAAAGACAAACGAACCCGGCGCCCCGGGCCCCCGCGCTCGCCCGAGCAGTATAAATAGAGCCCGCGCGGCGCTGGGTAGTCAGTCAGTCACGAGGCCCCTGCGGGATCAGAACGGCCAGCTGAGGTACAAGGCGGAGGACAGGGCGGAGATCTTCGCCGAGTGCCTCGAAAGGCAGTTCCAGCCGAACGCTTTGGACGACGCTGAGCACATCGCAGCAGTGGACCGACACCTGGAGAGATACTTCACGGCACCCATCGAGGCGGTTGACGATCCGGTCGTCTTCACACCCGGCCAAGTGGGCAGAGCCCTGAAACGCTGCAACCCGAGGAAAGCCCCGGGCGCCGATGCGATCCCGAACATGGCCCTACGCCACCTGCCGCAGCGCTCCATCGCGGCGGTGACGAGGCTGTTCAATGGGATCCTGCGCACGGGTCACTTTCCACAGACATGGAAGCTTGGCCGGGTCATCATGATACCCAAACCCGGCAAGAACCTTCAGAGACCGGAGAGTCACCGTCCGATCACTCTCCTCAGCACGACCTCCAAGGTGTTCGAGAGACTGCTGCTCAGCCACCTGCAGCCACACATCACACCGCGTCCGGAGCAGTTCGGCTTCCGCATCGGCCACTCCACCACACTGCAGCTAACAAGAGTGCTCCACTTCCTAGCGACGACCAGAAACCGGAGGGAGCACGCCGTCGCAGCACTCTTGGATATGGAGAAGGCGTTCGACCGCGTATGGCACGAGGGAGTGCTGTACAAGCTGTCGACGTCACCAGCTCCTCGGCGCATCGTCCGCGTCCTGGCTTCTTTCCTGACCGAACGGAGGTTTGTCGTGGCGGTAGAAGACGCCACCTCATCGGAGCGCCGCATCCAAGCTGGCGTCCCTCAAGGAAGCTGCCTGTCCCCGGCCCTGTATGCCCTCTACACCGACGACATCCCGGTGATCGGAGACGTCAAGCTGGGGCTATTCGCCGACGACGCCGCATACTTTGCTTCTTCCATGAACATCGCTCACGCGGCGAAGAAGCTCCAGAGGACCCTTGACGCTCTTCCCGACTGGCTCTCCCGATGGAGACTGTCGGTGAACGTAGGGAAGACACAGGCCATCGCCATGGGACAGAAGAACCCTCCGCCGCCCCTCCGTCTACACGGTCAGGAGGTGCCTTGGTCAGGCACCGTAAAGTACCTGGGTGTCACCATTGACAGGAGACTCACGATGAAGCATCACGTCGCCGAGGTCGTACAGCGCGCCAAGTACGCGCGCACCTGCCTCCGTCCAGTACTCGCCAGCAACCTCCCCGTTCCCAAGCTGGGGATCTACAAGACGTACGTGCGGTCCCGGCTCACATACGCGGCACCAGCCTGGTACGCGTTAGTGGCCGAGTCCAACCGTAGACGTCTTCGTGCTCAGGAGTCCCAGTCCCTGCGCACCATCGTCGCCGCTCCCCGCTTCGTGCGCAACGAGGACATCCGTCGCAGCCTCCGCTGGCAGAGTCTGGACGAGTTCATCGGCCACCTCGCGCGCGTCATGTTCGACCGCGCCGACAACTCCAGCTTCCCGTCGCTTCAGGGGATCGCGCCGCTCCACGCGCGCCCCCCGGATCGCCGCGCACTGGCTTAGCCCAGAGAGCTGGTGCCCCGCGATGAGTCTCCTGTTCGTGGTGACGACAGGCAACCTCAAAGCCGCTGAAAGGCCAACGATCCCGTCACGCCGCAGATAGGCAAAACGGGATAAAAGCCGCAGATAGGCATCCCAACCGAAACGCCAAAGATAGGCTAATCGGGTAAAAGCCGCAGAGAGGCCAAGCCACAAGATGGCACAAAGAGACCGTCCCATTGTTATGGGACGCGCCTGAAGCCGACTTAAAGGGCATGGAGCCCTGAAAAGTCCCCCCCACACCCCCCCGCGCTTTGCGCGGGGAGGCGTGTGAGACGACTCACGACGATGGGTAGTCAGTCGTCTCGGAGTCTTCTCACAGTCGTCAGCCAGCCATCTCTCAGGAAACAACCTCTTCTACGGATCCGATCAGAAGCCGAAAGCATCGCGTTTTATTTTGAACCCCAAAAAGTGCGGGTCTATACAGTCCGGCCCGTACACCTACCCTATTTCGATTCCACGGCAATTATTTGTATGGAACCACCTTTTTTAATCACTTTTGATTTTTGTGCAGGTATGAGTACCTATTTGATTTTAATTTCAGCTTGCTACCGCCACGCGTTTCAGAGAAAAAGGGGTCTTGACAAGCAGACATACATACATACAGACAGATAGACAGACGAACGGACAACAAAGTGATATGGAGCGTTAAAAATGAGCCAAACAAACAAAAAGCTTTAGAACGTTAGTCAATGTTCACTAAAGTTTCATTATGAAATATTTATAATAATCATTTATAACATTAATAAGACCCTTTATCCAAATGTAGAACTAACAAGACGATTACACAAACGTTAATTATTGAAACATACAGAAGACAAATAAAATCAGTAGCATAGCATTCAACATTCCACAAAAACTTACCGAAACTCCGTGACAAAAGAAACAGACAGGCTGGGACTGACTGTACGAGAATAGATGATTTGTAAGGAAGCACAGATTAAGATTAATCGCGGTGAGCCCTCCGGTCTCGAAGAATTAATTGAAAAGATTTACCTTTTCAGCGAGACTATTAGTCAAGACACCTAAGAACTAGACTTAAGAGGTTAACTTTTATAGTATGAGAAATATTGGTTCCTTTTGTAAGCAATTGCCAAGATTTCTAAGAGGTAAGTTCGACAGAGCCAAGACTTCTTCCTCGCGTGGTTCTCCTCATTGTTGAGAATCATGATTCGACCGTTGTGGAATTTGTTGTTTTAGACTTGACTTTTTTATTAAAAGATTTTAGATACCTACTACAAATTAGCAGTTTATTAAAAGATTTTAGATACCTACTACAAATTAGCAGTTTATTAAAAGATTTTAGATACCTACTACAAATTAGCAGTTTTCGGATTGATTCCTTTACTTAAGCTGTGAGCCCTTGTTTCGTGCTAAATTTCAAATTTCAAGCCAGCAAAGTGCACTACGATGGACTACGATAATCTTCTGTAAGTACTCTCCTAAAGTACTATGTAAGTTCTGCTCCTAAAAAAACTATAGGAACAGGTTTTTTTTTAAATAAGGTTTATATTGAGATAGAAATGGCTCAGCCGCAGCCGTACTGGCTCTCCTAACCTTTGATCAAAATAAATGCAACGGTACATTCATATGGAATAATTTATAGGGACTAGAGGAAGGCAAAGGTCACATGGATATACTCGTTGTGTGACTTTATCTATGCTGGCGTCTAAAGATTGTGTAAATAATAAATGATACAGGTATCTTGAAGGAATGTTGGAAAAAATTAGGTAGTTTTAACCGAAAGCGGAGAAGGTTTTTATCGCCCCCTTGAAACGCAAAAGGGACAATTCTAAAATTTTTTTTTTTTTCAAGTAAGGTTTTTCTTGCATAAAGTGTCATAATAATTTGGTATTATTTGCTATAATTATACAACATTAAAGCATGAGTTATGATAATGTTACTTTTATTAGTTATAAATTTTCTTCCAAAATAAAAGTCGAACGAATAAATGCTGCGTATTAATTAAAGTGCTATTCGCCATGCGAACTTCATAAAATGTCCAATCAAACCCCGTTCATTTCCTATCGTAATTAGAGAAATGCAATGAAATGTGAAATGCACACTTCGCTTCCGGTCAGCCGAGATGGCTTTTCATTTGTATTAATTACTAGCTGTTGCCCGCGACTTCGTCCGCGTAGATTTCAGTTATCTCTGTCCCACGGGAACTATATAATTTTCCCGAATAAAAAGTAGCCTATGTTATTCCTCAATATTCAAACTATCTTCTTACCAAATTTCATCTAGATTGGTGCAGCGGTTTTCCCGTGAAGAGGTAACAAACAGACAGACAGAGAGACAGAGAGACAGAAAGACAGAAAGACAGAGTTACTTTCGCATTTTAGTTAGGATTAGGATAATCATAAGTGACTAAAGAGAGCCTATCCTTATTTTTCTTGAGTAGGTAGTAAGTACTCATCATCATTATCAACGCAATATTTAAACACACAAAAATCACAACCTCTGAATTTATTGTCACTTTACTATTTGCTTCAGATTTTTATTTGCCCACAAACACTAATTTGACAACATAAAGTGGAATTTAGGGTTCAAATCGTGTTACCACTACAGACGACCGAGAATGAGTTTAAATTCGAGTCCACAGTGGAACCCGAACAACGTATTATTCTCTAAAGACTGTAAATTAGTTGGTGGCTAGACGTTACTATCTTCCGGAAATCCGATGTCTATAAATTAACAAAGGCCTCCCTCTTGATGGATGTACGAAGAGTTGTACGAACTGTTTTTGTTTTAGTGCACAGTTGCGATTAATTGTCAATTCTGAGCCTCATTACGCACGAAACGATAGTTACTGAACAGATACGTGCGTAATTTGCTAGGTGCCTATATACCTAGTCGTAACTAACAATTAGGTAATACTCTTGGTATTTCGCCCGCATTGTTAAAAAAACTGGATAATGGGTAGTATACGAGAGGCCCGAGTACGAATATTCGAATCCTGCGTAACGTAATCGAGTATTAAAGTTAGGCATCGAGAAATTTGCATGACGTTTGGAACGTGACGTACGTGAGCGTATTTGGAACTAAAATGTACTCGATTTCGATACGGTAACGTTATGTTACGCAGGATTCGAACATTCATACTCGGGCCTCAGACGTCTATAATCAAATTATTTGCATACACTCCGAAGTACATATTGTGTAAACAGTGACCTAAATGCCTTCGTAAAAAGGTCAGTGTTTTAAGTAAATGTTTTTAACTTTAGGGAAATATCAAAAATTATGGCTGTTAAAATTGCGTGTCATTCAGTCGTTTGGCTTGACGAGGTTTGTAAATTAATACGGAAATTCATACATAAATTGGTAATATTTTCTAATTAATAGTAGTAGTAAAGTGATGGAGCGAAAATTTGTTTAGGTATAATTATCTCCTTGTACTTCTGCTGTTATGGATAATAATAGATATCAGCAAGAATCAAAAGATGGCATTGCGGGCATTAGAAGAATTGAATACTGCATTTGATGGATAGCGCAGTTGAAAAAAAAAGAAGGTGAATATTGAGAGTTGCCCATTCATTTGCTTTGGCAATGCTTCATATTAGTAACAAGACGAGCCAGTCAAAGGCTTCTTTAACTCACACAGACTCAACAAATTACATAACGAGATCTCCTGAACATGGACACGTGCAGATAATTAAGACGAACTGAAACTCAATTAACTATAACTTTAGGAAAAGTTCTACGTAATAATCTGCGTGTTGAATTCCAATTAACAGAATATTAGATGCTGATAACGTCTACAGAAATCTTGTTCCTAATAAAGTTAAGTACGTATTAATTAGATGCATAAAGACGCGACAATAACACACTTTGGATCGGGAAATTCAGTGGACGTCGCATTAGCGTGGATTACTGGAAGATTCCAGTAATATTAATCTTTGAATCCTCACACACAAAGAACGAACGAAATTGGCCACACTGAAACGACTGCTAATGACTTGTAAACTTTTCCCCGTGAACCCCACCAGAATTTGCCTTCGGCGCCGTAGTTTCTTATTACATCAAAGGCGCTGCAGTCTGCTGTACGGCGTGATCACGCGAGAGTTCTTTCACCTCTGACCCGGACAAAACAGATTCTAGTCCGTAGGTGCCATGACTGGCTTTTTGTAAGGCTTAGGTGGCATGCACCTGCATTCAATTATGTGGCTCGCATGTTGGGCGAAAGGCTTTGTTTCTGAAATATGGTTCACCGTGTGGCCGTGGCACTACAATGAATTGGGTAAGTTTTTTGGCTCCATGCATCGAAAATGTTTGCACGAATGCACTTTCTTTAATAATTGAATACGTAGTAAAATAAATGGATCACTCACGTATGTAAGCAGAGTTTAGTCCAAATAAGGCGGGCTAAACTTGACTTAAATACGTGAGTAAAAAAGTAAAATAAAGTTTATTATCAAGTAAAAAAAAAGACTACAGACTTCAAATACACAGTTAGGCTTGGTCTATATTTTGGGGACCAGCGTCTTACACCAGCATCCAGTGATCCGTTTATTTCCACGATAGGGCCTCATGGTAGTTTCACGATAATGTCGTAATATTTTATTTCATAAATGACGCGTAAGGCCTTTCAGTAAGCAAGAAATTGTATTTCAACATCTTATATAAACTTATGTTAGGATAATGAATGGCGTTATTGACATCGCTGGAGTGAAGATTTGCACTTGACAAGACAGGTTGTCGGCAGGTGGTTAAAGACGGCCACAGTGGAAGCTCAGATTGAGTCAAAGGTCAGTGGACGGCCCACTAGGGCGGATAATATGTCATAGGCGGGAGGTGTAAGTGCTAGGCGTGAGGATTGTTACAGTGGCTTGAATATGGAGAGTCCTTTGGTTTTCACTATCCGCTTGACTGACCAAGAAAATTGTGAGCACTCTATGTAACTACTAACTGAACAATGTAAGTCAACTGACTGACATTGTACCTAATATTAATGATGTAGTTTTCATCATCATCATCATCAGCCTATTTACGTCCCACTGCTGGGCACAGGCCTCCTCTCAGAATGAGAGGGCCTTCGGCTATAGCTCCCACGCGGGCCCAGTGCGGATTGGGAACTTCACACACACCATTGAATGGCTTCACAGGAGTGTGCAAGTTTCCTCACGATGTTTCCCTTCACCGAAAAGCTCATGATAAATTACAAATGCAATTTCGCACATAAATTCCTAAAAACTCAGAGGTGCGAGCCGGGGTTTGAACCCTCGACCCTCTGCTTCAGAGGCGATAGGTCAAACCACTAGACTATCACGGCTTATCGGGATGTAGTTTTATATTAATATAAATCCACAAATCTGACTGATTTTTAGTCAGATTTGTGGAAGTGGACACTTGAAAACTATCTGACCAAATTATTTGAACATGTGCGTACCCATGATGACCGCGTTAGATACCTCTGGCAGTAATTGTGATTGATCAATGCTTACCTACTGTTTATGACTTTTTTGGTGAATAATTGCACTAATCTTTTTCTATGAAATGAACATGAACTCGATAAAATTAGCAAGAACTTTGAAATTTCGTCGTAAAAAGGGCATAATTTTATTGCAAGTAGTAAAAATAAAACCATACTTACTCTAGTACCTATGTTTGTGACTGACAAAATTGTATACTAAGTACTACATCTCTGCTAAACCCAGTTTTAAATCATACAACTTATACACACATTTAACGCCACTTAGCGAATACTCGTCTAGCCCACGAAATAGCGCAGCAACCCGATTATTTCCTAAAAATAAATCACTTCGCTGACGACGCAATCGATAAATTTCCTATTTCGTCTGCGACGAATAGTTCCACTAGGAATTACGACGGATTTGAGGATATCCAATTGTACCTTTTTGTGCTACCACAAACCAATCTGAAAAGTATTGTAAAAATGTAATAAGAGGAAAATTCGACAGGCGTAGAGTCTGTTTGCAGTGTACGATACACTTGATACATTTGGGACTTAGTAAATATTTCGTAAATCGGAAATAGCTTGAACTTAATGCTCAGGTTTTTTTTCAATTAAGTACCAGTGATTTTTAGAGAACGGCAGTTAACTATGGATGTTCATTGTAAGTTAAGAATATTTTAATGATGATTCATATCGATTCAAATAAATGTATACTACAATTTGATATGGAGCGACGATCTAGTAAAGATCGCGGGACGGCGGTGGATGCGCAAAGCACAAGACCGGTAGGGGTGAAGAGCCTTAGGGGAGGCCTATGTTCAGCAGTGGACGTCTTTCGGCTGACATGATGACACTAGAATTTTAACTATAATATCTAAGTCAAGTCTTTAAGCACCAAAATACAAAATAACGGGCTTACATAACTACATTTTGAAGTTATCAAGGTCTTAGTGCCTTTAGTCATTAGTGTCGTGACATTAAAAAACAGACATGTATAGTAAAATAACTAAAAAAAAAAACAATAAATCACTTGTCTCAAACTAAATAAATTTGAAATAAGTAGTTGACGGAGACCATTTACATGGCTTTATAGGCTTCTTCCGTGAACTTTGCACGTTACTTAAAACTTCCGGCTGTTGAGTTACCTAAGTCGCACTAATACCGAGTTTCGAAGAACTTTTCCACGAGCCAGGCTTTATAAGTAATTTCCGATAGGCAACTAAAGTAGCGCGTTTGGATATGGCAACACTTATGTAATAACACAGTGTAAAGAGCTTATACTTACCAGTGGTCCGACGCCTTTGATGTTTGCGTAAATGCCGACACCGCAACCGCATGGCCAAAGCACCAAGGAGGGCGAAAGTTCCTAACTAATCGGGCAGTGGCGGCGTATGCAAGGGGGCTCGCCCTGCCCGCCCCCCCCCCCCCCCCCCCCGCACGATTGACCTGTCTAGAGGCCTTCGTCGGACGACTGTATAGACTGTGGTAATAATGTGTACGTTAATAATTCAATGAAAAATGTTTCCTATTAGTTAAGTCTTAGTAATTGATTTTGTTATTTTCATGCTCTGAGTTTTTAAGTATGTGTTCTTGATGTCCGATGATGTCTTTATTGTCTAATATTGCGACTGAAGGACTTTGTATCCATGGTCATGAAATAAAAAAAGAGTGTGTACGTTAAGTTTTTTACACGGTAGAGTTAGATAATTTCAAGTATGTTTAAATTGTCGACATCATGCTCCTAATATAGACAACATGAACGACAGATAGCGTAGAATGACGGGCAACAATAAAAAATCCTTTATTTATTTACATAATATTATTATCATCGAATAAAACGGCGTTAAAACATTTTTTTCAATTACGAATGAATTGTAGTTTAAAGTGTGCCGGCTGAATAACCTACTATCTATTAAATAACTAATGGTAAGTACCTAGTAAATAAGTTCCCTGCATTATGGTTTTCAAAACCTTCATAAAAAATACAAGTCATTATAAGAAACTAAACAAGAATCTCAATATCAATGATAAGCGGTAATTTGTAAGGTGGAAACTAGGGGAAACATTTCGTCAAGATCTTGGTAGGAATCAATTATTTACGCCCTGATATTTCTGACCCAAGTAACAAATGAGGGAAATAAATCGGGAACTACTTTGCGGCTACTAATAGAGTTAGAAAAACGTATTTAGTTAATGTCAGTCTGTGTTATACTAAAGAAGTTCCTTTAGTAAATTCTTTATGAGATCAGATTACGATGTTTAACTAGAAATGTAGTATTTATTAAAAGCAATTATTTATGAAAAATGGTAATAGTATTTTATAACGCTTAACAAAAATTACTCAAAAGCATGTAAATCTCATCCCCATACAATGTGAGCTTTCAGCTCCACTACGTACAATATTATCTCTAAGCCATTGTGACGGACAGATGGGCTCGTGTGATCTCTATTTAAACCTACTCTGTCATGACGCTGTTGAATATTTTAATGGCTGGCAGGTAACGGAGACCAATGTCTTAAGCCAGTCAAGTGTGTGCTGAGGTTTACTCTATTAAGGGTCACTTGTAGCAAAACAAATCTATTTAAGTCTTAAAACCAGGTTTAAGCCTGACAGTTCTATACATTTAAACACAACTAAACTGGCCCTAATTTCACCACATTTACAAATGTCAGTTTAGGATGACAATTCGAAGTAAATTGCTGAATTAAAGAGTTTTTGTTTAAGGCGCTGTGTGTAGCCAAAGTGTCATTTTAGAAATTATAGATAAAATACTTACTCAATTATCTGAACAGTGGTTTTTTTATATGTATATCTTCAGTTCATTAGCTAGTTTTTTGTTAACGCGAAAACACGATTACTAAAAAAAATCTCGATAGATTTTATTTTTGAAAAACATGCTATTTGTTTTTTATTTTCCAAATATCTCAAAAGCCAGTTGAAACATTGAAACAAAACTTATTTGGTTACATAGCTTTTTAGTAAGTCTAGTTTTGTGTATACCACTTTTTCAATACGTTGAATGTATAATTTTTAGCATTTTTTTTTCCTAAAATCGGCTACCGCGCGGCGTCGCATCATAGCGCCCGCTCTTCTGTTGGCCGTTCAGTACGCCAGCGACCACTGTCAACGACGGTTCTGTGTTTCTTTTGCTGGCGCGCAAAAATTGTTTTAGATAATAAATAAAAATGGGTAACCGCAGTGGAATAAAGTTTATAGAAAAAGGCAACGCTTGCGTGAACTACGGGAACACATCAGAAAGATAAGATCACGAAAACGGCGAGTAACTACCATACCTACCTACCTCAGAATTAATATTGTAATACGGACACCTTATCAAAACGAATGTAGTAAGTCGAATCCGAACCTAATGAATTTTCCGTATTGAATTTTAATAATTATGTCTTGAGTCTCATCTCACGCTCACAAATCTCAGTTTTATACATTATATCAATATTTTTGTTGTTTTTTATAAAATACATGAAACAGATATTACAGTGTCATTGCAAGTTAATTAAAAGTTTGTAAAATTTACTCACTATGCCCAAAGTCGGCGTTATGTCCGAAGGTATAGAGGTAACTCTGAGGTATACATCGTGAAATTTTAGTGATTGTTTTCCCGCGGCGTGGGGATTTAGTCTCGATTGTACCTAGTGACGGACACATTTTTTTGTTCAAAATCGATATGGGTGTCTTTTTCTATGTTTTCAGGGGTGCTGATTACGAAAATTATATCCATTTTCAAATCCAAGATGGCGGACACATTTTTTTTGTTCAAAACCGATACGGGTGTCATTTTCTATGTTTTCAGGGGTGCTGATTACGAAAATGACATCCATTTTGACCTTCAAGATGGCGGACACATTTTTTTGTTAGAAATCGATATGGGTGTAATTTTCCATGTATTCAGGGGTGCTGATTATGAAAATGACATCCATTTTGACATGCAAGATGGCGGACACATTTTTTTGTTAGAAATCGATATGGGTGTCATTTTTCATGTATTCAGGGGTGCTGATTATGAAAATGACATCCATTTTGACATCCAAGATGGCGGACACATATTTTTGTTAGAAATCGATATGGGTGTTATTTTCCATGTTTTCAGGGGTGCTGATTACGAAAATGACATCCATTTTGACATCCAAGATGGCGGACACATTTTTTTGTTAGAAATCGACATGACTGTCATTTTCCAGGTTTCCGGGGTGCTGATTACGAAAATATAATTTTTTGTTAAAAATCGACATGGGTGTCATTTTCTAGGTAGGCATGAGCATGTCGGGCCACGAGCGTAGCCAGGTTTTAGTATCTGTTAACATCTGAACTTTTCGGAGGAGGGCGGGGGGTTTGAACCCCCGAAACCCTCCCCCTGGCTACGCCCGTGTCGGGCCATGCCGTGTAGGGTTCCGTGACCGTTGCTACAAAGAAACGTAGTACCGATTAACCTCTTTTTGAATTTTGCAGACTTACCTTAGACCACAGTGAAATAAAACGGATCACTCACGTATGCACGTCAAATAATAAAAATAACGATGGAAACGAGGGCAGTTGTGTGCCGCTGTCAGCTGCACCTAGTAGTCGCGCGAGCAGAGCCGCGGTGCGCAGTGTGCGTCTCGCTGCCGCTGGGTCGTGCATTCCCAGAGGAAGGACTACGAATTAATCCGAAACATGTCGGGCTAAGCTCGACTTAAACACGGGAGTGATCCGTTTTATTTGACTATGATTGAGTCTCACGGTAGTTTCATGTTAAAAGTTACCTTAGACCATTACTACTACTGTTATGTATTGATATGATATGATAACACAGGGTGGGCAAATAGGCTAGTTAAATCTTACAATGGCAAAAACCGAACCCTTATATATTCGGCATGTCCATCCGTTCGTCTGTGCGTATGTTACAGACATTTTACTCGAAAACTTTATGAGGTAACTATATTGAAGAAATTTGGTTACACATTTTGATACATTTGGTTTAAATACTTCTAGAGGGGAAACTCCATACATGTAACAAAAGTTAAAAGAAAAATCCAGCAAACATCAACGTGTGGAAAATATTTCGACAGCTCTTTTGAAAACATTTTGAGGTTCCTAAGCAATTTTTTTGATTAAGCTATTATTTTCGGAAATAACCGCTCCGAAAGTTGCACAAATTGTGTTTATATATCCTCCTCCATAAACCGGAAGACAGAAAATCTAAACTCACTAAAATATTTAACTTCCGAATGAGTCGGACTTGGACTTTTTGCATGTTTAGTATTACAGTCAGTACGATTTACAACCATATCGATTTCTAACAAAAAAAATGTGTCCGCCATCTTGGATTTGAAAATGGGTGTCATTTTCGTAATCAGCATCCTCGGAAACCTAGAAAATGACACCCATGATGATTTTTAAGGAAAAAGTATGTCCGCCATCTTGGATGTCAAAATGGATGTCATTTTCGTAATCAGCGCCCCTGAAAACATAGAAAATGACACCCATATCGATTTTATAACAAAAATATATGTCCGCCATCTTGGATGTCAAAATGGATGTCGTTTTCGTAACCAGCAGTCAGCACCCCCAGAAACCTAGAAAATGACACCTATATCGATTTTGAACAAAAAAAATGGGTCCGCCATCTTGGATTTGAAAATGGATGTCATTTTCAGACACACAGACATACACACAGATAGACAGCCAGACACACGTAGTGGTCAAACTTATAAAAGACCTCTTTTTGCATCGGGGCGTAAAAAATAAAATAATGTCTATTTGGATGAAATTTGCTACCATTAGTATTTAGATGACTACTTCCTTAATTCATTCTGTATATTTCATTCAATACAAAAGTATTTGGAGATTAAGTAGAGTATTTTACACAATAAAGTTAATTTAATGTATTAATTTCAACTTCCGGAAAAAAACGGTGTTGAATTTGGTATGTAACATAATAACCAGAATTAGGATGCCGACAGAATAAGGACGTCGGCGCTCGACGAGTTGCGTTGCGCGGGCAGCCCGGCTACTCGTGCGCCATGTCCCCTGCTTCACCCCCGCAAATACCTAAAGTTTGTCTATACACAGCGCCTTAAGCGCTCTTTATATTGGGAATATAATGTGATCGAATTGTCATTGCAAACTGACATTTTGTAACATTGGTAAAATACTGGCCTGGACTTAAAACTAAAACTGTGTAAAATTTTTTGCTGAAACAGGACATAATATCGCTAAGAATTTGTTGATGTTGTGCATTAAGGAAGAGAAAGTGAGTCACACGATCGTAAAATACATGACAGCTACCCATGGCCACTAGGGTTTGACGAAATTCCTACTGTGCTAATTATTTTCTACCTTAGTCCCCAAGCCAGAACATAGAAGTACAGCATTGCTGTTTTGCGGCTAGATTAGAAAATAAGGTACCGATCCGGAAGGACTTTTTAAATAGTCCTTTCCACCATTTCCAACTATTTAGTTATTAACTCGGTTACACTTGTTTACTTACGTTATGGGTCGTACAATCAAATGATTATGTTGTTATAATGATAAAATACGAGTATAAAAAGCTCTATGATGAATTTGTACTACCCACGTCAAAATAATAGCACTAAAATAACAAAGGAAACCGACAGAAGGAAGTACCTGAAAGGAAAATCATACAATTAAGAAACATTGACAGCATTTAATTGTTTTCACGGTAGAAATAACAAGTTCTCATAATCATTTAAAATAACAGGAACAGACGATATGCGTATTTTTTTTACACTTTAGTTGGTTTCCGTTACCTTTAAACATGTTTTTGTAAGGCAAAGCCAGTATTTTGTAGATCAAGTTCGAGTTACTCGGAGTGTTTCATGCTTCACAAAAGCGGAAAATGGTTTTCGTTTCGTGACATTCTTTACAATAAGAAGAGGAATTGAAAGTAGACTGACAAAATGCGACCATTGAGACTACACGACACCAATAAATAATACAGTTTTTTGTTTTACGTTCAATAAAGCTCAATATTTTACGACAAAAAGTATTTTCACGATAATATTATTTACTTTTACAGATTTAGCAAAAGGTAGGTGTAGGTAGGTACCTACTTTCAACGAAACTATACTTGTATATGTACGTACAATCGTACATCGTACGTATATAGAGATTTTATTGGCTGACGGATCCTAAGAATGCCAACAACAGAACAATGCTATTTACTTAATTACTGACTTCTGTTTCGTATCTGTAATGGCATGAGGTTAATTTCCCATTAAGAGGAAATCAGGTTCTGTTAGCCCCACGTTAGCCCGATAAAAGCGCAATGCTGCGGAAAAGGAGAAAAGAAGCAAAATTCATTAAGGCCATAACGAACCTAATGGATTATAAGTTTAATGCCTTTTCCTTGTAGGCGAGCGTTTAAGAAGAGTACTAAATTCTCCTAATTTGGCTTCATCGAGTAGAAAAGAAAATCTAGCATCAACTGTATTACTCCGTAGAAATACAGATTGGATTGGCTGAATCGTGTTTGGTAACTTTTAAGCTTCTTCTACGAATATCCTGTGTCTCGGCTGAGGTTATTCTCCGATCAAATTGTTTGCAAACTTATTTTGAAAGTTGGAAACAACTCTAGACAAAATACTTTGATCTTAGGGAACGGAAATGAAAAAGTGCGCCACTTGAAAAATTCCATCGCTTCAGGCTTGCCCTACACATTATGTACAACGCAAAAAGAAACGGTATTAGCTAAAAGAAAGGTTCGACGGTTGTGACTGAAAACTTTTTTCTATCCACATCAGAGTGTTCCCTTTGTAGCTTTGTACTTATTGGCAAAAAAGAGAAAACACAGTTTCTTTGCATAACTATAACGGGAAGTATAAAGTAAGATGAGCGTATTTACGTTACTATGTAAGTATGCATAGGATTAACTTCAATGGATAAGGTCAAGGAAGTCCGTTGCAATGTGATAAATGAGATGACAAAGCCACGAAAATCAGTAAAAACTATCACAATATATAATAACAGTGAACTCGGAATATGACCGCTGATGCACTTGAGTATTCAAGTGCCTAAAGCCACAGGAACCTTCATGGTCTTTTAGAACCCAGTAGGTATGGTTAAAGAACTTTATTTAGAAAAAAAAAAGTAATTTTTCATTTCGCTTATTGAGAAAATACTAAGCATAATGAAAAAAAAAAATATGTAATCCTATCATATCAAAGTAAATGCTTTCTTTAGACGCGCCTATATTTTTTAAGGTTTTGTTTAGTTTGACGCAAGATAGTATTGATTGAAATCAAAACTGAAGGCCGCGTATCGTAAACTTCCCTGTTACGTATTTAGGGGCTACTGATACGTGACCTACTCGTAAAACTGGCTGAAAGGAAATGTCTCCAATTAAAAATTGACGGTCGTCGGCCGTCGCCACGAGTAGGCAGCTGTCACATGAATGCGTGAAGCCGTTTCACGGAGGGAGGTACATTTTTGTCGAAATTCTCCCATGAGAGATCGTGAGACAGGATAATTCAGTTTCGTTATTTTCGTTAAAGTTTATATTGTGAGTAAGTACCTACATAAATTGTATATTACTTTACCTACATGATAGATAGATAAAATCGCAGGTCTCGGTTTAAAAAAATCGCCATCTGACGAAGGGCGTGCCAAACTTCGTCTTCCAGTTGTTTTCGATTCAGAAATAAAGATTTATACTCGGATCGAATTTAATTGAAATTACGTGATACAAATATAAGGAACGTAAATGAATATTAGTGTATTGAATTTATGTCTGTTATTTTCCAACTTGCTTACCTACTTTCTTTCAATTTAACATTAGAGATCGATGGTTGGTTGTCTGTGTATAAAAATACGTACCTACCAATTTTTTTCAGCATCATTACCTTCTATTAACGAGCTACTCGTTTCGGTTGTAAACAGTAAGTTTAACTTTGTATTACAAATAAATAAATAAAATAAAATACAAAAGGCGAGGTTGAAAATTCGAAGAAAAAGGTAAAAAAAAATTTTCGTTTTCCAGCTTCACAAGTTTCGTAACACACTGAAAGAAATAATTTTCAAACTGTTCACAGTCGAAATAAAAAAAAACTTCGACAGTAATCATTTTAACATTCTGATGCATAAACTTGACTCGTGACGTCAAAGCGATAAGCGACACTTTTATGACGTCTTCCTTTGGCGAACAATCTTGCAATCCAATTCAGTTTTATGGTCAATTTCTGTTTGAGGAGCGTTCATTGGGTCGAGTTTCGAGATCGTGAAATCGTAGCTATTGTTAGATTTTGCTTTTAGAATTTAACAGAATAAGAACGGTACAATAATACTAGTATAATCATTTAAACCTTTGCATAATGAAATGAATGTAAAGGTGTTTCAGGTAGTCTTAAAGTTGAGTGTGTGTGAAAATAGTAGCTTATCTACACACATATCATAAGTCCTCTATAATGTGTTCAGAAACCGTAGAAAATGACCAGCATTTCAGCACGACGTGGCCTTCTCGTTAACAGCGCCAGCCCCAGCACCTCCTCCACCACCAGCAGTAAAGTAATAGTCATTACGACATCGAATTCGATCATTACGATATCGAATTCGATGTATCGAATTTGACAACCAACGTAATTTACAATCATAATGAAATAAAACGATTCACTCACGTATATAAGTAGAGTTCAGTCCGACATGAATAGTTAATAATGTGACATTTTTTGTTTTTTTTTTTTTACAAAAAAAAAAACAGTTCACGAAACGTCAGCTCGGTATGTTTGTCTATGATTAAAAAAAAAAATTCAAATTCGTGACAGATATGGGTACGATATATGCCTTCGGCTTCTGAACCCATCTTGGAGTACTTATAATATGTGTGTAGATAAAGTAATGTATGCAACTGTACATAATTAGGTCTTAACACACTCGTGTTTTAAGGACCCTCATTATGTAGCAGTTGCATAAACTACTATTATGGAACTGTTACAAAATGATGATCCTTAAAACACAAGCGTGGTTTTATGAAACGAGGCGAAGCTGAGTTTTATAATAAAATGTTTGTTTGTGTTTTAAGGCCTAATTATGTAGAGTTGCATACATTACTTCATCTACACACAAATTTTAAGTACTCTGAGATGGGTTCAGAAGCCGGATGCATAACAAACCTTCACGAATATGACTATTTTTTTAAATCATATACAAACATACAGGGCTCACGATTAGCATCGACCATTTTTTTAAATTGAGTCCTATTTTTAAATCGTTTTGGTTTTTGAAGATGGAAACTGATTGTCATAATTATGGTCATCACCTACGGTTTCTGAGCGCATAATAGAGGACTTATGATATGAGTGTAGATAATAGTAGTTTATGCAACTGCTACATAATGAGGGTCCTTGTTTTAAGGCCTAATTATGTGGAGTTGCATACATTACTTTATCTACACACATATTATAAGTACTCTAAGATGGGTTCAGAAGCCGAAGGCATATTATCATACCCATATCTGTGACGAATTTGACTGTTTTTTTTTATCATAGACAAACATACCGAGCTGACGTTTCGTAATTTTTTTTATTTTTATTGTAAAAAAAATCATATCACATTATTATTTATACATGTCGCACTGAACTCGACTTATGTACGTGAGTGATCCGTTTTAATTCACTATGATTGTAAATTACGTTGGTTTTCAAATTTGAAACATCGGCTTCGATATCGAAAAGTCATTACGATATCGAATTTGATTTCGTAATGACTATTACTTTACTAGAGGTGGCGGTGGTGGTGCTGGGGCTGGCGCTGTCGGCGAGAAGGCGACGGCGTACTGAAATGCTGATCGTTTTCTACGGTTTCTGAACGCATTATAGAGGACTTATGATATGTGTGTAGATAAAAGGATTTACGTCAACGAGAGATGCATTTGTTTATTATGCGACTTTATTATTCGACAACACTCAAATTATCGTATCCATTTTTTATTTCCGTCCTCTAGTGGGCACACTACCGCTCGGCTGAAGTGGGACGTCCAACAACGGGGACAAGTGCTGTCGACGATTTTTCCGACGAAACTTCTTCTTCCGATGAGCTTGGACTTTTTATAATTCCTTACGGCTAATGACCATGATACTGCCCTGGAAAACCATTTGATATTGATAATCTATATTCCACCATTATCAGCATTTCTTAAGTCCCACTGTTGGGCAAAGGTCTCTTCCCAGAGTAAGAGGGTTGGCTTATAGTTCCCACGCGGGCCTAGTGCGGATTACGAACGTCACACAGACGATTGAATTGCTTAGCAAGAGTGTACAGGTTTCCTCATTATATTTTCCTTCACCGAAAGGCTCATGATAAATTACATAATGTAATTTCGCACAAACATTACAAAAAACTCAGAGGTGCGAGCTGGGGTATATGTATATAGGCCATCACGGTCGGGCTATACATATTTATGAACAATCAATATTTAGTTCCTTATGTTCCAAGGGTGTTACTTATAGGTAAGAGTATGACGTGTGTGTGTGTGTGTTGTTCTGTATCAGTTTATGACGTCGCAGCTCCTAAGCGGATAGACCCATTCGGAAGCGACTTTTTTAGTTGAAAACTAGTTTAATCGAGATCGTTCTTATTTAAGTTTCATCAAAATTGGCTCGGGTTTTTCTGAGATTTTGAACTTTGAAAGGAAAACGTAGGTCTTAACTTTTTCCAAGTTTTTTTACGAAGAAAAAGAAGTCATTTGCAGCATATATTTGACTATGTATAAATCACTTTATCCATTAATTATGTACAGTCGAAAAATTTGATTCCTGACCCACCGTAGAACGTTCTCACAGTAAGTGTCATAATGATTTTCCTTGTCAGTTAGTGCTATGTCACCATGACATTTTCTATGAATAGGTTCCACAGTGGGTCACGGTTCAGTTGGTTCGATAGTAAGCTTAAAATATCGACACACCGTTTTTCAGCAACAGCTTAAATCAACTTTGCATGTTAATAACGCTTTTGATTGTTCTACTGGGAGCGGGGCAGCAAACAATTACACCTCGAAGTTTGTTCGTAATGTAATAAGTAAACTGCTTAATGTCCCGGCGGAAAACCAACTTATGATGTGTTTGGCCCTGTTAATGTTAAACCCGGAAGCCTGAGGAATCTCAACATAAGTTCGAATATTTTTATACCTTGTGTGGCTTATGTAGGTAATTTAGCTTAAGGCGCTTCCCTGACCCAGACGCTGAAATGGCTGCTTTTTAGAGCCTTTCTGTAAATTATTTAAAAGATAAAAACAAAATATGTAAATACATTAAGTATCTATAACATCTTAACTTGTTTTTCTATGTTTCGTTTTTTTTCCTATTTAATATTTATGATATCTGCATCACAAGTAAGTCAAGTTGCAATTAATATTCTGTTACTACATCATAAGCATAATTTACTTTGACTTGTGACATACACCAATGTATAGAGAATTTAATAGGCTAAGATTTCTATGTTTAACATTATTAAAATACCTTTTTATAATCATCATCATCATCACTATCATCATCATCGGCCTATTTATGTCCCACTGCTGGGCACCAGGCCTTTATTTAGAATATTTTAAATTTTTAAATAAGTGATTTACGTAATCGGTGCGAGTTTTGAAAAAAACTTTTTTTTCGAAAAGACGCGTTATTTCTGATAACACTGTGTAAAATGAAGTTAGATCGATATTTATTAGATATCGTCACTAAAACGAACTTGTTTAGTAGAAGTGAGGTGGGGTGAGGAAGGCGCGAAGCGTTCAAGGTCATCCTCTCAAGGAAGCGTCTTAAAAATAAAGTGATTTATGATACTTAGGTGATGATATGATAAGACCTCACTCGACACTAGCAATCCTAGCGGATTTTCGACTCGCGAAAGCCCTCATTGACTTGTATCATTTTCAATTTTGGCAAAGTACCTAAATGTTTAGTGTGCCGTATTTGTGCTTTGTTTTTAATTTTTTTCTCGTATTATTGTTGTGTATTGTCTTGTGCACTGAAATGGAGTCCCTAACTGTATTGATCGATAGTGTTTAATATTGACGCCAGGGAATGGCCAGCGTATATCCATATGCAGGTAACAGGCACGGTCTGAAAATAGTACGAACGCCCCAGGGTATTTCAAAAACATGAAAATGAATAAAAAACAGCTATGAGTTTCACAATGGGATTGTTAGCTCGCGCCACAAGCTAGAAGGTGCTTATTTATTTTTTATAGTCTAAAACTAGTTTTTGGTATAATTCCCATCCACAAAAAATCAACCAAATTATCAATACAATACAACAATAACAATACAATATAACAATAAATTGTCAAGACTACTTTACATTTATTTATTCATTTTGAGATTACCGTTATTGGTAACACATCCGAACCCGAGATCCAATAAAATTTATTAAAATTAATCACACGGCATCAAAAATTAACGAGCAAACTTATAATAGAGGAGGATAGCTTTACAAAGTACTTATTATTGACCTGTAATATAAGTTGTGAACAACTCTGCTAGCAACGCGCGTCTCGCTGATGTACTGAATTAATTTTAACACCGGCTTTGATCCCACGACGGTAATTGTTAGTATGATTGACAACAGAATTACTCTCCTGGGGTTACCTTGGTAGAATAAGCACTTGTTTAGCACATGTAAATAATTAAATAGATTTAATTTTCTAATTTTGGGTGGGTTAAGAAAGTCGTTAGATAATGTTAAAGTATTATAAATTTTATAAATATAACGACAGAGTTTTGAAACAGTGTTTTTCAAGTTTCACGTTTGGTTGTGTACACAAAAACTTGTAGGAGTAGGTACCCACCTAAACAGATTGAACTTATATTCAGTCTTCTATATTTTTGCTTCTATCTCTACCAAGTCGAGCCACGAAGTAGGCACTATACACAATGCCATGTGAGCAAACATCCCAAAACCATTACATTCATATTCATAGTATTATGCTGCAGAAAAAAAATATCATTATTATTTTATCGCAACAGGAAACGGGTTCATACTCGTATATTGTACCAGTTTTATATTGGAAAATGCAAGGGTAAAGTTTCCGATATTTTTTCTGAATCGCCACGTTAAAGCGGTGTATTATTCTAACAGAACTGTTATTTTTTAGGGTTCCGTACCTCAAAAGTAAAAAACGGAACCCTTATAGGATCACTTTGTTGTCCGTCTGTCTGTCTGTCTGTCAAGACCCTTTTCTCTGGAACGCGTAGAGGTAGCATGCTGAAATTAATATCAAATACCCCCTGCGATCCCTTGAAGCCGTGAAAAAAAAACAACCTTCTAAGTCAACGCAATCAAAAGATACAGTCATTAAAAAATCCATTTCCATACAAATTGCCGATTTCCAAAAATCTAAAGGGTACTTCCAGATGTCCTAGAAACTTGAAATTTGGTACGAAGGTAGCTCTTATAGCACAACCACCCCGAAAAGTCTCAAAATCTCAAAATGTTATGTCTGTCTGTAGATTTCACAGACCAATATAAGTTGACCCTACACAGCGTACATTTTGCTTAGGAGCAGGGCTCTGCTAACACTGGACTTTTTATAACACTGGGGAAAAGCGTTAGAATCTTTCTACGGAAGCCTCGTGCGCGAGTCCGACTCGCACTAGGCCGGTTTTTAAGATAGTCAGGCAGAAGTCGCATTACAATGTGTTAAAAAAAAAACATTGTCCGGACACAGAATAATACCAGCAAGTTAACGCATTCATTATATAAAATGCTCGCCTGGTTTAGCCTGTAAGATCAAATACCTGCTGTGTACGTTGTGAAAAATTACCACAAACTTGTTGGTGAAAGCAAATATACCGAGGGAAACCTGATACGTGTCTGCGAAAGACCCAGCGATGTGTGTAAATCGTGGCAACCTCTATCCGCATTGAGTTATCGTGGGAACTGTTACCTGCAGCTTCCTCGATGTAAAGGAATCCTATACCCAAGAGTGGAAAGTATACTACACCTACAGCGTGAATTACCCACTGTTTTGAGGAGTATTCTTTCCTATAAAATTTCTGTTTTTAACCGACTTCAAAAAAGGAGGAGGTTTTTTTTTTCGAACAGCTTGGGCGGCAATTTTATGGTAAGTAAAGTTCACTATTGAAGTACCTACTTGGTTTCTTAACTTATTTTTAAACAAAGATACCATTGAGCGTAGAGACGAAATTAATTCGATTGCCTAAGGGCTTGAAGAAGTTCATTACAATTCAATCTTAGATCCAACGAGAAATTTCACAAGAACTTTCATAACCATTTTGTTACTTACGTTATGAACAACAACATAAATGTGGTCTTCATATATCGACGTTGGCAATCATCTGAGGGGGAGGACATGAAATTCCGTATTTAAATATGGTCCACTGCAAACGATCATACTTCGGTGAACAGAGGGCCTTCAAGTTCAACGTTTTCAGTAATTTGCGGAACAGGTGTAAGACGCATGTATATATAATAGTTTCTTCAGTAAAATAACAGCTGAAGTACTCTCAGTAATACTGGTTATGAATAATAATTATTGTATAGTATTATGGACTACGTAATGGCTTTTGTGAATCCTCTGTTAAATGATCAATTCTGTATTCGCTTTTATTTTTAACCAATTTCCAAAGAGTGGCAATAGTTAATTTGCCTTGTAAGTATGTTTAGTGATATTACTGTTACTTTTAGATGACACAGTGATACCTACTATCGAGGACCAACTATTCAAATGTTACCGAGATAAATATCAAAACAAAATTGAATCCAAATTTGGAGTCGCGTATTTAAATGAGTGTCAATTATTTTCCATCCTTCCTTAAATTCAGTCCCTGTTTAAATTTTAAATTTGTTATGTTATGAATAGTCATATCATATCAGTCAGCGGATTTTTGGCACTTATAAGTACGGCCACGGTGGCGCTCACACTTGACTTGCTTCCTGAAATCTACAGCCCATCTAATGGAGCCTATATTTCACGCTAAGTGAGCATTACAAGTGCGTGTCTTTGGTGACTAATGTTATTGCGAGGCCATGTTTAACATGTTACCATTAGCATAACTGTACGCTTACGCGCACGCTGTGATCCTGACATGTGCTGTAATTGGGTACATTTAATTTGTGTGCAATTGTAAAGTTGTGGCAAAGTCAAGATGCTCAAAACGGAACACGACTATATTTACTATCATTGTCAAGTCTTAACAAACTAATAGTCGACAATGATAGTAAGTTTTAACAAATTTGACAATGATAGTAAATATAGTCATGTTCGGAGCGTGTTAGGAACTAAGAGTACTATAGTAATACTAAGACTTCTGTGTCTTCATCTGATGAAGACAGCTGCAATAAAGTTTTTTTTTAGGTTGCGTTAAACAAATCTAATGAAGCAAGCTGAAATAAAAGTAACGTTGTGGCGCAATAGACAGCGTGGGCCAGTAAAGTATAACCAGTAAATGTAAATGGGAAGCTTACTCACCTGAATACCCTTTGGCTTGGTTGTAAATTTTCAGAAGCTTCAGTTTAGTTGGAGTCAACTGAAACAAACAAAAGCAAAGCAGGGCAGTAAGAGTTGTTATGTTAAAGCGAGCTTTGCCAAAAATATATCAGGTACGATCACTTCAACACGCGTGTTTTGATATTTTTGTAAGTTTTTTGTGAGTTTGAAGGAACGTAACAAATTTATACATGAGTTCACTGTACGTGTGTCTGTGTACCTCAACAGGAAGAACTTTCGCAGACAATATGTACTGCAAAAATAAGCTAAATGAAGCTCCCGTATAAGCGCTTTGTGCTGCCAGCCATAAAAACTCCCAAACAAGCAATTTTTTTAATTTAACTTTAACATTTTATGACATTCAATTAATTTTTTAATTTTGTTTTCTAAATTCTTGACGATTTCAATACAAATTCTACTAACTTTGGCACTGTATAGTTCATGATGTAATTTTATTTTAAACGAATAAATAACATGATCTAATCTATGTATCGATTTTTTTATATTTAAATATAAATTTTGGGTAATGATGGTATTTAGTTCCGTTCCGTTTGGTTAGCATACACGTACTAAAAAGAAGCCATGATCGCCTCTGAAGCAGGGGGTCGAGGGTTCAAACCCCGGCTCGCACCTCTGAGTTTTTCGGAATTTATGTGCGAAATCACATTTGTAATTTATCATGAGCTTTTCGGTGAAGGAAAAACATCGTGAGGAAACCTGCACACTCCTGCGAAGCAATTCAATGGTGTGTGTGAAGTTCTCAATCCGCACTGGGCCCGCGTGGGAACTATAGCCCAAGCCCTCTCATTCCGAGAGGAGGCTTGTGCCCAGCAGTGGGACGTAAATAGGCTGATGATGATGATGACGATGATGACACGTACTAAACCATCGTTCCCATATTTGATTTGGTTTGGTTTTATCAATATCCATAGCGGTCTTATTGTAAGTAAGCTATAACACGAAGCTGTATCGTTTTAGAACATTGAATTTCGAATGTAATTCTCATTTCAAACTAGTTTTTTTGCTCAGTTTATGCAGTCTGTCGGATGTTAAGATATTCTGCAGTGGTGCACTTTGTCATGCACATTATCGTTCCAGGAAGTTTAAAGGTATTGGGGGGTAAGGTATTGCTCGTGATATACCTACATAAAAATAATTAATTAATGGTTTTGTTAAATGTTGAATTAGAGGACTTCAATTATTTAATTTTGTATCAGAAAATACGACTCATAAGTCAGACAATCTATGTGCCTTTGAGGATGAGCTTACATAGAAGGACGAGCAGAAATCAAAATTTAAACATGTTTATCCTTAGTACTTTAGTCATAATTTTACGCTTTTGGTAAAGGCCACAGGTTAAGATCCACTTATACACGACCTTTTGATTTTTACGCAAATTTATCAGCATATAAGTCGAGTACCAAAGGTCCCAATTACAGATCTCGGTCTTCTTTAGTTATTCAGATCAAACATGCGATGCGATGAAGCTGTCAAGCGAGGCCCCTCGATAAGCGACCTCGAAGGTGACTATGAATAATTTATAATGCAGAACACACCTAAGTGTCGGAAATGGTAAAAAGCGACGGGTGACGTCATTACTTGGATACTTAGTGAACAGTTACGTTTTAAAAGGACTTCACTGCACAAGATATACATATTATTGTTTACTTGCTGAATTTTGAGTTCTGCTGTTGACTTAGTAAATATTTTGCCTTATATGCCAATTTATCTTGCAATAAGAAAATGAACCCCTGATCATAAAATTAATGACGTTTATTGCAATTATTGTATCGAGGTATAATATCTTCCATCAACAAATTCTACCTCTCATTTGTCTTATTTGGCTGTCTCGTTTGTGGATTACATTCTTCCCAATTTGTACTTATTGTCCTAAAAAGTATTTATGTTAAAATTAGACCATTAGTATTCCGTAAGCAGTCGGCCATTCCTCAGTAAAGACTTGAACATTTCAAGATTGTCAGTGGCGTTACATTTTAAGCGCAAATATACCAGCATTTGAATAATTCGAACGAGATCAGTCCAAATTGGTCGTATTCGATAAAACGCTATTGATTTAACTTGAAAAACGGAGCGCTGTTTGTTCCAAGTAAATGGGGCGATTTCAGTAACTAACTCTGTATAGATTAAACATTCCATTATACGCAATTAGCGTTTAGCGAGCCGATCCTATTTGCTAACATGAGGTCTTCCAATTACGGAGTCAATGACAAATTTCAGCTGGTCTTGTATATTCTCCCGGCAACTGAGTGAGTTGTTTACATTAGGACCACAATCGATAATACTTTGATCCCTAAACTTTAGTGTGACCAGCTCAATTAAACCTACCTTGCCTATATAACTATACCTAATAGATTGAGTTGCAAGTCGCCATAATACTCTGGGATGTTACTTGGACATAATTCGCAATCTGACATCGCGAAATTCCAACTACTTACCTACTATATTCGCGTCTTTTCATATAATACTCGTATATTTGCTAAGCTTTCGTAATCGCCCGTAACATTCGCGAGCGCCGCGATTTGTACAATGAATTACTTATTTAAATATGTTGTTAAATATAGTATACGGTAGGAAAGTACAGGAAAGATCCTTTCAAAGTCATTATTACCTGTACAATAGTGTTGATTTGGTTTAGCCCCCGGGCCACTGTTTCATTCATAAATGGCTAAAATTGGAATCCAATTGCGTATAACACTTTCTATGTACTTCGTCGTCTTGTTTTTACTAAAATATTCAAGCAAAATAAATTGTTATAATTAGAAGTTTATTACGAGTAAAATTGTACTTAACACTGTTTAATGTTTATAGGTTTTACTTCAAAGCGTTATTTACGATAGTACTCGTAACCTGTTTCACATTACAAGCTTTGGCATATAAAAATACGTATGTTGGCCTGTAGTTTATCTGTACATGTAAAATAACTGTTTTCAAAAATATTTTAAACCTGTATCTAACTTAACAATACAGCTGTATAATTGAACCAAGTTGATAAAGTAGTTGTACAAGAAATTTAAGTTTATTTGTGTACCACTAGTTGTCGCTGTTCCGTTTAACCAATTTTAACTAACATCCCCTACAGTTTGGTCGGTTGAAAAACTATAAGTAGTTATTTTATATTAGATTTGAGGATGAATGAGGGTAATTTGCTGCTACCTATACCTTAACCTTTACACTGTGCTTTAACGGTGTTTTGTTCTCCCTCTTTCCCCTCTCTAGGCCGAGGTACTCTCTCGTACAAGCAGTATGCAGCAGTAGTACCTATTGCAGTAATGCTGCTAGTCAAACCAAGGTCAAAGGGTACGTTTCCACTGACGCGGAGCTTGGCGGAGCGGAGAGGAGCCGACCGTGATTTGACCACAGTGCTCAAAATCTCCATTCGATATCTCAGTGGAAATGCACCCAAATGCATTAGCATGCTGCCATCATACATTACACACACATTTGCGTGTTTAGAGCAAGTGTTCCTGCTCATGCCTCAAAGTGCTTGATAGCGATTGCGAGATGAGCATAATATTAACAGCTGACGGAGCCCAAGTTAAGGCGGTATCTGTAGCGTAATTGCGTAACTATTTTGACACTCATCATCGGATCGAAATGTCAGTTTTAGTACGACTATGACAGCTAGCTGTTTCGGATACCAATTGTCAACCCATACAAAATGAACTCGATTATCTTTCCGAGCGAGTTAGACAATAAGGCCGCCGGGCTATGCATGCTCGTTTTAGATTCTAAATAATCATCTCGTTCAATATTTGAAATAAAGGTTAGGCATTAAAAAAAAACATGTTTAAAGACTAATAATGTCTTAAGAACCCCAAAGATGAAATTATGTTTGTAAACAAAATTAGGTAACCATTTAGCTCTTTTTGTTTTGGCAAAATTCATATCAATACCTTAGTTACCAAGAGCAATTTTAAATGTTTTGGGGCTTACTAGGTACATTTTACTTATTGACGCACACGTTACTGGATCATTGTCCCGCTTGAGTGAATAAACTCCGCTCCCAAAAGTATTGCCTTAAGTCTGCATTTCGGATGCATTGAGATGATGAAATTAATCTCATGTCTGTACTTTTGAATTGAGCAGCTGTATTGAAACCTGCCTCTCTTACTGTGTCTGGAATTTTTTGTTCCAATGAACACTAGACTAATTAGTTAATGTGTGATGTACCTAAATTTATTTCTCAAATTTCAAACTGAAACGTAAATATACAGAAAGACCAGAAAAATTAGGACTCGAACTTCGGTTCGAACCCAGGATCTCCACCACACCGTGTTGTTGCGCTACCACTGCGCCAGTTCGAGTCTTAATTTTTCTGGTCTTTCTGTATATTTGCTTTTCAGTTTGAAATTTGTGAAATAATTGCTAACGGGATGACCGAAATTTACCTAAATTTACTTTTAATTAGGTATAGTAATAGGCAACTTTGCTCTTAACCATACAAGGCTTTTTCTTTTTTCTTTACAGAATTCAAAGTGCACAAGACATTTTAGATTTTTAACATGAAATGACTGGCCGAACTACCAGTTTAAATACGACTTGTAAAGCTCAAACTGCTCTGATATCGAAAATGAATTTGCCATTTGTTTCCGGCAACGAGGAAATAGCATTTCCTATGAAACTGATGATATCGATTTCGGGTATTGCAACGATGTCCGCTATTAGGTATAAATAAAGGTTTATGCAGGAAGCGGGGCATTATACTGGGTCTTTGCATATGAAATTGCCGTTCTGTCGAACAGGTATTTTTGAATTATTCGGCGAACTCAAAAGCTGTCTGGGGCTATTCTCTAGGTAAGGTCGAATTGGAAAATCAATTCTCAATACTCTGGTAAGCGCTTATTCCAGATATACTGCATAGAAGAGCTTATCTGAGAATCGCAAAGTCGGCATGACGGTAAATAACACAATAGATTCACGAAATTAATTTTTACAAAATTGACAAACTCAATCTCTGCCCATAATTACAAATCAGGCTCGTAATTAGTCCTAAGTGCCATCAAATTTAATCAAACAAAAACACGCCCCTTAACCATCAGGGAAGATCGAATGTCATCGATATTGTCAACTGTGGCCTTAATGTTTTTGTAAACAATGACAAATGAACTGTTGTTTGATCAGAACTTGGGAGTTATTCCCTTAGGTTATTCACAGCTATTGCAGCGTCGAAGTGTCAAATTAGCTGTCATATTGTATCGAAGATTGTATAGAAAAAACAGCCGTGAAAGCTACGCTGTTACCTTAGATCACCACTGTTTCTGCATAGCATCATGTAAAAAAATAAAATCGAAATTTGTTGAACTTAAACATCGTTACAAATTTTATACGAGAAAGTTTATAGTTATTTGGCATTACATCAAGCTAGAGCAAAGAATATTATTTTAGCCTGAATTAGGATATGGATAGCTTGTTATCCCGAATAATGTGTACTACGAAAATAGTCTGTTGTTCAATTCGCCCATAGTAATTGATGCATAGTCTGACCCGAACGTGAATAAAAGATCATCGCTAGTTCGCACGAACTAGGATGTGGCCTGAGATATTAATGTGAACGCGTTGGAGGCGTTTACTTATATCAAAATTTACACTAAAAGCACAGGCCTGTTTTTTTTGTCGTGACATTTTGTCGATATTTGATTTATGATACACGTATATGATATGATTGAAATGAAACATCCACACAGGTGGGCTATAATTGACACGGAGTGATTGACAGGAGATGGATGGCGGCGACATTGTAGGCGGAAAGATCTCTACGTGATCCTTGACAACTGGCCTGATACCTTCGTACAAAATCGGGAAGATTAGAGGCCATGGTTGAACCATGGCCTTTGCGCAGCAGTGGGACGCTTAACATTCTAGTAGTGGCGGTAGTTTATCGATATTTATATTGGTAATAATGTTATCCAGAAAAAAACCGGCCAAGTGCGAGTCGGACTCGCGCACGAGGGTTCCGTAGAAAGATTTTAACCCTTTTCTCCAGTGTTTTAAGAAGTCCAGTGTTAGCAGAGCCTTGCTCCTAAGCAAAATGCACAATACACGCAGTACGGGGTCAGTGTGGGGTATTGGTCTGCGAAACCTAGAGACAGACATAAAAAATTAAAATTTTGAGACTTTTCCGAGTGATTGTACTATAAGAGCTACCTTCATACCAAATTTCAAGTTTCTAGGACAACTGGAAGTACCCTTTAGGTTTTCAAAATATGGCAATTTGTATGGAAACGACTTTTTTAATGACTGTATCTTTTGATTGCGTTGCATTGAGACAGACAGACAGACAGACAGACAGACAGACAGACAGACAGACAGACAGACAGACAGACAGACATACAGACATACGGACGGACGGACGGACGGACAACAAAGTGATCCTATAAGGGTTCCATTTTTTCCTTTTGAGGTACGGAACCCTAAAAAAGAAACAGAAAGTAGATATCGCGTTAGCTAAACTTATCTTACTTATTTTGGTTGAGTTAGTTGTAGCATCAAAACAAAAACATAATTCTTTCAACACTAAATTGACAAATAAAATTAAAATTAGGTCAATGATTTCAGCGCTACAAATATTTTACACGAGCCACTGAGTTCCACTCAGATAATGAAATTCAGTCCGTATTTTCGCCACAAGGCTACCGTTACATCTACCTACTTACTATCAAATCAAGTACCTAAGCCAATTAGAACGCGGACCGGCTCAGTGTACAATATCATGTCCGATTACATCGCCGTGCTCACTTTTGGAGGTTCTGGGATCAAATACAAAAAGGGACAAGCGCCACTCTCGCTAAATACTCGATAATTAACGGGCAGTGGTAGCATTGTTGTGTTCCTTTGTGTTGAATAAGATACCCGGAGAAAATATTGATACAAAAGGCTTCCATCATCAGCGGATTTGTAGTCTTGGCCGCCCTATGGCCCCAGGCCATGTAGTAACCATTTACCAGCCCCCCCTTTTTCAGTACCTATCATAAGTTATTTTTGTCACGATTAGTCGACTCTAATAATATACTCGTATCTGGTCGCTCTAGGCCCCTATTGGGCCTTAGGGCAAATCCGCCACTGTCCATTTTAACCATGTATAGGTAGACAACGAATTTGCATCATCCGGTATTGCGAGTGTTTATAATAATAAATAAATAATAATAAATATCATGGGACCAATTGACCTAGTCCCAAACTAGGCAAAGCCTGTAGCCTATGGGTACTAGACAACGGATAAACATACTTATATAGATAAATACATACTTATATACATATTAAACATCCAAGACCCGAGAACAAACATTCGTATTCATCATACAAACATCTGCCCCGTCCGAGATTCGAACCCGGGACCTCAAGCTTCATATCCAGGGTGTCTAACCACTAGGCTATTCGGTCGTCGGATAATGGTAGGATGGCACCATCATTTGCCTTCCTGCAAAACAAGATACATTTTCCAGAAACATATTATTAAACTGGTCGTTATTTCATTGTGGAGATTCACTTAGCTATTTTTCAATTTGTGAGTTACTATGTTTTGTGTTTAAAGTTTCTATGTACCGGGAGCTGGGGTTATCATCTGCGTCTGTATTGCCTCTGCATTGCAAGTCCGAACTCGGCCACTGTTTGTAATTTCCCTTAGGAGGTGGCGCTCCAACATAACATAATTATTTAAGTAAGCTATAAGCCGCGGGCTGCGCTTTTAATATTATTATGCTGTTAGATTTCGTTTAAGATTTCTAAAGGCAATTTTTACAATCAACATACCAATCTAGTAAGAAATCTGCCCCTTCGTAACAGGCTTTACAGATAACATAACGAAGTTACTTGTTACTTAACAATATAATATTCCAATGCATACTTATACTGGCAATTATAATATGTAAGTAACTTATTTAGAAACTAGACTAGTTTAATCTAAATAAGGACTTCAAACAAACAAATCCATTCGCAAATGCTGATACCTAAAGTCGTATCGTGGTAAAATCCTGTGCTAAATGTGGACCAATATTTATTCAGATTCAATTATATTCACTGGCCACGGTTTCACGTGAAATTTGAATCGTGAAATTGAATAAAAATCAATCACAGCTTTGAAATAGAACTACACCTGAACCAGGTTTCGGGTATTGTATGAAAATATAAGCACTGGAGAGCCTGGCATGGGCTGACAGCTGACAGGGCGAACAATATTTGATGGTTTTTGATGCGAAAGGAGAAATACCGAGAATTTTTTGAGTAATTGTGGTAGTTTAAATATTAAACTACACATTGACTGATATCATTCTGCTCACATGAACTTAAGTAGCAGAAATAATGTTATGTACATGGGTTATGCCGTACATTTATCATCATTATTAAATATTCAAACAGCCTAAGTTTTAAATAAGAATAACAATTATAGTACAGGAAACCACCTATGCGGTATAAGGCGTAATAAGGAAAGCTTAACATGGAAGACAATATAACATTTACAAGTCAACAATGTCTATTTAGGTCCCTTCGAAAACTTATCTTTTGATTTGAATAGTTATCAATGGTAATTAGACCACAAATTTAAGCAAATAGTAGTCATCTTGGGTGATTTATCGTTATCAACTCCATTTCTAAGCGATTTGATATGGAAATTATACATACATGTCATACTCAATCGTTGGTTTGCTATGGAATTAAAATGGGGGCACGGCAGTGCCCCGGCCCCCAACAAGTCGAGCAAATAGTACATTACTGCAGAGGCCAGGAAATAGGGATTGCCATCCAAGTAGATATAGACTGGCAATCCCATAGATATGTACATAGTGCCTAAATAAAAGACTATCGCTTTGCAGGTCTAGAACTACAACTTTGTACGAAATTCCATTACAGTCAGTCCTCTCGTCTAACCGCATCCGAAACGTGGTACTTCGCAGCCTTTAACGAGAAACATAACGTCAATAATTTATTGAATCAGGCGTTACTTTGCGGAGGTCCATAAAAACAATTACTTTGCTCACCCGCGACCACCGTGGTCGCGGGTGAGCAAAGTAATTGTTTTTTAGTTCATAACGTCAATATTTCATTGCATTTTTTTAAATTTCTAAATAACACAACACTAGCATTTAGCCGGTAGCAAAAGTAAAGGTAGGGGCAGCAGTGTCCCATCTGTCATTTTAGTGCAGGCAAAATGGTAAAACTTCGTAATAACCTTGTTTTAACGTCGCCCCACTTCCAAACTATAAATCCCCTTGACAAAAAGAGGTGAAACTAGCGGAAGTTGCTTGCTTGGAACTAATTAACCTAACTTTCCGGCTTCCTTTAAATGTCGACCGCCGGACTTAAAGGCTTCTCGCCAAGGATTTCCAACTTATTAACGGCACTTCAAAGGCCTTTAAAAGTAAATGAAATCAATATTATGTATATGTCTTAGGCTGAAAGTGAATAAATAAACACACTTAGGGCCGATTTTTCAATTCCCAGACAAGCTCTTATCCCACAGATAGTGTAGGCTATCTATGGAATAACGGCTTATCTGAGGATTGAAAAACCGGCCAAGCACGAGTCGGACTCGCGCACGAGGGTTCCGTAGAAAGATTTTAACGCTTTTCCCCAGTGTTTAAGAAGTCCAGTGTTAGCAGAGCCCTGCTCCTAAGCAAAATGTACGCAGTGTGGGGTCAACTTATATTGGTCTGGTAAATCTACAGACAGACATAAAAAAATTAAGATTTTGAGACTTTTCCGAGTGGTTGTGCTATAAGAGCTACCTTCATACCAAATTTCAAGTTTATAGGACATCTGGAAGTACCCTTTAGGTTTTTTAAAATCGGCAATTTGTATGGAAATGAATTTTTTTATGACTGTGTCTTTTGATTGCGTTGACTTAGAAGGTTGATTTTTTCACGGCTTTAAGGGACCGCAAGCTTGAGTATTTGATATTAATTTCAGCATGCTACCTCCACGCGTTCCAGAGAAAAAGGGTCTTGACAGACAGACAAACAGACGTACAACAAAGTGATCCTATAAGGGTTCCGTTTTTTCCTTTTGAGGTACGGAACCCTTAAAACGGCAAAATAGTAGTGGGACTAGTATTTTGACGTGTACCTACTGACCTACACGTATCCCTCACCAATAATATACAATTTTATCTTCCTGTTCTGCTTAAAATCAGTCTTATAGCAGAGCCTGATAATAAACGCTTCTCATTGCTCAGGCACTTGGTAGTACTTTCGTCATTAATAAACTAAGCAAATGCTAATCTTCTATACCTATAAAACAGAACTGTGACTCACTGCCTGACTGACTGACTGACTGACTGACTGACTGACTGACTGACTGACTGACAGACAACGCACAGCCTAAACCACTGGACCTAGAGACTTGAAATTTGGTAAACATATACCTTGAGTATGCTAGAGGTGCACTAAGAAGGGATTTTCCGAAATTCCCACTGCAAAGCCGTGGGGCATAAACTAGTACATTCATATTGTGAAAGTTTTTCACGATGTCGTATTCGCTACGACGAACTTAATTAGTTAGGCAGCAAAGCCTTCATTTTCAACTCTTACGCTCTGAATGTAGCTATGAATTATTCAGTACCAGTTCAGTCTATAGAGCGAATACTAGACCTTTGCTTTCCGTCACTCGAGAACATTCAACGCTGCCTCCACTGTTTCTGAAAATTTAAAGTAATTTATAATGCCTTCGTTCCTCTTTCAAGACCTCTCGAGCAGTTATCTCAGATCTAAAGCAATATGACCTCTGCTTTATGTAAAACAAGCACGAGAGTAAATACGATGTTAATTTAAACTCATGGAAGTTTGCTTTCAATTGTTTGGTAAATAATTATGCCGACTGTACTGTACAGAGACCCGGAGTAACTTTAGAATTATTGTTCTTGCCCACTCGGTATTCATTTTAATTAGTCCACGCAATTATCCCCTTCAAAATCATTACACAATAAAATTTAATAACAATTTGCTGAAAGCAAAATGAAATGTTAGTTGCCGTTTCATTATTGAGTATTGCGTGATAATAATATACTTTTACAAATACTTTGCAAAATGGTTGCAAAATTAACGAATTTTTACTAGTCAATGTTCACTCCATACATTGTCTGACAGGTTCAAGGATTTTTTTTTTCTTTTCAAAAGACAACTGAAAGTTAAAATAAATCACAAATAAGTCAATCGCGTGTTCACAACTTTATCAATTTCCCCTGAAGAGGACTCCGAAAATTACCGATTATCACGACAGCTTTAGGCCTTCTGTTATCAGGATTGGATTAAATTCTTATATTATCACATAATGTTTTAAGCAGAAATTGGAATTTCATTATGCCCATTTGAAGCCTGAAGAATTTTTGTGAAGAGTTGAATGAGCCATTTAATTTAAAAAAGTGATAACGATCACCATTAAAGATCGCGTATTGATCGTCATAGTATTGTTGTTATCAAGTGTGCGCATTTAAAACTCGATTATTGACACAAATCAATGTTGTAAAATCTTAAAAATCTCTGTTTACAAATCAAATCCTAAGCCATGATCTATTTTTAAACTCATCAGGCGCTAAAGTCGTATGCCGCGTGCAACGTTATGTTGAAGACTTTCTTTCGGGTGCATTGTTTGTGAAGAGATCCATTAGGCGCCAACACTTTTATGGCAAATATAATCGATCTATGTAAATTGTTTGTTTAAAGCACTTTTAAAGTCTTGTGAATGGCTCCTAATCTTACTAATATTGTAAATACACATTTTTGCATGTTTATGTTTGTTACTGAATTACAAATAAAACACCTGGATGGATTTGGATCAAATTTGTAACGGAAATAGTTTATAAACTAGATTAAAAAATAGGCTGTCTTTTATCCGGGGAAATCGCATAGTTTCCTGTGGAATATTAGTGACAGCCGAAGTTTACGCAGACGAAGTCAGGGCAACAGAAAGTATCTAAGTATTACATAAAAAATAAATTCCAATCTCCACAATGTATTTATATACGATACAGTGGTATGTGTGTAGATACTTAATACGTATAAAACATAAAATGGTGCTTTTTCAGTCAGTACATTCACACATTTCTGTCGGTACTTTTTAATTAAGTTTTCAGCCAATAAAGTGAGAGGTAATTAACAACACGCAATAGTAAAGTATCGCAAAGGAATTACTAGGCAAGGGTGAGTATAACTTTAATTCTATTTGGTATAAATTTAAATCGCAATGTTCTCCCTTTGAACGCGAACCATTACGCGTTCCATTTTAGGCAATGAATACATATGGAAGTGAAGTTGAGTGCTTAATAATTTATAAAGAACTCGACAACCGGGCCGTTTTGTCCGTCGAATCCACGTTATTACCGTCAGCGATCATCCTATTTCGACTCTAATGTTTAGACGAATAAGGGTTGGATTTGTGAAAAAAAGAATTGAATGCTGACCGTGCTAAAGGCATTGATAACTAGGTGAAACCCGATTTAAAAATTAAAACTTCATTACGAGATTGTGTTTGAAATGAATCCTGATCTCGTACCGACGGCAATTTGTTACATTGTTCTGATCTTAAAAAGTTTCAGCTGACTTTATGATTGCCTACGGACTGGCAAATGTTTGGGTACACTAATTGGCATTAATTAGGTACCTATGCAGTATTTTATTTGCGATTTCTTTCAGCACGAAGAAAGATTCATTATTACCTTGACTAAGCTTATCTTGTTTTTAGATACCCTGAAACAAATTAGGATTGCAAAAAGGGTGGTTTACGTGGCTGTAGAATTTTAGCAAGTACCCAGTGTTTACTTGTCGTAAATTATTTATGTTCATTTTAAATGCTGTTTGCATACATAAAAAATATTAGTTGGCTTTTTATCCTGTTTCGGTATTCACATATTATTATGTACATAAGGTTTAAATTTACCACCAAAAACGTATTAATATTGGACTTAAACTTATGATTGTACTAAGGCCGACGAAAATACTATTGTACCTATAAATAATGAAAACAGAGTCGGTACTGAAAAGCGAAACGCAACTGTCTTTTTATATTAATAACACGCAACGCGAGCTTTCAAGCTTTTATCGAGTTCACAACAAGAAGAACGAAGAAGTTGGAGTAATTGGTGAAATTTCGGCGAGCCACCTATGACTCCTTGAAATTATAAATAAAGTTTTACTTAGGTAACTGTTTAGTTCAGGTTAATTGTCAAACTATGTTTACGAAAGAGATGGTAAAATAATGAAACGTCTATTATTTTGTCTCGTAGTTCTACACCAAAATATTACGTAGTTAGGCTACTTAACTTAGGTACTCCGGAAAAAAATCTTATTAAATCGATGGGATTTGTGAGTTCAATACCTATACTACTATAGGTATTGAACTCACAAATCCCATCGATTCGATCCTTTTGCACGTTTCAAGATAACGGAAGACCATGACACCCGCAAAGGGGCACGAAACGTCGGGATTTATTATGTTATTGAGTAAACTTGATCTTATCCTCTCTAAATAAACGCAACCGCATCATAATACAGAACAAACACAATTAATATTTCCAACTTCCTTGTATGATGCAGTAAGTAGGTGAAAAAGTGCCAAAAATAAATCACTGTGAAGTGCATTATGGTCCTATTTGATCCACCAAAAACAGACCGGTCGCACACACCGTAGCTTATGTTTATTTTGATAGACACGAGTCAAGCTGACGTTTAAAGCCCTGCCGAGAGAATCATGTTATCCTGTTCACTCTTGTGGACGGAGGGAAATTAGTGTGAGCTTTCAGAGCACGGAACACCGGTTTCAGAAATGCATGAAAAGATTTCAGTACGTTCAGTTAGACCGCGACCGTGCGGCAGGGCGGACGTATGTTGCAGCCGTCCGGACTTGCCGCGAAATATTTCAAACATTGCCGCTTTTATGGATGTGCATATAAATATGTTTGCTTCCATGGAAGCCCATTTAAACTGGTGTTATTAAACCAATAACTCTATATCAAGTAGCCATCAAGAAATTTCACCTATTGATTGCACTGTAATTAAACTTTGTTACTACCTCCATGGACGTACGTTTTGTAATTAGTGAATGTGTGTTTGACGGATGGTTTTATGTTTTCAAACTTTAATATACTTAGCCAAAAACTTTAGAGAGAAATTTAATTATACCTTGCTACCCGCATTTGTAAGCCACAATGTAGTTGTACACCCCTCGGTCCAAGCCAAGTGACTTATACAAATCTTCTGATATCAAAACAATATCAACCTAATAATCATATCTAGTACCTACCAAGTTATCGAAATAAATGTAAATATATTTTCGTGAAATCTCAACTTGATCTGGTGCGCGAACCAAAGTTTTGGATTGATGTAAAGTATAACTAGAACATAATTAAGTGTAAATAGTGATTAGTGTAGACAAATTACAGTGGATCCCTGCGAACACAGTTACCTGTACATTTAACTCCGTGCTACGATCAACTTACTAGAAGTTTACCGACCACTACGAATTACAATCGATTTTCAACTAGGTAAGCCTATTTATGTTGCTTAATTCCTAGGTTAGTACGTACCGTCTGCATGTCTTTAAGGCACGTAATTCAATTAGATTTTACAGTTAAGAACCATTGTTAAGCGGCACACGAACTTACCACCGTTCAGTTTTAGGTCAGTTCGAACATACCCCCTGGTGGTAACGTTTTGACCTTTAAATAAAATACTTTTTAGCTTACAGTGGGTGTTAATCCATCGCAAGGAGTGGGTAGACAAATAGTACAATGTAAAAATTACAGTTAAAATGACTATGACATTTTGGTATTCTCTATGTATTCGGATTATCATTACCACGAACGATAACTACAATTAGAAGTGTTATCGTTCGTTCTATTTTTTTATACTTTTTTTTATCCTTTATACTCAGCAACCTCGTACCCTCGTACTTATCTCCTTTTGAACAATCCATCCATCGTCCACACCACGTCACTGTCCTGTGCGGCCATATAGCCACTTTCTCGTTAGACATCTGTTGTGTGCCAATCATCCCATAACATATCGCCTATCCCGGATCACTCGGAACCTCTCAATCATCGACATTTATCTATATGTACTAACTAGAAACTTAGATAGATATTTGAATTTCTTTTTTGTACTTATTGGATTAATTACAATTCAGGCATTCGTGATTTCAAATCAGCTGTTTTTTTAGATTTTAAACTAAAAGCATTTGAGGAAAACTTATCGGAAAAAAGTTGGGAAAATTTGTTTCTCGACTTTATTTTAAAAGTAAACGTTTCAGGAAAATTTGCAAGCCAAACCCGTTATTTGGATAAAGGTCATTAGAAATAACGAACAGCTACGCAAATCGACGTTTTCAATATTATTGTGTTGTACCGGGAGTTGCATAAACGTTCAAGCTTGAGTTTTGACAAATAGTCACGCACAGAATTTGGTAGAAAAGCTTCTGAATACTACGCGCTAATGCCAAGGTCAACGATATACTAAAAGGTGCCATATTCTATTGATTCAACCTTTGCCGCTTCAAATAGTAACCGAGGTAGATACACAATAGAAATTGTTTCTAGAAAACAAAGTTCATGTATTTGGAGTAAAAATTTGGAGTGCGCTCGGTTGTGAGAAGGTTTACTCAAAGATATTTTGATCGATTGTTCCCCTGGTGCATTAGGATATTGTAGGTAGAGAAACTAATCGAATTCTGACGTTACGAGGCATGTTGCGAGTCACTAGCTAGGGTATTAGTTAGTTTCCTTTGCTAGTTAGTTTGTTTTGCTTGGCTAGCCACGTTAATCTTTTTTACGTCTCGTTAGGTACTTAGAGAGTTACCTGTGTCATTTTAAATTCAACGACAATATTGCTCTCGCTTTAAGAAACTGTGAAGAAATGGAAGTTGTTGAAATTGAATTGACTGGTTTTATCGAGGGATGAAAAATATCAAATATCCTTATCTGTTTCTCCACCTTATTCTGTTTCGAAAATATTGAAATCTTGCTTAGAAACTTGGCAAAAAAGACGCATGTCTAAAATAATGAACATAAAAACTTTTCAATCTTTTGTTTAGGTAGCAGATTTTTTTTTATACAACGAGGAAGGCAAGCGAGCAAGTGGGTCACCTGATGGTAAGTGATCACCACTGCTCATAGACACCCGCAACTCCGGAGGCCTGCGGATGCGTTGCCAACCTAGAGGGCTAAGATGAAATGCCTCTTGTGCCCGTAATTACACCGGCTGTCTTACTCTCCTCACCGGAACACAACAGTGTAAGCACTGCTGCTTAGCGGCAGGATTAACGAGTAAGATAGTGGCAGCGATCCGGACGGACCTCGCACAAGGTCCTACCACCCGCAGATAATTAGGGTTTCGAACCATAATGGTAAAAAGGACCGGAAGATTTGAAATTTGTGCAGACATTATACACAAATGTATCTTAAGCGTCATAGAGGTCACTTGAAAAGGGATTTTTGAAATTTCCACGGAATAGGGATCTAGCCTATTTTTTCATCCCCAGGGCCGAAGCTGCGAGCGCTGATTTGAATTCTTTTAAAATGTATCAAGTTTTGGATACTTAGGTAGTGAGCACGTACCATATTCCATGTTTCAAAATGACTGGGCGCCACGTGAAACTCCCCTTTAAGCCCACCTAATACTCGGAAAAGTTAGTTGAACAAGATTTTTCCCGGCTTTTTAATTTTTTTTTACGTTCTACCTTCGCGGTTGAAGACCCTACAGACGTGCTTTTAATATCGGCGATCTAAAAAATTTAAGGCATCAATTTATAATTTGAGAATCTAAAATACATTTGTTTAATGATTTGTGTATCTGACATGTATTGTACAACTGTTAGATTGGAATGCCCAAAAGACATTTCGTTAAGATGAAATTGAAAGCTCTTCGAAACATTTCAAAGGCTTTTAAAACGGAATGACCACTGCAGATGGTACGAAGTGGCATCGGGTTCTAATCGTTATAATTCACTTACCCTCTAATTCATAAATCTAATTTATAATGAAGGTAATAGTTAAAATAATGTGTCTTTATGTAATTTTGATGTTATCTTTGCATGAACAATTATTACTTTATTTTAGCTAAAAGATTTCATTCTAGATTCTAGCTAGAAAAGATTTGTAACCACTGTCGGTATATTACAAATCAGTTCCTTCATTTTCATGATCAGCTACAAATCGTCCATCTTTGGATAAAGGTTTGACTAATGAATACTTTAATGCTGCATATCTTCAAAAATTTCGACGGTCATCATTTCTCCTTGTGAGAGACTTGTGAGAGAGAGACTCTCACAAGGAGGAATGATGACCGTCGAAATATCGGTTGTTTTAGGTAAGCACATGATTGAAAAAACTACTAAGATTTTAATAATGGTTCGTTAGCCAACTCTTTTACTATTTACGGTATCACAGGATATCTAAATTTGTCCTGTAAAGGTAACCATGTGTTAATAATCTCATTAAGTTCGGTTACGTGCATCTTTTGAATCGTAAAAGTAACAGGTTTCGGGGTCACAGTGAGGTAGGTTGATTTTCTTCATCGATCGTTATTCAGCTGTTTCTAATTTTAGTCTTATGTCATATTAAGATAATTTTAAGATGAAACTACCTTGAAACATAAACATAGTGAAATAAACAGATCACTCACGTATATGGTTAAGTCGAGTAGAGTCCCGGAAATAAGGGCTACGAATTTGTTTGAAACAAGTCGACCTAAACTCGACTTATTATACGTACATAAGAGCAAGGGTAAATGCTATAAAAAATACGGATACTGTACATTCTGTAACGGTGTTAGTTAAAAAAATTACAAGTGACATTGGGTTTTAAAAGTTGGCAGTAACGTTTTCAAAAATCTTGCCCTTGAACTTAATAGGGTTCTGCCACAAAATGTGATCCTAATTATGTAATATCAAACCTTAATCTTCCATAACAATTGAGGGACTCTAGCCGCCTATTTCACCAACGTTTCATAATCACAGTTTACAATGACAATTCGATCTGCATTCCATTGCCAATACGAAGCTCACTAAAACAAAAATTCTTCAAGCCAGCAATTTACACCGAATTGTCATTACAAACTGACATTTGTAACGTTGGTGAAATAGGGGCTAGATATCGTACTTTTCGGAAAATAAGCTATAACAAAATTGTACCCCCAATGTTAGCTTATTCACCCGTGCACAAAAAGGCAAACAGACCTCTCGTGTTTATGTAAACAACCTTTTGAGATTTAGATAAAATGTAAAACCTCAGGTTGGCTTGCGTGTAAACTCGTCAAAAATATCCGGATGACCGCAACCGCGGCTCCAACCAAGACAGGTGACTGACAAGCGCCATAAACTGCGGCAACGAGTGGATCGTATTCATTTGTTTTAAACAAGTGAAGTGAACTTGAAATGATCAGACCGTGTAACCTTCAAAATATCGAAATTGTAAGGATGAGTTGCAAAAGGTCCGGTGGAAGCAATAAAATTCATCCGAACTAAAAAAGTGGCCACGATTCTTAATTACGAAAGATCGAGAGCAGAGTGCGATAAATACGTGAACTTGATAAGAAAATGTTCATAGCAATCTTTTTTATTTTAAGGTAGCTACTCGTTATCATAACGTGAAGTGATGGGAAAAAATGTCGCGTCGTAACGGGAAATCCAAATTTAGAGTTAGATCGAACACCGAATAGTGGCGGTTACTCCACCGGCAAGAATTTTTAGTTCTGAATTTCTTGAAGAATCGATCATAATCATAACCATACGGAAAATATTTTCATAGATTAGGAAAGTTAACTTCAAATTGCGTTATTTGCTTACACAAGGAGAACTAAAACTGATACGTAACTGTGAAAACTCCGGCAATCTTTCAGAATTTTAAGCGAAGGTAAGTAAATAAAAAGTGGCCTTTCAGATAATGAGCTCACACGACCGCAGCAATCTTCCTTGGGCTGATGAAGACAAATTACCGTGAAAATATCTCAGGAACGTACTGGTACATGTAAATAAAGTATAACGGTAAGACGACGAATTATGTTTGTGAAAATAATAAGAAGATGCTAATGGACCGCTGACAGACATTAGCGTTAAGTATTTTATCCTGTTGAATCAACTGTAATTTAAATAGCAAAAGCTATGGCAAACAAGACCTACTTTTAAATATAAAAATAAAACTAAAAAAAATTGGCTATTCATAGAAAGGCTAATGAACGAACCGACTTTTTGCACACTGCAGTCATTTGTCAGCTTCCATCAAACGTCTACGAACCGCGTAGCGTTAAAAATAAATTCGTCTATTTTGGTGATCTAAATAAAAGGAAGACATCATCGCTTGATACAAAAATACTGATAAATCACGCTGCAGGTGGGTGGTTTATTTGGGCAACATGGCGGGTTTCACCCGGAACACTCGCCGGTGGTAATAAATCTACATCCATCGTCGGGTTTGGACGTTAAGTCTCAATTCGACGTTTCAATGCGCTTAAACGAGACGTAAACTTTGCCATCTTGAAGTTTTATATGTTATGCCGACAAGAAACATCTAACCAGAAGTGCTGAAATCGTGCAAGTACATTTTTTATAAGTTTTTATTTGACTTCTCGTGTCAGTTTGTTCATAATTTGTTTGATTGTAATTTTTTTATTAAATATTACAACTTTTGACCCACTTTTAGTAGTTAGATTGATTTTAGATTTTGATGTACTTGTGCAGGTTTGTGACGTTTACCATTTTATTTAATATAAAAATAAAACTGAGAAATAAGTATTTATCAAAGTTGATTTGCGTCTTCTTCAGTTGCCTATCTAAGAACTATTCGTGTATATGCAGCTTCTGGCTTATGTAAGGACTGTTTCAACGTGTGATACATCTAAATAAATAACAGGGAGCCCTAGTGTTTCGCCTAATAATAATCACATTTAACTAATGCAAAAAAGTCTTTACAATAATGCCACGTATTGCCAGTGGACAATAGGCTTAAAGCTGATTTATTTCGTGACTGGACTTCCATGGGCAGTCCTGCCAATGGATACATTTCGACCGGAATAAAAGTACCCCATTTTCATCTGACTGGAATCATTGTTATGTGTGCTGCGTATACAGCGATGTTGTTACAAATTAATTCCCTTGTTTTCCTGAAATTGTCATGTTAAATCCTTCAATTGTCAGATTTTGCAAAGCGTAAAATATTAAGCACTGTTGTTTCATGGGTTTTACAAATAATTCAATAAAAACTCGTATTCCTTAATGGGACTTTAAGGCATTTAAAATAGGTAAGTAAGTACAATAATGATCGGTGGGGAAAAAAAGTTTTAAAATGCCTCATTGTTTTTATTTGTACACCACGTAATGGATGATCATAGTACCTACTTTACAACGTAAACTGAAATTTGACTCTCTTGCGTACAAGCTGTCGAGAAACTTCAAGTCATAGCAGTTATGAGTGGTTTGTGTCGCGGTTTTCCAGTATCAACATAGGTAATATACCTAATATTATATTTTTACACCCTCACCACTACGTTCCAAAACCGACCTCATTTAGTAATATGTATATGTACATAGATCATGTTGTAAAAAGCCAATAATTATAGCAAAAATTTTATCGGTATTGCAGTCGTGTTCTGAAAGGATAACCATAGTTCAATCATTATTTCGACCGCTCTCAAATCCAGCGGTACCGATGTTTTCTTTGGAATATCCATCGATTTCATGAATGATTTCGATCAATGTTTATTCTCGTTATAAGCTTGTTGAGTCGATTCGACAACGTTGGGGGTTATTTTCATGCTTGTGAAGTATTTGGCCACGTTCATTGCCAGAAATACTATGGGATTATGGAATCCGTGTGCTCAATGTGTTTTGTTCGAATTGGCATGTGCCAATTAAGGTGAAGCTCCAGCTCTCGTAGACTAAAAAACGCTTGAAGTATTTTACTTTACTTTAACATTAATTATAACTCAATTAACGCAAGCAATCAAAAATTTTCTTTACTAATTGTATAGAAAACTCGATAGGTAGGTGCTAGTTTATGTTAGAGAACCATTTATTTTGTACATAGAAAGGGTATTTCTTTATTGAAATAATGATTCTAAAACTAAAAATAAAATAAAGTAAAACTATATACAAACTAAAACTAAATCTAAAAATAAATAAAAAAGCTGTCCCAAATCACTGTCGGGCGGTAAGGTGCCGAGAAGGCTGGCAGCATTGCCACGCTGGATAGCAAGATGTATTGAAATAAATAAATATGCTTTTAATGAACTCAGAATGCGATATCTCGAAAAACCACTCGACTTGACGCCTTTGAAAATCTGCACAGATTTAAAAATAATCCTATAAGTACAAAGTGCACACGGCAAGTACAAATAACTGTGAAAGACGTGCTTGAATAATTAATAACGGAATGGACAATACGAAAATCAATAACTGGTCACATTGAAATAAAAGGTCATTCAATACGGTACCGACTTATGGCAAATCACATTTTCTATTATTCAGAAACCCGTCCGGGCCTTTATTGTTTATTTCAGGGCACAGTTTCAGGGTGTATAAGTAGTTACGAAACGTTGTTTGGCTTTGTTTTTAGTGGCGTTTACCGTAAACACCTTGGTATATTTTAAAATGTGGGCTTTTCATGGTTCGAATAATTAACTTAAAACTTATAAGTCTTCATTTGTGTTCATACACAATTATATTTTTTATAAACTCACTGAAACATGAATACACAGAAAAAAACCAGAAAAATGCCAACCCCGGGAATCGAACCCGGATCCTCGACAATCCCCGATTCCCGGGGTTGGCATTTTTCTGGTCTTTTTCTGTGTATTCATGTTTCAGTGAGTTTATAAAAAATATAATTGATATTCACGGGAAAACCGTAAAAATAAAAAAATTGGGAGAAAAAATACAAAAAGATACTCCTACTGAGATCATGAATTCATACACAATGTTTTAATGTTGTTTTCAGTTACTTAATACATAGCCACAGTCTGTAATGTCTTCTGAAGCTTTAGACTTTAGTATTGTTGGTGCTTCCAGTGTAATAAAACCAGCCAAGAGTGTGTCGGATACGCCCAGGACAAGGTTCCGTATAGTAGCCGTTACGAAAAACTCCTTGCATACCTCATAGACATGCAAATTTAATTTTTAATAGGCTATTTTATTACTACCTATGTATGTAATCTTTATGAGTTAGTGCAATGGTTAACTATTACTCGTTAACCTGTACCTAAAGCCTGCTTAGGCTATTGTAGTTTTCCGTTTAAATTCATCGTGTATTTTATAACTATTTTCAAATACAACAGTTTACCACTCTTGCCTCTAACAAAAATTTAAAGCTTAATATTTCGCAAGCAAATATCTGAATCAAAACCGCCTTAAAAAAAAAAACCTTCGAAAAAAACGTAAAATAATCCTCTAAAATAATGATAAATAAATAAAATAAAATAAAATGCGTTTATTTCGGACAACAGAAACTAAAGCCTAAAGTTTTATGGCCTAGCACTAAGCAGCAGAAATATGAAGTCGGTGCGGTGCGAGCGGAATATTCTTTGAATGAAGCACCGACTTTAAACGCATTTTATTTTATTTTATTTATTTATCATTATTTTAGAGGATTATTTTAAGTTTTTTTCTAAGGTTTTTTTTGAAGGCGGTTTTACTTTTTTGTTAAAAGATTTTTATTTCACAATTTTACGTTGATTTAACATTTTCAGAATTATCCTCCAACTCCTAACCGCTAAGGAGTTGTACCTTCCATCATCAGCTCATCATCATGAGATGATGACTACCAGACGCAAATACTTGAATAACCTTAGAAAATATATGAAACACATAGTACGTGCCTGTAAAATTTGAGGGTTGCCCTCGATTTCCCTGGGATCCCATCATCAGATCATGACTTGGTGACAATGGGACCACCTCAGGAGTATACCCTTTCGAATAAAAAAAAAAATTGAAAATCGGTCTACAATTGACGGAGTAATCGATGTACACACATAAAAAAAAAAAAAAATAATAATACATACAGTGGAACGTAGAACCTCCTCCTTTTTTTGAAGTCGGTTAAAAAAGAATGGTCTTCGCACGCTCCAGCATCTTTGAAAGACCTATTTAACTACACTTAACACAATCGGATAGGTTCACAAAAGAAGTCATACCTACTTTATGTGTAAGTAACATAAAAAAAACCGGCCAAGTGCGAGCCGGACTCGCGCACGAGGGTTCCGTAGAAAGATTTTAACGCTTTTCCCCAGTGTTTTAAGAAGTCCAGTGTTAGCAGAGCCCTGCTCCTAAGCAAAATGTACACAGTGTGGGGTCAACTTATATTGGTCAGTGAAATCTACAGACAGACAATTTTTTTTTAAGATTTTGAGACTTTCCCGAGTGGTTGTGCTATAACAGCTACCTTCATACCAAATTTCAAGTTTCTAGGACAACTGGAAGTACCCTTTAAGTTTTCAAAGTACGGCAATTTGTATGGAAACAACCTTTATAATGACTGTATCTTTTGATTGCGTTGACTTAGAAGGTTGATTTTTTCAGATCTTCAAGGGACCGTAAGTTTGAGTATTTGATACTAATTTCAGCATGCTACCTAAACGCGTTTCAGAGAAAAAGGGTCTTGACAGACAGACAGACAGACATACAGACAGACAGTAAAAGGGTTCCGTTTTTTCCTTTTGAGGTATGGAACCCTAAAAAGGTTTTTTCAACGTTATATTCTACAACATTGGCATGGACTATTAATAGTCTCTAAAAGCTTAGCAGCTAAAGGGTTCCTTGTTGACCACGCAACCCTAAAATAATTAAACTCTCTCTACTAATGGGTAAACATAAGATTTGACGTCACTACATACGAGTATAATTCACTTCAAGTTGTGGACAAAGTTCATTAGGATGTTGGTATTGCTCGGATCACGGCAACACGTTCAAAGCAAGTCTTTCTCACAGACCTACTGCACATTAAAGTTTACATTAGAATTGTAAATCCGTACTCAAGAATCCTTAATGAGGGAAGAATTTACACCTCCATTTTGCTCAGTATGTTTTGAGTTACACACACGTACGCTGACTGCTTTGTGTCTCCTTTAACAAATGCGATAGACACTTTCTTTTAGAAAATTTAATCCTAGAAATTAAGTCCTCGCTTGGCCCATGAAATAGAATTTCGTAAACTTGAATAAACATGTATGTTATCATAAAAATATACGCTCCATTTCAAGTCCTCTGTAGCAATCATAGAACATAAGCATGAGTACTGTGACAGCATTATTAGACCGAGACATCTCAGCTATTTTGACGTAAGTAATGAACTAGTACTGTCTTTCATCGTTCGGGTTACTGTCAGATTGTTTAACACAAGCATTTCCGTTTGACTAAACTAGGTCAGATTCTATAAAATATTCAGTACTCGATTTTGAAACAAATTTATATTCAGCGATCAATTTTACCGTGTGAGACTCAATATGTACCTACGTCGTGTCGCATGTGGTTAAACGAGCTCCATGCCGTTCTACCTTGGTTAGCACATATTATGTATTTATCTATAGTTAGTTTAAAGCGTATAAATGCTTCAACACAAATCAGGAGGGGAGAAACGTGTCAACATCGATCCGAGGCGGTCCTTTTGTTTTGAAACGTTCTGGAATAATCGATAGCGAACCACAAGTTTAGTTAACCTTTGGAGTTAAGCGCGTTTGGCAAGAAACTTTGCAGCGATATACTATATCAACTCATTTGCACACGGAATCTGAGTTAATCCGAGGAGATACCGTTGTTGTATGATATAAGGATTCTAGTTTTGTCAAATTAAAAATTTAGCAAAGTTTTTTTAAAAAGCCCTTCCTTAGAATGCCTTCCTAAATTTTACAATTTCTTCGAACCTGTCTTTAACCCCCGACGCAAAAAGAGGGGTGTTATAAGTTTGACCGCTATGTGCGTCTGTGTGTCTGTGTGTATGTCTGTCGCACCGTAGTTCTTAAACGGTTGAACCGATTTGAGATATTACATTTTGTAATGAAAATGTCATGGGGATTTTGTCAGGTTGAAATCAGAAACGTGAGAGCTTGTATGAGAGTATGGCTAAGTTCGGGAACCAGAATCCGGGAGCCCGTTGATATCTTGGAATGTGAATAATTATTGTGTAAAAAGTGACGAAAAAAATTGACGCCTACGGAGGGCCTACAAATACAAAAAGACGACACCCGACTGCTCAAAAGTTAACATAGTTCCTGATTAAGGACCAGGCCCAGATTTTATTTTTACTTTTTACAGTTTTTTTTAATGGTCTGTTAATCTTCAACTGTACCAGATAGTTTAATTTCTTAAGCAAGGGGCTTAAAAATGTTTTAAAATGTGCAAATAGAGACACTTTCACATAACACCCCATTTGACCTAGTAACCACTCTGAAATTTTAATACTTTCGGACCCTGTTGCAACAAAAATAAGTAAGTACTTACCTAAGCAATGATATTATAAGTAAAGATACGTCATTATGCTCACAAAAAAATTAAAAAACATGTTCCGAACATTTTGACATAATTTGCGGGCAAGTGTGGACCGACTGAGGCCAAAGTTGATGACACAATCTAACTCATTTTTAAAGGACTGAGTGACACTTTAAGGATTTTTTAAGTGCCATTTTGGTACAGAACTCTAAAAAACTAGGAACAGATTAGAAAGAAACAATAGACTTCATGTCGATGGCAAATCAAAATCATTTATTGGATCGGATCAAAAACCATTTGATCAAAAAACACCAAGCTTAAACTAGGCACCTATTTAGAAAGAAGTGTACACGTTACCTTACATTTTATTTGATCTTAATTTATTTATGTATTACGCCTCTAATTAAGGTAAGTCGTAAACAGAAATCGTGCCTAAAAATAGTACGGCACAACAAGTCGGTTGTGCGTGGAACAACGTCAGTTCTAAAAATAGTATTTAAAAAAGTTCTTGATTTGGTTTCATGACTGGAATGTCGGTCTCTTATAGATCAAACAAACTTATTGATTAAACAATTATTTTATAATGTAAGCCAAGTTCATTAAAGTATGACTGTAATTTATTCAATCGAATAATCATTTATAGAGAACAGCGAAAGGTTAACAAAACAAAACCGATCGAAGATGCCTGGTCAACTCTTGAACGTCAAAAGGAGCAATCTATCCAATTGTAGGCAGACTCATTAAGCCAAAATTGCTTGCTCATAAAATACGCTTTATTAAGTTCGGGACCCCGGCTCAAGAACGCGGCAAGAGTATAATTTTCGACTCTGTTACTCTTTTCAAAAACGTTTTCCTTGTAGCATTCATTGGCAGAAATGTAAGAAATATCGCGCAAATTAAAAGTGGCTACTTAAAAGATATTGTGCGTATCTCTTAAATGTCTTATAAGAAGCTTTTTACTTGGCTTAAGTTTTTTTTTAAATTGTTTTGTTACGAACATTCGGATAACTATTACAAGTTCAAAATTATAAATTAATAAATTGTACTGAGTTTTCATGTCAATGATGATTATAGTACGACAATAACTGTAAAAATAATGGTGATGATAACTGAGTCTCACGGTAGTTTTGTATAAAAAAATTACCGTTCACCATTGGCAACATAAGTCACATTAGATCATCATACCATCAAAACTTCACTAATTCGCACGCAAAAGCTGAGGGTCGAGCACGACTTTTCGAATCCTGCGCAACGTTACGGTTATCGTATCGAGATCGAGAAACCTCATACTAAATTTTAGTTCCAAATACGCTCACGGGCGGGCGCTGTTCCAAACGTCATACAAACTCGATAACGTTTACTATTCGACTTTACGTGACGCAGGTTTCGAATATTCGTACTTGGGCCTCAGATGCCTTAGCCGAAACTGGTACACATGATACCAATAAATCAATAGTAAGTATTTATCCATAATCAAGGTAGTACTTAGATATTGACCGAGCGAGTGCGAAGCGTCTCCGTTTCAGCTTCGACAAAAATGCTTTCGTATGTCTGTCCGGTTGTTCTCCTCTACAATTCGCATTTCTCAACCGATTCTCGTGAAAAGTTGTGAACATAATGCATTTATTTTCTGTTGAATTGTTTATTAAATAAATAAATAAAAAAAGAAAAACTCACACAGCCACTAGTTTTATTGTATTGATAAACTTTTTTATTAATACCTATTAACTAGCTAGTACCTAACTGATTGGACATTCTGTGCCACAACCTCGGTTACTAAAACCGCTTTGTAACACTTCCAAAGCATTCGCACGAATTGTCCCCGAATTAGTATTCACCGGGGCTTTTGCATTTGTATCAATGGAATAGTAATTACTCCACCCGTTGACCGCGAGTGCTTTACGTGACCTCTCCGCCGGCAAACACGGAGAACACAAATATTGATCAAGCGTTTCTATGTACATATCGATTGTCACGCCCCTGCACTCTGAAAATGTTGGCTCGGCTTATATTGGTCTGCTAAACGCGATGTGACAAATACGGATTAATTAAAAAAGTGTTAGTACAAGGCTTGCTTGATGTTGCTATACCTACTTAGATACCATGTTTAAGCTCTAACTTCTACGCAGGACGCATTTTTCAAGTCTTTACAACAGAACTGGATATATAATCAAAGCCTTTCGGTCAAGGACGATAAAACCAAGAGGACTGCCAATGGGTATACAATGTCGCGTTCCTGTAAAATAATGAGCCTGCTGCAACTAGTTTCACTATAGAGAGGTCTCTGTACTACTATGTCTACTATGAACTGAAAGAAAAAACGAATTTAGATGGCGCTATTGTGTTAGCCAGAGCTCTAAATGTCATACCAAATGAATGATACAGAGACCCCTCCGTAGTGTAACCTAACCAACTTAGAAAAGTTGAAAAACCCCCGACATTGTCATTTCAAAGTTCAATATTTCAAAAATGGGTGAACCGATTTTAATGAAACTTAGCTAAGAACCATCTCGATTAAACTAGCTTTCGAATAAAAAAAATTGCATCGAAATCGGTCTCTCCGCTTGCGAGCTACAATGCCACAGACAGATACACAGATACACAGACACACAGATACACAGATACACAGACACACAGATACACAGGTCAAACTTATAACACCCCTCTTTTTTGTCGGGGGTTAAAAACTAGCTACAGCCGGCTTATTATTTCAAAGGAACGCGACATCGTATAGACACTGGCAGTCCTCTTGGTTTTATGGTCTTTGCTTTCGGTTAACATTATTTTGTCAATACATTACAAACAAAGGACCTGACGTAAAGTGTGTTTTCTCAGAAAATTCAACTCAAGTGCAGTGTGTCAGTTGGGTATAGCCCGACATGTTTCGGACTAATCCATAGCTCCCACTGGGAGCACACGCTTCGGCGGTAGTGAAGCGAAAACTATGCGCCACGGCTCTACTCGCGCAGCTACTCGCCCCTTCCTTACTTGGCACAGTATCGGTGCAGTAAAGTACGCCCGGTATTTTTTTACCGATTCGTTACCGAGCGTCTATATTTCAATGAGCACTCCCTGACTTGCGCGGTATGCGTGCAGTACCGTCCCGCTTCCGCGCATATCCGTAAGTCAGGAAGTGTTCATTGAAATGTAGGCGTACAGAGTATTAAAGAATCAGTACAGAACTTACCGAGCGTACCGATGCCGCATCGACAAGCCAGGAAACGGCCGTACTGGCCCCTATTTCACCAACTTTACAATTGTCAGTTTTCTATGACAATTCAGTGTCAACTGCTGACTTGAAGAGCTTTTGTTTTAGCGTGCTTCATATTGTCAAAGAAATGTAATGTCATATAAAACTAACAATTGTACCGATGGTACAGATGGTGGTGGTGGCTTTCAAAGAACTACTTTGACTGATTATTCGGCGAAGTATGTGGGTGTTCCGTCCATTTCAAATACCGAGTAAGGTTTCGCCGCATTTATAGATAATTTGATTAAACATCAAGCAATTTAGACCCTGTTTTTAGGAGCCGAAAATGTCGTGGAGCGTTATCTCTGTAAAACTTTCGGGTCCACTCAAAACGTACATAATATTAATTATAATAACATTAAAATAATTAAATGATTTTGCTCATGGTGTGGCTACTTCAAATATGTATTATTATTAAGCCAGGTGTGATGTCGATTTTCAAACAAGACGAAGGCCATTCAAAAGCCAAGTAAATTTAGTTCGCTTTGTTAAAGATGGTGACTTGAACAACTGAGCTGCTAACAATGTAGGCATCGGGAGGTATGGCTTCATAATACTGTTTACCTTTCGCCACCCTCGTTAGTTATTATAAGACACGAGAAATCGGAACAGGCTATATAACGGTAGCAAAGTTAGGACCGATGCTTTGTTTTCTAAAATGAAGGTAATTCCCAGTAAGTTATAATGAAGCCTCAAAATACAAGAGAATCTATTTAAAATTTTCGGTGTGTATATTAATGAAAGTGTAGCACAAAGGTATTTTTAGGAGTGTTTTGTTCGTATCGGCGTTTTAATTATATCATGTCAAATAGTAGTTTCCTCGATTTGTTGATCCAGCCACCTCTAACCGTCCCACGATAACTCTGCAACGAACTGACAACAGTAGAAATCTAAATTTTGTTTATGGCAACACTGATTTATAGTCAAACGACACGTTTCGAACTTTTGATTAGATTGAAACATAAACAGGTCATCGTTCATCCACCATCCACCATTAAAATATCTTTCAAATTCGAATTGTAGATTTTTTTACCATACAACGGCAAAACCTACTAAACACTGCAAAATTGTCCACCAATGGACAGAGCCATACTTAAACAACAATTCTTAAGACATGAACCAGCGCCATCGTTATTTTGTAGAAGAGAGATTTGGTTTAAACAACAAAAAATGAATATTTTGCTTTATTAATATTAAAAGAACGGATTATTCCAATAGTATTTTTTTTTTTTATACGACGAGGAAGGCAAACGAGCAAGTGGGTCACCTGATGGTAAGTGATCACCACTGCCCATAGACATCCGCAACCCCGGAGGGTTTGCAGATGCGTTGCCAACCTAGAGAACTAAGATGAAATGCCCCTTGTGCCCGTAATTACACCGGCTGTCTTACTCTCCACACCGGAACACAACAGTGCAAGCACTGCTGCTTAGCGGCAGGATTAGTGAGTAAGATGGTATATGGGAAGAAGATTCTTATTTTTGGATCGGAGTTAATGAATTAATAATGCCTGAACCTCTATAGTTTTTAACGAGTCCCTTTGTATCCCATACAATTGAAAGACGTAATGTAATGTTTTTCATAATTCGGTTGTATGTTTTATAACTCAGAACTCCATAATTTATTAACTCTCTGCTAATAATCGATGTTTTATATCTAGTTTTTAAGTTTGAAGTGTGGTCGAATGGGATTATGGGTGACTAGGAAATTTGAACGACTTGGGAATGTGGATGACATGGGAATGCGGACGAATTGGGAATGTAGACGAGGTAGGAACGTGGACGATTTGGGAATGTTGACAAGATAGGAAGTGAATGATTTTAAAATTTAATGTGGACGAAATGGGATTGTTGACGAGCTAGGAAGTTGACAAAATGGCAATGTGGACGAAGTGAACCTAAACGGAAGTTATGGCTAGTGATAGATTATGACAAACATTATGTACATTATGACTTTCAATTGTATGAGTTATAAACCCATTTAAGCATGTTATCAGGACTTCTTGTGAACTCGAGCGCCTTCTTTGATTGTCACAGGTCACTTCAACCTTTGACACGATTTCTGTGATTGCCGATCAATTGTACATTTATTGATGACCTGTTGGTAAAGATTATTCAAGCACACCGTGCCCTAATTTACTTCTTATACCTAAATAATGTTGTGTAGAATGAATAGATTTTTGTAACAATTCTACTTTGGGATGTTCTTTTCTCTGTACCTCGGAAAGCCGTCTTTTATTCTTTAATACAAGCGGGTAAAATCGCATTTTATCCACTAGTGGGGAAAGTAATTTGACCTTGGAGTGGAGCGTGTTCAAGTAGCTTTTGACAGATAACAAAACGTAAAACGCTCATAATAATGGTTCGTTCGATATTAATTATCATTAAATAAATAATAAATGGTTTGAGAATTTAATAAAAAATACCGAATTTAGCTTTATTTAATGATCCTTAAAACTCTATGTGGAACATTTTGTTTTTTATAATGATGTTGAATATAATTCTGAACGCACAAGTTGAGTCGATGCAATTTCAAAACGCATCGTCATAAATGTCAACATTGTCAGTAAAAAAAATGTCACAGACTCCGAGTCACGTAAAAATACACAACTTCCAGAGTTTTCTGTTATAATATTATCGTAAAAAAAAAGTGATTCCAGCGATAAATATTTATTTTTATGAGCTGTTTTTTGCATGTTGCACTTTCCTCGCTACAGTGAGGTGAAAAGTTTTGTGTTACACACGGGTGCAAATGTATTTTACTTCTCGTGTGTTGAAACACTCGCTACGTTCAGGATTCTATTTTAGAACCACTCGCTTCGCTCGTGGTTCAACTATAGACTCCTTTCGCTTGCTTGTGTTTCAATTTCACACTCGCGGGTAAAATACAACTTTGCACCCTTGTATAACAAATAACTATTATTGAACTCCACAAAGCACTACAGTAAAACGATTTCCTCTTGTTTTGTATTTTCACACCCTTACATTAAAACGGACATTCACTTAACATTATCGCACGAAATGAAAGCAGAATGATCATCCACTTAGCCGTAGACAATCGTTCCTTTTCATTAATGCACCCTTTTTTGTCCCCAATGCCATTAATTCTGCTACGGCTGACCGATACATTCGAGGGAATAACTTCATACACACGCAACGGCCTCCATGTAGGTTAAATGAAAGCCATTTTTATTTTCCAAATGTGTCACTTCTCCAAATTACGCCGTGTACTTAATGAACTTTGACACTTAGTTGCAAACATTTTGCGAGTGAAAATAGGTCTCCTGAGAGGCACGAACAAGTTTCTGCTTTTAACGGATTAGGGAAGAGGTTAACAATTATTAGACACTGCTTCACTATCTTGAATTTTTTATGGTCTTTTATCGTTGTTCACTTCTTTTGTTTTTTGTATTTGAAAATCAAGGCCTTATTGTCTTCACGCGTTCAGCTTTAGCTTTAGCTTAGCATTTGCCATCTCTTTCTCGTACAATCTTGTATCCTTTGGCAGGAAAAGATGGAGAATTTTAAAGCGAAGCCGTGTGCATTGTAATTGGCAACGTAGTATTTGACATGTTACCGCGAACGCTATCGAGACCTTTTCATGTCTTAAAAAATTACACTAGAGGTTCTGACGTCGTTTAGTCATCTATGTTTGTCGGTTCTCGAAAAAGGCATGATTAGTGCATAATCTATACAGGATCCCATTGAAACTAAACCTTAGATCTGGAAACATAATGCACGACACAATTATCACACTTGCTTTGTGATAATTGTGTCGTGCATTGTAATTGGCAACGTAGTATTTGACATGTTACCGCGAACGCTATCGAGACCTTTTCATGTCTTAAAAAATTACACTAGAGGTTCTGACGTCGTTTAGTCATCTATGTTTGTCGGTTCTCGAAAAAGGCATGATTAGTGCATAATCTATACAAGATCCCATTGAAACTAAACCTTAGATCTGGAAACATAATGCACGACACAATTATCACAAAGCAAGTGTGATAATTGTGTCGTGCATTATGTTTCCAGATCTAAGGTTTAGTTTCAATGGGATCCTGTATAGATTATGCACTAATCATGCCTTTTTCGAGAACCGACAAACATAGATGACTAAACGACGTCAGAACCTCTAGTGTAATTTTTTAAGACATGAAAAGGTCTCGATAGCGTTCGCGGTAACATGTCAAATACTATTTCCCAATTCGTCCGCATTCCCATGTCATCCACATTCCCAAGTCGTTCAAATTTCCTAGTCACCCATAATCCCATTCGACCACACTTCAAACTTAAAAACTAGATATAAAACATCGATTATTAGCAGAGAGTTAATAAATTATGGAGTTCTGAGTTATAAAACATACAACCGAATTATGAAAAACATTACATTACGTCTTTCAATTGTATGGGATACAAAGGGACTCGTTAAAAACTATAGAGGTTCAGGCATTATTAATTCATTAACTCCGATCCAAAAATAAGAATCTTCTTCCCATATACCATCTTACTCACTAATCCTGCCGCTAAGCAGCAGTGCTTGCACTGTTGTGTTCCGGTGTGGAGAGTAAGACAGCCGGTGTAATTACGGGCACAAGGGGCATTTCATCTTAGTTCTCTAGGTTGGCAACGCATCTGCAAACCCTCCGGGGTTGCGGATGTCTATGGGCAGTGGTGATCACTTACCATCAGGTGACCCACTTGCTCGTTTGCCTTCCTCGTCGTATAAAAAAAAAAAAATACTATTGGAATAATCCGTTCTTTTAATATTAATAAAGCAAAATATTCATTTTTTGTTGTTTAAACCAAATCTCTCTTCTACAAAATAACGATGGCCCTGGTTCATGTCTTAAGAATTGGAAGTGGTCAAGTGTCCAACCCTTGTTAAATTTTGGAAAGTGCTGAAATATTTCATGTCAAGTCGCCAGCTGTTAAGTGGTGTCAAGGCAGACAACTGAAATGCTGAAATTTATAAGGACAATCCTCAGTCTCAGCATAGTTTCAATCCTCAGTCTCAGCATAGTTTCAATCCTCAGTCTCAGCATAGTTTCAATCCTCAGTCTCAGCATAGTTTCAATCCTCAGTCTCAGCATAGTTTCAATCCTGTCTCAGCATAGTTTCAATCCTCCGTCTCAGCATAGTTTCAATCCTCAGTCTCAGCATAGTTTTAATCCTCAGTCTCAGCATAGTTTCAATCCTCAGTCTCAGCATAGTTTCAATCCTCAGTCTCAGCATAGTTTGTTTGTGTGAAGCACGTTGCTGTTTCTAGACATGTTGGCTAAGTTTTCTTTTTAGGGTTCAGAGTCAAAATGGCAAAAATGGAACCCATATAGTTTTTTCATGCCCGTCTGTCCGTCTGTCCGCGGCTTAGCTCAAATAGTATTGGTATTGGTACTATTCTTTTAACACCTGGTATTATTACAAATTTTCAATCTGAGTGGCTACAAGACACAAAAAAAAAGAAAAACCCGAAGCTGTAATAAAAGTAACGATGTTTTAGCTCGATATCTAACTCCTACAGAGGAAGGACTGTGAATTAGTTCGAAACATTGGGGCTAAACTCGGTGTATAATATTATGTACGTGAGTAATAAGTTTATTTCACTATAACTCGTACAGAATTTATTTTAAAACTGGTTCTGGGGGAAACAGCTATTAAAATTACTGTAATAAGATTTATTCGGTCTATTTTGATCTTTTTATTGTTCAATGATTAAAAAAAAACTATCGACGTAAGCATGAAAATCATCCAAAGATTTCAGGGACGTTCATGAAATATATGAGATGTTTACGAACATTGTTCTGACAGGACTATCGTACTCAGCTTTGATCAAAGCCCCTATATATTTTATAAATTAAGAGCGCAACGCAAAAAGTCAGCGATAAATTTATTCATCTATCACGATCTTAATAGCTTTTATGACGACGTCCTAGTGTTCTGAAACAGTCTCCCAAGAGGGTGAAGTTTTTAATCATGGGAACGGTATCTTTGGCCCGACAACTGATCCCCGAGTACTCAAAGCATTATGTTTCACGACGATATTTTCAAAGAAATAACATTGAAATAGAAATAAAAAGTAAGAGTCAGTTGTACAATGTACATAACCTGACTTATGATTTCACTATGTCTTGACCTCAGTACTTCTGTCAAATGCAAGAAATAAAACTATGTCGCGATGTCATTGTATTGATAAAATTGACAGTGGGTAAGCAACAGCCGTCGGTTGCCGCAATGGTCAAGTAGAATACCAGAGTTAAAAACGTCACATAAAAAATACAGTCCTATACTTCACTACCTTATTATAAGCTTACCATCACAATGAAAGGGGCTGCGCTACTCCCCGCAGAGAGTCAGCGGGGAATGTACTTCACACCCTTGGTCAATTTATTGCACATACATATTAGTTTCCTCGCTGAAAATCTAAGGGCAAATACCAAATTTTATCCAGCACATAAATTTACGGCTATCCCGGCTGCTCAAACTATAATACCGGGATTCATCCACCATGACACATTTTGACGTTGGTACTTATTAAATTTCGGTTCAACCCTCGTGATCCGTCATAAAAATCGTATTAAAGGTAAGTATACCTATTGCACGACTTTCTCATTTTATTTTTCTGGCGCCTCTTTGATTTTGAACCGTTGTTATAGATTCCGGTGTAACTTTAGATTTAAATGCTCAGCAATTTGTCCTTTCTATGCCAATTTGAAAACGAATAACACGTGGTGTATGGTAATACCTATCTAGAAGGTAAAAGGTACTTTACGGAACTTAGTTGTTTGATTTGGGAACTCGGTTCTATCAGTAATTAACTGAGCGAGCTAGAAGCGCGACTGAAGTACCTTTTGTACCTTTTCGTACCTATGTCTAGCTGGCCCTATACTACGAAGTGCAAAATTCGAACTTCGTGTCGTGCCGTCCCGCTCACGCTAATATTATTTAATGCGAGAGTGAGCGAGACGATACGATACGAACTTCGACTTTCGAATTTCGTAGTAGTCCCCCTGAGCGGCTGCCGGGCTATCCGGCTTTCCGTCTGTCCATTTGGCTGTCCTCTACGAGTCGCATTTTTCATTTCCAAAATTTTGTGAACGGGTATTTGTATAAGTAGATTTTTTGTCGATTTCGTTTTTGGAAACAAAACAAAAGTGAGCTCGCAACGTCTACAGCGGACCGAGCGAGCCACTACCCATTAGTTATAGTGTTATAAAGATAAATATCATACGATTTATCACATTGTGCCTATGTAGTAAATTATTCGGTATTATAAATAGTAGTTTAAGGAAATTTTCGGCGCATAAAATGTAAGTATGAAATAAACGGAACAATCAGTATAGCTGGACATGTTTCGGACTATTTCGTAGTTCTTCCTCTGGGAGCGCACGACACAGCAGCAGGGAGACGCACACCCGTGTACGTATGTACGTGAGTGAGTAGTTTCATGTTAAAAGTGTAAGGAACTTGTGTAAAAATTTGAACTTGTTAACAATTTCCTTTAAAAAATTTGCACGATGTGCGATATCGACAGTCTGCTTCGCTTGTAACAGCTAAGGGCTCTCAGCGCTAAGGGTTTATTGATCATGCAGTAAAAATATACAACCAGAATACTCGGTCACCGATACAGTATCAATTTAGAACTCCGTTCACAAGCGATAATAACATACAAGCTTTGAAAATGTATTGGGTTATAACTTACGATATTGGTGTTTTTTGAATTATTCACTTTTAGCTGACACCATTTTCTTACAATACAATAAAAATATTTATTGATAGGTTGTGAGTTACTAAATATACACAGGTTAGGTGGGGATCCAATATATTCAGAGTAGAAAAAAGTATCGCCTATTTCGCCTAATATAACTTACCTTTCGATGAATTCATGTTTATTCTAAAATAAGTGCGCCGTTTATTTTTAGGTGGGTATGAAGCTACCTCTCAAAAATTAGGTTAAGTATTTTAACCGTAAAGGATTCACCAACTGAGTCACTTTTGCATTTACAGTATGTTGTGCAATATTTATGAAAAGTCAATTGAAAACAATATTGCCTTGCCACGCATCAGTAATTGTCATGGCGCAGAGTTTCCGTACAAAGCCCACGTATCACAATGATAACGATTATCTTACTAATTTACGCGCACTAACAATACCTATTGAAAATAATGTTTGCACGTATGTTTTGAACAAACTGTACAGCTGTAAGTACCACGTAGATACTACAAGGTTTTAAGAAAGTTTTCTTTGGGACAACATACGTCGATTTTCTTGAAGATATTAGCCTCAGTGTCAAGAGTCCTGGTATGAAGTGCTTAGAAAGGTACATTACCTACGAATACCTACATCCTAAGTTATCCCAACCGATGAAGTGCGTGACATTTATTCCTTTCCGCACTGCAGTGAATTATCCGCTGACATTTCTGTGGCCATTTACAAGTAAGACCGGACTAGAGAATATTCGGAGCATAAAATATTTTCACGCCTGGCGGGATTTTTATCGGCCTTTCGCAGTATCCACCTCCGCCTGGGAGGTGCATAATATTTGGTACTTTTATCAATAGGTTCCTCCTGCCCGTTTCTATTTCCGTCCACGGTATATAATTTTTATTATCTTCACAATGTTTGTCAATATAGTAACGAATGCTATTTTGCTTTTGTGATAGATTCAGACTCACTGTGAAACCATAAAATATTCACAGATACGTGTTGAGGTGTTAAATATTAAGAAAGTTCACTACACGTCTCTAAATCTCGTTACGTTTTATGAAATGTAAGTAACCCGGATTTTGACGACTTTATACTTGTTTATAGACAAAATGTTGAAGGAATAGATGGCCTTGTGTGTTTATCCTACCTGAAATTGCAGACTGTACTTATTAGCTGAACACTCCGAAGGTCAACATGTTGGTGTACAAGTTTAAATAAAACATAGGCTCTGTACCCACCAAGCCATACTTCACCACCACCACCAAGTAATACATTACTTCATCGTACATTCTGACGGAATCTCATGCTAATACGTGGTAATATAAAGCAGAATAACAAATCGGGATTCCGTCTACTTGAAAAAAAAAATGCAAATATTGTGTATTTCTTTCCGGCGAAAAATAAAACAAACAAGAGCTCCTAACAAAATTCGATGACATAATAAATTTTAAAATTTTCTGTTCTTAGATCATGCGCCGTGGGGAACATTAAAAGTTTATACTTACAATTTAAAATTCTGTCCAATGTGAGAGCCAGAATTTAATTTTGAGGCAATATTAATCAGTTTCACTTGTGTAGATTGAAAAGAAAATGAACCAGAAAAAGCCAAGTAAATATAGGTATTTCGTCATGAAACTACTTCCAACATGTTTTCATATTATGACTGAATTTTGTTCTTTTACAGGTTATGCAATATGCAATAGTAGGTACCTAAATAAAAAGAGCATGTTCAAAGATGCGCAGGATAGGATATATTTTTTCTATACAGTTTCATATCTTCTGTAATACAATTCATTTCTTTGCCAACAAGCCAGTGCAGATTGACCGCAGTTTATTTTTGATTAGGCAGTTACGTTCGCGCTTCCGACATTTCTATTTTTAATTTAACGTTATCTGCATTCAAACTGACAATTTAATGTGGGTAATTTAACGCGCTAGACGCGCTATCTTTCTTACACAGCTGCTTCGTTATTGAATAATAAAAATTAATAATTTAAAACATTATTTACGCATTATTTAGTACACATGACTCAAGAGAAGCCTCGAAGAATGATCTAGTGAAAAACGTTTTACTTTCTCTGATAAATTTATAAAGCAAACATAATCATAAACTCTCTGAAAATATGGTTAAATACCTAAATTTAGTAAGCCTGTAACAATTGTGGAACTAACACAAAAAAAAAATACTAAGTATGAAGCGATTACCTTAGTATGAAAATTTAACTTTTGACAGCTCACACACGTTGCCACTTGAAAATACGAGTAAGTATTAAAAACCCAGGTCTCTGCAAGTCAGCATTAGTATTAGAACAAGACACGAGTGTAACAGTAATAAAATTATGAAGTTGATTGACACGCACGCTGTCGCGTTAACCGATAGTGTGCAAGTTATTGAATGAATAAATAAAGATAGGTTAGAGATGAACGAATTTTGTTTGTAATAATAATTTAAATTAAGTGATTCAGTCAATGTAAGTTTCATTTTGCAAAATTTTTTTGACACATTAATCTTCTCGAACCACATTCTACCAAACCGTAAAGATTCAATACGATACTATAATGACCACACACTTTATTGAATTAACATAGAGAACTGCGTTGGGTAGACTTCATGTAACTTAAGGTGCAATTTCCATTAACATTTAATGAAGAATTTATCAAAGCAGCCAAGCTCTCCTTTTTTCCTAATATCATGGTATCTTTGATCACGTCCATAGAGAGATAAGTCTTTGTAGATCGTTATTTGATTCTTTGCTTGTTTGTTGAACAAGAGGAAAATTGTTGCACCCGTCGTCAATATGAAAGTGCTTGTACTTGAGATATCTAGTTCATCATCATCATCATTTCTGCCGGAAGACTCAAGAGCAGTAGAAGCAAGAGCGATCGTGTGACTCTGTTACTGATCCTGGCCCCTGTACGTAGTTATCAGAAGGTAATTTAATCATAATTAAAAGCTTTAACCCTTATACAATCTTATTATAATTATGCGTTAATCTTAATATAATTTTCATAGCGATAATTATATAAATCATGACGCTACCCACTTTAATTTAGTTACAGAACACTTAAAATTAAGCCGACCCAAACACTGCCCTGTAATTAATTAGGCAGATACAACTTAATTTAAAGCCCGTCAGGAATTTAAGAGGATGTACGAACTTCATTAGCTAGATGTTTCTCAAAAAGTACAAAATATTGATAACCGTGATAGCCTAATGGGTTGACATAGGGCTTCTCAAGCAGAGGGTCGTGGGTTCAAACCCCGGCTCGCACCTCGTGAGTTTTTAGAAATTTATGCGTGGAATTCAATTTGTAATTTATCATGAGCTTTTCGGTGAAGGAAAACATCGTGAAGAAACCTGCACACTCCTGCGAAGAATTAAATGATGTGTAAAGTTTCCAATCCGCACTGGGCCCGCGTGGGAACTATAGCCCAAGCCCTCTCATTCTCAGAGGAGGCCTGTACCTAGCAGTGGGATGTAAAAAAGGCTGGTGATGTGATGATGTCATTGAAATAAATCACAAATAAAAACGCGGTTTAGGACACGGTTCATTCGGCCCTTTTAGAACATAATTTACGTAATTTTTTTGGGTTGACCAGGATAATACAGTTTTTCTCTTTAAATAAATTAGCTGAGTATTTTTTACATTTACGTTCTATCTACAACGTAGTTCTTACATTTTTTTTTTGGTTTTCGCGTATCTCCGTAAAATTTTTCACTATTTGTCAAATATGTCTAACACTCCCGAGACCAATATGTAATATGCATAATCCTTTGTCGCACACGCATTAAATTTTAGCGTCTCTGCGCTTAGTCGCTTGTAATTCTTTGTTTTTGAATTATTTGTGTACATCCTCTCATTAGCCACAGAACATAGGTTAGCATAGAGTCGGGATCTCATTATTGTAGTGAGAAACATATGCAAACGAGATCATATGATATTAACAAGCAATTTGCAGTTGTGGCCACGTCGGGTCCCGAAACATTTTGTGGGGTCGCTATGGATGTACTTTGTACGGGTGATTCCGTTATCTGTACCAAAACACGTACGTGGAATCTGGGTTTCTTCACTTTATTAAAATTATGTAGTAATCTTGACTATTTAACAATACCACACCACAGGTGCAGGTGTGCAGGTGACCCACTTGCTCGTTTGCCTTCCTTGTGGTATAAAAAAATATAGTTTTGAAATGTTTCTAAAAGTTGCAGACAGGTATTTTTGTGCTGCTCTCATGGAGAACAGTGTTTTAGAGTTTCCCAAGGTCAACGTCTACCACCAACTAATAACCAAAGGTTTTAATAAAAAAAATGAAAGAAACAACCAAACGTTAATAAATAGTTTAATAAAGCTATATAATATTGGCTTAATCGCGTCTGCATTTGAATTTTGCTCGTGTAGTAATTTTTTCCATATTTTACGAAGACATTTTTTATTCAAACTGCATACGGTCGTCTTTTCACGCCTAAAAACAATTAACATGTTTTTGTGAAAATAAAAAACAATTTTAGGTTGTATTGATGCGTAAACAATGAATGTCATCAAATTATTTGTTTTTGTCTACAAATTAGCGTTTGTTTGCCTATTCAAAACATAATATTATATTATTAGGTTGTATGGCGGATTCGTATGTAATTTATTGAATCAGGCGTTACTTTGCGGAGGTTCATATTTATGAACTAAAAACAATTACTTTGCTCACCCGCGACTACTAGTGAAAAATAGTTAATCTGTGCGGCAAATGTATGTTTCCATGGAAACATACATTTGCCGCACAGATTAACTATTTTTCATTAGTGGTCGCGGGTGAGCAAAGTAATTGTTTTTAGTTCATGGATTGGTATGTGCCTTTATTTCATAATAAAATTAATGCAATAAGTTAACACATTTATCAGGTGGAACAAGCACGAAAAAAATTAGAAAATTGCTGTTATATTTCACTAATATACTGTCGATTCGCAGAGAGCTGCATTCTGTTATTTATTTGAACAATTTAGAGTTTAAGGCAATGAAAATGAAGCAAATGTCGTATCTAGAAGTAAATAAATAGGTGAAATTAAGCGAAGCACAAAATGGAATCAATTTTTTAATGTGGATCATTGCCATCTAAATCAAAAGAGAAATATATGTTAGCCGACAAAAAAAATCTTATAAAAGAACAGCAAAAACGTGTTTATAGCCTATTGAAACTAGGATACTAAACTAAACGTACAGGTTCATTGTTTTGTATAGTATACTCGATGTTGCAAAGCACTATGCGAACCGAAAGTAGCACCTCAAGTGTAATGACCAACTTAACGCACTTGTATGATAATCTACTATTCTCCACTCTCATTTAAAAACACGCAGTACTTCAGGGGAAACACTTAAGCTTCATAAAGCTTAAGTTTATTACTTTGCTGCGAATAACGCTTAAATCCTTAACCGCCAACCATTTGAAATTCACACACCCGTTCTCTTGTTTGCCTTATTACCCACACATGTACATATTTCATTTGCCCCGTCAACCTACCCGCATTACTCTGTGATTTATTGCATTCTCTGCAATATAAATATTTCTACCGATTCAACGGTTATGGTGCCGCAAGCCCAGTAAATGGTGCGAAGGAGCCTTCATTACATTTGCTTTGAGCGTGGACCTTTTGTGTTAGTAGAGTTTCGACTACGTAAGATATACGTCACAATGATCTTCACGTTAACTCCAAATAATTGACACCCTGCCTGTCACCTTTATTGCTACGTAATAAGATCGAAGGTGCCAACTATTGGGATAGTGACGGGCACAGGGATATTTACCTTAGTCGAAATATAGATACGCTTTTTAACCGACTTCGAAAAAAGGAGGAGGTTCTACGTTCCATTGTACGTATTTTTTTTTATGTATGTACATCGAAGGGGTATACTCCTGAGGTGGTCCCACTGTCACCATGTCATGATCTGATGATGGGATCTCAGGGAAACCGAGGGCAACCTTCAAATTTTATAGGCACGTATCATGTGTTTCATATATTTTCTAAGACTATTCAATTATTTGCGTCCGGTAGTCATCATCTTATGTTGATGAGCTGATGATGGAAGGTACAACTCCTTAACGGTTAGGAGTTGGAGGATAATTCTGAAAATGTTAAAACAACGTAAAATTGTGAAATAAAAATCTTTTAACAAAAAAGTAAAACAGCCTTCAAAAAAAACCTTAGAAAAAAAACGTAAAATAATCCTCTAAAATAATGATAAATAAATAAAATAAAATGCGTTTATTTCGGACAACAGAAACTAAAGCCTAAAGTTTTATGGCCTAGTACTAAGCAGGAGAAATATGAAGTCGGTGCTTCATTCAAAGAATATTCCGCTCGCACCGCACCGACTTCATGTTTCTGCTGCTTAGTGCTAGGCCATAAAACTTTAGGCTTTAGTTTCTGTTGTCCGAAATAAACGCATTTTATTTTATTTATTTATCATTATTTTAGAGGATTATTTTTCGTTTTTTTTCTAACGTTTTTTTTGAAGGCGGTTGAACATACATAAAAAAATAAATAAAAAAATACATGCAGTGGAACGTAGAACCTCCTCCTTTTTTTGAAGTCGGTTAAAAATGAAATGAATGATTATTTTGTGCTGGTAAGTATAGTAGTAGAGAAATAATAATTATAAATACTCAAGTTAAGCTCGTTTAAAGTAATAGGATACGACGAGGAAAAAAAAAAAAAAACAATTTGTGTCTAAATAGACGATGATAGTAGCAAGACACTTATTTCATTAATTAATTTAAGCTCTGTTAAAATCAAAAAAATCAAAATCAAAATTTTATTCAGCAAATAGGCAGTTGAATGCTCTTTTACACGTAATTTTTTTGAGTCTACCAGCGCTTTCGTAAAGACCATGATTGCCAAGAAGAATGCGCCGCAAGAAACTTGGCACAAAGTCATTTTTTCTAAAAACAAACTTGTTTTTAGCATTTAACATTAGCTCTTACAATACGTAACCACAGACAAATTACACAAAGAAACCTCACTCTGTCATTAAAAGATTAAGAGAGAAAAAAAACCGCATTTTAGAAACAAGTGTAAAAAGTAATTATTAGAAAAGCAAAACCAGAACACTACTTTACTGGCATGTTTTAATTGAGCAGGAGATGTATAGGGTCTTCAGGTCAAATATCTGTGAAAATTTAAATTACAAAGGGATGTATAGGGTCCCAGAATTAATAGTATACTAAAATACTTAATCTAAATGGCTTAGAGATGTATAGTCTCTAGGGTCAATTTAAACTAAATTTAAAATCAGCAGAGGTGTAAAACGCCTCCACGGTCAAATAATAAGTATAATAATACATATACATAAACTGGAGATGTATATGTTACACAAAAACATAAAGATTTGCCGGACAGAATGTCATTATGTTTGAACTAGACTAATTGAAATCAAACAGGAAATTTACTCAGTCTTCGGAAACATCATTCAGAATCAGCGTTCGAGCAATCTGTTTTGCTAATAGCCTGTCCGAAATGTTTGAAATGGATCTCTGTGAAATGCAGCTTCGAGCCATTATGCGACGCACGCGTTGTTTGGTTAATCTCGTTGAACTGGTTTAAAAATAATTACTAACTTTGCTAATGGGTCAGTAGGTACCTACGCACGGCACCAGAGGGTCGAACACGACTTTACGAATGCTGCGTAACGTAAAATCGAATAGTAAACGTTGTCGAGTTTGTATGACGTTTGGAATAGCGCCCGCCCGTGAGCGTATTTGGAACTAAAATTTAGTATGAGGTTTCTCGATCTCGATACGATAACCGTAACGTTACGCAGCATTCGTAAAGTAGGTATGGGGTATAAGGTGTATCTCGTGTATCGAGGGTACTAGGTATAAATCTTTTAGTATGTTGAGTAGATGGAGGTACTGACGGAAATTCATTGTAAAGAAATTGACAAGTTTATCGATATGAATACCTATCTGAGAAGAATCGAAAGAATCGAATTCTAATGATGAGTTCAAAAACAGTCTGAAAGGTGAAAATAGAGAGCTTCATAATACGATAAAATATTATAAGCATACCATACCATATTCCGAAGTGCCTATAACAAATTACATTATTTTCAAACTTTGAAAAATAATTAACTGATTTCTGTTTCTGTTGTGTTGTTCTGTCTGTTTCTGTTTTGTTGGATTAGTCGGTAAGTAATTAGAAAATTCCATGTTAAATGAAAGCCTAGGACATAGCAATTAATTAATAAACGGTCGTATTGGTACTTTCCAACTTTGGTAGGCTCATTAAATTTCTCCTTGGCAGAACTCAATATTTTATTGAGCTTTGATTCTGCTAGAGAGGAACGTTAAAAAATATTTTACAAAAAAGTAAAACCGCCTTCAAAAAAAAGCAAAATAATCCTTTAAGGGCATCTGTGCCCTAAGCACGACTTGTCGAATCCTGCGTTACGTTACGGTTATCGTATCGAGATCGAGAAATCTCATACTAAATTTTAGTTCCAAATACGCTCACGGGCGGGCGCTGTTCCAAACGTCATACAAACTCGTTATAGTTTACTATTCGATTTTACGTGACGCAGGATTCGACAAGTCGTGCTTACGGCACAGATTTATAATATCGGCGAGATGCGAGAGGAACATATTCATTAAAATGAAGCACCGACTTCATAATTTGTGGTAGGCCATAAAACTGATGGCTTTAGAGTATTTCTTAAAGAGTACCTATACTCTTTCGAGCACTAAAAGAATAATCAAAATCCATTCATAGCTAACTGGCGAATACTCCACGTAACATACAAAAAAAAAACCCGGACAAGTGCGAGAGTTCCGTATAAAGATTTCTCTGCTTTTCCCCAGTGTTTTAAGTTGTCCAGTATTAGCAGAGCCCTGTACCTAAGCAAAATGTACGCAGTTATATTGGTCTCTGACATTTACAGACATACCTACATAAAATTTAAGATTTTGAGAATTTTCTGAGTGTGGTTGTACTATAGCTACCTTCATACCAAATTTCAAGTTTCTAGGACAGCTGGAAGTACTCTTTAGGTTTTCGGATTTCGGCAATTTGTATGGAAATAGCCTTTTTAATAACTGTATTTTTTGATTGCGTTGACTAGGAAGTTTGATTTTTTCACAGCTTCAGGGGACTGCAGGTATTAATTTCAGCCTGCTATTACCTCTACGCGTTCCAGAGAAAAACGGTCATGACAGACAGACAGACAGACAGACAGACGGACAACAAAGTGATCCTATAAGGGTTCCGTTTTTTTCCTTTTGATGTACGGAACCCTAAAAAACGAAACTCCTATGGGATCACTTTGTTGTCCGTCTGTCTGTCTGTCTGTCTGTCAAGACCCTTTTTCTCTGGAACTCGTAGAGGTAGCATGCTGAAATTAATATCAAATACTCAAGCCTGCGGTCCTTTAAAGCCGTGAAAAAATCTACGTCAACGCAATCAAAAGATACAGTCATTAAAAAATCTATTTCCATACAAATTGCCGATTTCCAAAAACCTAAAGGGTACTTACAGCTGTACTAGAAACTTGACATTTGGTATGAAGGTAGCTCTTATAGCACAACCACTCCAAAAAGTCTCAAAACCTAAAAATTTTATGTCGTCTGTAGATTTTACTGACCAATATAAGTTGACCAAATACTGCGTACATTTTGCTTAGGACCAGGGCTCTGCTATCACTGGACTTCTTAAAACACTGGGGTAAAACGTTAGAATCTTTCTACGGAACCCTCGTGTGCGAGTCCGACTCGCACTTGGCCGGTTTTTTCCTTTTGAGGTACGGAAGCCTAAAAACAGTTTAATTGAGAACCTCCTCCTTTTTTGAAGTAGATAAAAAATAAATATTTTTTACTCATAACACCATCTTTTTCTTTTGGGTTGAAATATTGCTTCGACTCAGTAGTTCATACAGCAATCGCCAATCACGTTCGGTACTTAATTGATAAAGCGAAGGCAGCCTAATCCATTCAGCGTATTTCAAACGAAAGGGTCAACGGGGCCTTTGGCGATCTGCCCGTGTCATGTGGCCCAATTGTTTGACTCGCTCAAACGTGATTTCATTCCTAAGCTTATAATTATGTTTCTCATAACTCAGACTGGGTTCATTATACGTTGCTCATGTGCACTTAATTTGTACCTATTTAGAAACTTTTGGATCAGGAATTCAGGTATTCAGGAATCGCTACCACCATCCTACTCGCTAATCCTGCCTCTAAGCAGCAGTGCTTGCACTGTTGTGTTCCGGTGTGGAGAGTAAGACAGCCGGTGTAATTACGGGCACAAGAGGCATTTCATCTTAGATCTCTAGGTTGGCAGCGCATCTGCAAACCCCCCCGGTGATGCGGGTGTCTATGGGCAGTGGTGATCACTTACCTTCAGGTGACCCACTTGCTCGTTTGCCTTCCTTGTCGTATAAAAAAATAAGGGTACAAATGGGCATCTCAGGGTTTGTCACAGACTGATCTCATTATTGACTGGGCCTTACTCCTTACGCAAGCTTATTGCTGGTGAGCGAAGAGGAATAGTCGCTGATATCCATTGATTAGGTATGTACGTGTATCTCTTTATTGCATCATCATAAAACTTAAGAGCTACAGTCTTGTCGGTGGAGTTTTTTCCAATCATCTCTCCCATGAGCCAGTTTCTTGACCTCCTGATACGACACGACACCGGCCTTCTCCTTTATCTGGTCCATGTCGCTTCGCCTAGGTCGACCTCTTCCTCTCTGTCCTTAAATTTTTCCTTCTAAAATGGTCGTAAAGAAATTGTCGTGTCACTTATTGCACATGAAACAAAAAGATTTAAGTAAATTTAGAAAAATTTAAAAGACGTCTGTCTTCATTTTGGCTAATACGAATACTACTGTTTTTCGGCGACAATTAATATATAAAGAATTTTCAGTAGGTAAAAAGTCGTATCACTAATTTTATTATCTAAAATATATGATCGTGCCTGTTGTGCGATGAATTATTGTTTTAATAGCGCTAAGTATTTATCACAATACAAAAATCTTACGAAAATGTGGAAAAGGATTATCGAAAGTTCAGGATCCAGACTCCTCCATATTACAACATAAAGGCTATTCTTTCATAATAAATAGTTCCAGCCGCTCCTGGGATCACATTTGCCCTGAACATTTCCATCAGGGGCATAAGGGAGCCCCGGTGTAGCTAGAAAATTGCCGGCTAACACATTCGTACTAAAATTAGCCATTTTATTACTATCCATTGGCCTCAATATACAATCTCAGAATCACTGTACGAATTGCAAAGTAACCGTTAAGAACTTAAAAAAGTTGAAAATCCCCCCGACCATTTCATTTCAAAGTTCAATAACGGCTGAACTAATTTTTATGAAACTTAGCTAAGAACCATCTCGATCAGGCTAGCTTTTGATAAAAAAAATCACGTTCATATCCGTTATTCCGTTGAGCAGCTATGATGCCACCACACAGATGCACTCGTACACAGAACACAGCTCAAACTTATGCGTCAGGGGTTAAAATATTTTGAAAGAAGCAAATGTATGAAAACGGCACGTTGCAGAATACCATGATGACGATGAGAGTTTTAAATGATTCGCGGTTAATTGCAACCTATTCAAACCTATAAGGTAATCGCGGTCAATATCCCGTTTTCGTTATGTCTGATGACGATGAGGTTTTGAAAACCATTGAATTACGTTGTATGAAACAATGTTTTCTTTTTAAAAATGTATTATTGTAATGCATTTATACATCTAGTCGTCTTCGTCAAAGATATTTTTTTTACGTTTACACACGTCGTTTTTAGCACTTGAACTGAACCCGATTTTCTAACTTTTATCACGGTGCTCTTTGCTTCAACCCTCAGTCACTTTATAACGCAAGCATAAGGACTAAATATTCTGTCCCCAAACCCTTTAAGCTCAGCTAAAAGAAATTGGATTGTTCACAATTCAATTTGCCGTTACTTACCTCGGGCACAAATTCACGAACTCAATTTTAAACCGACTTTCCGGTAAGTGCTTAAAAGTACATTCCTTTCACAGAGATATATTGGGTCTTCAACCAAAATTACCTTTTACATAGTTTCTGCTCGCATTAAAACTTTTAACGCCTACTCTACGAGCTATGTAAATTGAAGTTGCTATACGGAACTAATGGCTACCCCGAACAAATAATGCTCTTACGGCTATTAAGCCGTAAGAGCCTTATTTGTTCCGAGATTTGGAGCCGATGGTCAAAATATTATTATTAAAACGTTCCTATAATCATCATCAGCCTATTTACGTCCTACTGCTGGGCACAGGCCTCCTCTCAGAATGTGCCTATAATAATAACTCATAATCCAGTATATTGTACTGTACAAACATGAGAATAGTACATTGCCATTAAGTGCCACTAGAGGCGTTGCCGATTTTCCCAAGATGATGATGTGTGGGGACGCCTGGCTGGATCAGCACAGGATTCATTCAGCTCAGTTCCCCGTGGTCTGGAGCCGACGGTTAGTGTCCCAGCGACGCTCCCACGCCGCATCTCTCTTCGAGCCTTCTCGTTCTCCTGCTGAACATAAGGACATCTTTTAGGTTTTCCGATTTTCCCATAGTAATTGAGACGATCAGATAATGTTAGTGTAGGTAATATTTTGTATCACCTGTTTTAAGGTTAATTTTGGTTTGAGAAGTTGACGTCAGTATTACATTTTTTAAATAACTTTGGAAGGTTTATTGCTACATTTACGAAAAAACTTAGGTAGGTGCCGCATTGCATCTAATAATGCAATTAAACTATAAAATTGATACAGCACCTTTATCATTTTGATTATTCGGGGTAGCTAACACGTTAGGGATGTTTAGGATAGTAAAATAAATAAATACGAATATCGTGGGACTATTGACAACAATTGACTTAATAAACCCCACGTAAGTAAACTTGTTCTGTAATTATAATAAGTACGGTCAGCTACCAAGAACAGGTAATTAATATTCATAATAATAAAGCACTACTCAAAATATCTAGTCGCCTTTGAAAACGTATGCATGACTAAAGGTTTATAATGTACATATAAATAAATGCGATGCGAATGTAACAATTAAAAATGTATACTTTTATGAGTTGTTCCAGGTGTAATGTTAGAGTGTTTAACAAAACTTTACAGCTTACTTGCAGCAAGACACGGCTAGTGCTATTTCATATTACTGCGCTACGTGTTTACGACTTGCAATCCAACCACAATACAGTTTTGTTGCAGTTTGTACAAATTTATACAACTTTACCGACTCTGACGACCGGATAGCTTAGTGGTTAGAGTGACCCTGACTACGAAGCTTGAGGTCCCGGGTTCGATCCCCGGTCGGGGCAGATGTTTGTATGATGAATACGAATGTTTGTTCTCGGGTCTTGGATGTTTAATATTATTATGTATTATGTAAGTACGTATTATGTTTAATAAGTATGTATTTACATATATAAGTATGTTTATCCGTTGTCTAGTACTCATAGTACAGGCTCTGCCTAGTTTGGGACTAGGTCAATTTGTGTCAATTGTCCCATGATATTTATTATTTTATTTTATTTATTTTTAAGGATTAATATATGATGAAACATTTGTTTCAGCCTTAATTGGCTCGCTTTTGTATTCGTTACAAAGGATCTCGATTAATTAAGATCGTCAGTAAAAGCTTGCTTTGCTTCGTTAGAAGGATTACGAGAATTTAGTGTATTTGCTCAGTGCCCTAAGCACGACTTGTCGAATCCTGCGTCACATAAAATCGAATAGTAAATTATAACGAGTTTGTATGACGTTTGGAACAGCACCCGCCCGTGAGCGTATTCGGAACTAAAATTTTGTATGAGATTTCTCGATCTCGATACGATAACCGTAACGTAACGCAGGATTCGACAAGTCGTGCTTGGGGCACAGATCACATGGATTGATTGAATAACAGTTTCAATTAATAATGATTGTTGACGCAGAAAGCAATAGCTACTTGGGTTGGAATGATCAAATTAGCCGGTAAGGAAAATGAGTGGCACTGCGAAATTAAGGCATCAATCAATATAATACAAGTAAGGTTAGTCGGACATGTTCAGGGATAGTACATGAGTGATCCGTTTCATCATCATCATCATCATCACCTGCCTTTTTTACGTCCCACTGCTGGGCACAGACCTCTCAGAATTCTACAGTTCCCACGCGGGCCCAGTGGGATTGGGAACTTCACATACATAATTGAATCATCGTTGATTGTGATCCATTTATTTCACTATAATTGTGTCTCAACGGCAGTTTCATGTTAAAAATGTACTGTCATTGATTTTTTCATCACCCACTCTTCCGTATCGATTATCATGGTGTGTCTCTAGACAGCGGCGTTGATTTTAACGTCTAACTTGTAAGTTATAGAGTAAAGTTCAACTATTACTACGTACCTACAGTCGAAGTTCAGGTTAAAATTGTGACAAGGGTTAGATCGAGTGGGCAGAAGGTTCAATGTTTCAATCTTGACGACTGGATGGCCTAGTGGATAGAGAACCTGACTACGAAGTTTGAGGTGTTGGGTTCGATCCCCGGCCAAATCTCTGTATGATGAATACGAATGTTTGCTTTCGAGTCTTGGAAGTTTAATATGTATTTATACATAATTAATTTTAATGAACCGCCAAGAATTCAGTCAGGGGTCATGGTTGGGACAATAATGTAAGGGAGAATGTTTTTATTTTTATTTAAAAAAAAAAAACCTTCACAGGGGGTTCACTTTACTCAACTCCTATCTGAATTCGTGACAGATCATTAAATCGAACCCTGTATGTATATTTATAAGAATGTTTATCCGTTCTCTAGTACCCATAACACAAGCTCTGCTTAATTTGGGACTAGGTCAATTGGTGTCGATTGTCGCGCGATATTTACTTATTTTAATTATTAAATCTTATCTCAACCCGCAAATCTTTTGATTAGCAGAACTGCGTGGCCATCGCATCGCAGTTTTAAAAGCACTCAGCGCTCTTTTCTTGGCTTGCTCAATAACGGCCATCGTAAGTGGTCGTGCATTAGTGGATCCATTAGTTTATTTGTTCGTTGTATTGCAATTAAGAAGAACAATAGAAGCTCTGAGTTGTAACTCACAATTGTCCTTTTGAGTTACGAGTTCAATTTGAAGTTCTACAATACTATGTATTGTTAGCAGGGATCTTAAAATGCGAGCAAAATCGATTGACATGGACGTAGGACAACCACTTAACCTTGGTACTTCAATGAATGTTGGTCGCATTTTACGCTTTTACTATTTTATCTGCATCATAAATTGCTCGTAACAATTAATTGAAACCATCATTATGCGTAATTCTTAAATTTGGCGTCCACCTAATATTTGAGTGTAAAGCTAAACCATTGTTACTAGTATGAATAGTCATCATTGTTAAATTGCAAAAAAAATCTGTGTTTTTATTCTTATCAGTTATCTAGTGAGACATCTTGACAACAAGTATCAGAAAATAAAAAGATCAAAGTGGTGTTTTGCTAGCTTCCTTTATATTCCTTAAAGTATAAATTTCTTTCTCATATTACGAACCGCCTTGTGCTTGTCGACTCGGGTCAAGATTATTAAGAACCAGCCTTTTGTTGTAGGATTTACTTGTGTAAAATCGACAAAGTTGTGCAACAAAGTCTTGTAACTTGAGATTTCCTTCGGCTTTGATATGACACAAAGTTTTTATTTCTACTAAAGGTTCGTCTTTACACAATTTTGTTGATTAGCCTCGGAATAGCAACTTCTATTAAACCACTGGCGTTAGATCGGTGACTGAGATAACTTAATAAAAAATAGGGGTAGTAATTGATTTAAATATACAAACAAATTTGTAACTGAATTCAATAGCATTGTAAAGTATCTACGTTATTTCTTAAAATTATAGTAAATATACGAATATGCCCAGAATTTGAATCACTTTATTACCTTGAAAGTGCGGGTGTTACAACATCTACGCAGACAATGTCTGCTCGTAAACGTAAGGGTAGAGTCATAAAACAGAATATATTGTTGCAATAATACATAAAATCACTAAATTTTGTAAAAAGGACTTGAGATTAAATAAAATTATACGTTGCTGATAATTCCTTCTCGTTAATGTGAGAAGGGCAATCTTGTTAAAGCTGGGCCATGTACATTTGTACATTTTCGTCTCCAGTTACTTTAACAAGAACTAAAACGTAGGTACTTATGTTTTTAAATTGTCGATTTAAATAACAAAAAGTATGGTTATTAGTAAACAATTTAACTATATCATAATGAAATGAAATTAATTTATTCCAGAATAAATTCCGTATGTTTACAATTAAATTATTTGAAAATTAAATTGAATGCATGCAAGTTCCGTAATGATGTAATAATGAAAACACATAACTAAATAATATTGTGGCCCAGAATATTTAAAATTATGAGAAACCCTCTCAAATAAGTACTCGGGCCTAGTACCCTTATCTTGACGTTTCATTGCAGTCCTCATGTATTTTGCAGCAACATTGAGAACAGTTTCAAATTACGTAGTTAAGTGGATTGTGCATCAGACTTGCAAAGAAATGTGCCACAAAAGGGCACTTTACCTTTTAAGTATAAAACTTTTCATACCTTGGCGTGCTCTGGACTAGACACAATCGAAGCTTCGTTGTTATGTCGTTCATTAACGTCCATTGCAAGTCGACGTGTCTGCCAAAGACTGCCAGCATCGCAGTCCAGTTTAGTCCATAATGCCATAATTAGTTCATAATGCCACAAAATTTTGCAGGCGTTTGAACGCACTGGAGCGTTTCCAGGGAACATACTGTAGTTTTCACAAGATTGAAGGAAAATTGCATACAAATTGTTTTTTTTTTTCTTGAACAATATAATTTAACGATGCATGTAAGTTGTAAAGTTGAATGCATAATGATTTCGCGTTAATTTTGGGCCATTATATCTTGGCTTTGCTGTAATGCTGTAAAATTGTTTTGATAATAAATAATAAATAAATATCCAGCGGTGAGGCGGTAATAACCTTTGGTATTATTAGATTAAACGTAAAATTTGTGTCACCTTACGGGTTTATTGAAAACGAACGTTGTCATAATAGCTTCAAATACGGGAATCGTTGTAATTAATATCTCTGTAGCAGTTAATTAGAAGTGCTACGCAGAATTTTAATAGCGATAATTGGAAAATCTCGCTTGTGTTGGTAATTGTTATTGTTTTGCTTTATGAATTTAACGAAATATTTTTATTTTGTTAGTTTCGTTTCATGTTTTACAAAACATAATAATTAATCTTGTAGGTACAAAGTGTAGGCAGAAATTGTAATTGTGTTAAATACATCTACGTGAGTGAAGGTGAAATATTTCTTGTGAAATTATTTCGTTACAATCGTAAAATGTTTAGTCCTACAGTTTAGATTATAATTATTATCTTCACAGAGGGAAGTCTGTGATTTCTTGTTAACTGTTATGTCATAACACGTCATTCCTAGTTACATTTTATTTGTAAATAATGACAGTACAGTTTACAAAATGTTTCAAGGAATTTTACGAAACAATCTTACAACTCTGTCTATGATATCAAAATCAAGTATCTCTATAGCAGTTGAATCTATATGAATGTTAGTTTTAATGATAGGAATTTAGCGCAGTACTTATATTTCACCAAAAATTTCTTATGTAAATAGATTGTAACGCTATTTATATATCAAGCCACATGACATGTCCCCCGTGTTAACAGAGTTTGTACTTTATTTAGGATCTGGGTCATGTCAACGTTTTAATTTGTATGTAGATCAGTTTGACAGCATAATTAGGACAAAAAAGACTGGTGTGGTTTGCTTTGTTTGTTTTTAACGTTTTTGTAAATTATGAATCGTCACTAAAAACAGCTAAGTATCTTTTTTAAAGCATGGTTTTTTTCTCGGATTGGGTGAATTTACTACACAGATTAAAAACGATTACGCGGAAATACACGATGATTAAATAAGTATAACATTTTTGAGGGAAAAGTAAGATAACGCTGAAAATAATGTAGCTCTCTAGATCATTCCATTGTTCATCTTTAGGTAAATTGCTTCCAAATTGTCGTCAGTTTATAATTACCAATAAATATTTTTTCATTTATATTTATTTTGTGACCTTATTTTATGAAAGGAGATATAAGTATTAGAACACTAAAATTACATACTTACATTCTTGTACAGTGTACACTTTGTTTTTTTTTTAGCATTAGAAAGAAGGTACATACCTACCTAAATAATCTTGATAATGTCTTTTTATTAAAAAACGCTTTTTATAAATAAGTAACAGTAAGTAACAACTAAATAAGAAGGAAGTTTAAATATTTATATTGTGTCGGTTTTATTCGCAACGGTTACTTATTTTTTAAAAGCGTTTTTCCATAAAAAGACTGGTCAGGATTGCTTACCTTCTTTCTAATGCTAAAAAAAAACGAAGTAAGTATATTCTGTCGTTACTTCCAACAAAAATACGTTTTTAACTTGTATGAGAGATAGTTATACATTAACACTACCCTTACGCGGAATATCAACAGGGACAAAATCGCAAGTAAGAATTTTGGATATTACCTTTTAAAATAATTAACGTAAGCTAATTAATCATAGAATCAGTCACTAAGTAAGGGTCAGCGGTAATGGATTCCGACTTTTAATTTAATTAGTGGGTACATCCTGTATTTAGCTAAGTGAATTAAAAGAGTTGCGAGGGAAGTGATGTCGTGGACACCCGTCGACTTTAATGAAACGCTTTATTTGTACTAACCAACTTTAAAAAACCGGCCAAGTGCGAGTCGGACTCGCGCACGAGGGTTCCGTAGAAAGATTTTAACGTTTTTCCCCAGTGTTTTAAGAAGTCCAGTGTTAGCAGAGCCCTGCTCCTAAGCAAAATGTACGCAGTGTGGGGTCAACTTATATTGGTCTGTGAAATAGACAGACAGACATAAAATTTTAAGATTTTGAGACTTTTCCGAGTGGTTGTGCTATAAGAGCTACCTTCATACCGAATTTCAAGTTTCTAGGACATCTGGAAGTACCCTTTAGGTTTTTTAAAATCGGCGATTTGTATGGAAATGGATTTTTTAATGACTGTATCTTTTGATTGCGTTGACTTAGAAGGTTGATTTTTTCACGGCTTTAAGGGACCGCTGGCTTGAGTATTTGATATTAATTTCAGCACGCTACCTCTACGCGTTCTAGAGAAAAAGGGTCTTGACAGACAGACAGACAGACAGACGGACAACAAAGTGATCCTATAAGGGTTCCGTTTTTTCATTTTGAGGTACGGAACCCTAAAAAGGAGGAGGTTCTCAATTCGCCTGTTTTATTTTAGTTTTTGTTACGCGATTACTCCGCCAAATATGAATTGGTTTTGATGATTCTCTTATACTATTTTTTGTGGAATTTCAATTGTATAAAAATCCGTCGTTTTGTTTAAACATAAAATTGTGAAATAATTTAATGTTTTTACCTCAGAACTCCGCCATTTATATAAACCGGTTTGTTTCTTTTTGTTCCAAAGGGTACCCTATACTTTCGAGGCGGTTCCCTATTAAAATTTATCAAAATCGGTTTGGCAATTTTAATTTTATTTGCTTTTGAAGTCGGTTAGTTAACCGTGTTAGAAAAAAGTTATTTGAATAATGTCACTGTAGTGTAGAAATTATTTTATATTGAAAGCTTAGTAAATCGTACTTTGTAATAGTTCTAAAGTTCAAAATTTCATGTTTGTAATTTAGTGAAATTGAAGTTTGAACAAAAAACAGCATTGCATTTTGAAATTTAAATTTTATTTGTACCTATATGATGTAATTGAAATTGAAAACGTAAATATTTAGTTTTGTATGCTCACGTTTTTGCGCTATTTATGAGTGCATCGAGATTTATCTATAGCACTTTACTACTACTAAACGGAAAATGCAATCTCTACGAAAAAGAATTAAGGTGAACGTCCCAATGATTGACACGTTAGTAAAATTGCAATAACTGAAACCCTTCTTGACACCTTTATTGTTACGTATTAAGATTGAAGGTGTCAACTATTGGAAAATTTAGACAGACTTTTAAAATCTAGTAAGAATAAAAGCAATTATTATTTACCTGGTAATTATTATTTACCTGGTAATTCTTTTTATACAAAATAGCGTTTTACTTAATCGAAATCCCTTTCACGCTTTCCTAGTAAATACGTTCCAATTCACCTACGACCGAGTAGTTGGTCAGTCAGGATCTTAAATCCGGAGATTCAAGATAAGCGCGCGAAGATTGCCCTAAAATGTGTTTAGTTAAAAACTCTAAAACTTTGTCATTAGAGCCGTCTATTTCGAAATCATTATGTTTATCTTGGCCAAATTGAATTTGAAGTTTTTGTTGCTTTATTTACATAATTATCACTACTGAACGAAGTTCTGGACTTTTTTTATTCAAATCGAATATATTATTTTTTTCAAAGCTCTGGGACGGGCAACTTGGATCGTAATATTTTAAAACATTACCAACGGTTGAAGTTATATAAATGTATGCCTTAAAATTGTCCGGTCGTATTGATAAGCTAGTTCATAGTGAACAACACATGACAGTTTATAATATCAATTTGATTTGTAACACGTTCAAATAAAAATACGACTATCCGTGCATACTAAGCAAGCAAGCAAGCAATCACACTAGAACACATTCATCTCACGATATATTCTATTTAGTTCATCTTCCAAATCGATTCTAATACGTATTCAAATACCTGGCCAGTCCATACGTAGGCTCAACAGCCAATTCATGTAAATAGTCAGGACCAATCGCACAATATTTAGATTCATAGAGCTATATTATTGCTAATTTTAATCTTCAGTGTATACAGTTCATATTTCTCGAGACTTCCCTCCTAATAATATTCATTCACTGTAACGGCCGTAACTTTGCGAGTGTTTGCGTACGTAATTGACGTCGCTTGCTTATTCGCTTTATTAACTTCGGGGAAATAAAATTGTTGCCTAATTCTTCTAAATGAGCGTCGACGGCAACGAGATCGAGATTGTTTCCATTTTTCCGAAGATTGAACTTAATAATCTCGGAGAAAAAGATACCATTATCATTTAATTAAACTGTACGGTATTTTTTCTCCATCCGAAGTAAATTAATCGCTTGAAGATTCGATTATGATATGGGCAAAAAATCTTGTTAAAAATAAAATGTTTTTGTAAAAGTTCATTCTGATTTAGTACAGATTAGTAAGACAATTAGGATAGTAAAGTAACATCTCTAATTGGTTTATTTTAAAACTTTTAAAAGCTGCGCCACTGGCTTTGTTTGTTGTACAGTAATTGGATGGTAATTATATCGAACTAAAACCACACAGTCAATTTAAAATTACTATTAGAGCTAAATATACGGTACAAAAACTGAAACTATTACAGTTAAAACGTAAAAGTTTAGTTTGGCTATTGAGTGATATCCCTGCAACCAGTTCGGAATTTGGACTTCACTTTTGAAAACTAATATAGATGATGTTAAAAATGATTGAAGACTAGCATTCAGATTTATAGCACTCGTCAAGGCTTAATTATAAACTACTTTGTTTGAATTCACTTCAGACTGTCTTGGAGATTTTGAAAGTTCGGCATATACTATATCAAAGACTATTGAAGCTTCAAAGTACAGAAAACGAGCACTTTAACGGAATGAAAGTATACAAAATAGTAACAAAGGTGAACTGTTAACAAAATTACGAGTAAATTGAATACAAATGGACTCAAAGAGTCATCAACAGCAGGTTATTGAAATACTGTAAGAAACGTAATAAAGAAAAATAACGTCGGAATAAAAGTTGCATGTCGTAACAAGCATCCAACGGAAATTCCAAGTTGAAAAAAAGAGTAAAGTACCTAATAATAATTTATTACCGTTACAAAGTCATAAGGCTGAAGTTTCCCAACACATACTCGAAGCAAACTTGGTGAACTTCTGAAACGGGTCGGTATTACCGATTCGTAAATTCTTTTCAAGTGCCAGGAAGGAGTATTACATCTGGAACTTATTCTTATGTGAATTGCTCAGACTTATGACAGGATAATGTATAAAAACTGATCTCAATTGGATAATCTTATTGTATTTTTTATTTATTTTTTCAATTTTATTTATTTTTACGGACTTCCCGTGAGTATCAATTATATTTTTAATAAACTCACCGAAACATGAATACACAGAAAGAAACCAGAAAAATACCAACCCCGGGAATCGAACCCGGAACCTCGACACTCCGGGTCGCGTGCCCACCCTTACACCAGAATTAGTATTTAGGCAAGGCTCGAATTTCTCCTATGTATTCAAATCTCAGCTCGTTTTTATCACTTTTTGCAGTGACTAGCGCCACCTATGCGATTGTATAAAAACTGGCCAAGCGCGAGTCGGACTCCCACACGAATGGCTCCGTACCGCTAAAAAATAAATTTTAGACATTGCATTTTTTTTTTAACTTTCTTGTTTGGGGAATTTCATTTGTTTTCGTAGTTAGCGGCTATAGCAATACACACTCCGTGAAAATTTTATTTAACCTATTACTATGATATTTAGATCAGGCAAAAAATTAATGGCCATTCTGTAAAAAAACATATATAAAAGACGGACGGACGGACAGACAGACGGACAGCGGAGGCTTAGTAATTGGGTACGGAACCTTGAAAAGTCTGAATGGCTCGAACGCATGTTATATTGGAATCTATTTTCTACAACTTCCGAGAAGTTAATAAGACAGAGGAAGCGATGGAATGAAGTTTCATTGAGCAGCGCGGCGTAAATATTTCTTATTTGAAATGAAATAAATTGTATATATGATTATATTTATTGCATGTATATAATATACTGCTGTGTATAGGTAAGGTACTATTAATTACTTAGACTGTATATTAAAACTTTTTGCAAAATGTATTTCTATAATTAAAAAAAACAGAAAGCAACAATAAAATAAATATCTATATTACGAAGTGTAAGAAACTCACTTATTTTTCATGTTTCATGTTTTGTTAAAGTCTCACTCTAGCTTTATGTACAGTATTCTTTATTTTAAATGAGTGTGTGTTGTTATCAGCAATATGACAACCGTTGTTCGGTTGTTTTAGTTAAGAAATATTGCTTTGATAATAGGCATTTGTTTTAGTCTTCATTTAGACTAAAATATCTCCGTCTTTATTTATACATTTGTGACTCAATCGTTCCGTTCCGCTTCAGAAAGTGCAACGGACTTGCAATGAAAATAGATTTCGCATTTAAAATGAAGTGTCGCATGCTTAAAATAAACTCTAAGGTGATGTCGGCGCGGGTTCACCTCGAGCGATGGAGTGAAAAATAAATAAAAATACGTTTACGATGGCGGGTATGCCATTTGCATATTGCAGTGTTGTGATGTGCAGAACCTTTTAAGTTTTGTAAAAATGGAACATTGCACACGTTGGAGAATAGATGGAGGGAGCCACTTGAATTATTATTATTATTATTTATTTATATCGGACATGAGAATCCATAACGAGTTAGTAACAATTATACCTTACGCGTAAGTTACGCCTAAGTTAGTAAAAGTAAAAAACAATGAATCACAATAAATAGATATAAAAATCTTAAAAACTAAACATCCTACTCAGCTCTTGCTGACAGATGCAAGGCATCCCACGCCTGCAGGAATGGGCCATCGACTCTCTCCGCAACATCAACATATTACTCCTGACTGCCAGCGCCCTACGCTCCCTCTCCAGGTCCACATCATCCTTGAGAGATGCATTGACCCAGTGCCCCAGGTATTTTAATTATATAGTTGCATACTGAAATACATTTGCATTGTTGTAAGTATACCGGAGATATTTCCATTGCCTAAAGGGTACATGTTTACAAATACATAATTGGTCCAACCTGTACTCAGCCAATCAAGGCAAATGTCATAGGCTAAATGATTTTATTGTAGACTCATCATGTTTTAATAAAATCATCAAGTATTAATAGTAAAGTCGTATCAAAATGCACGACCATGAAACATTTAACTAACCATTAATCCGTCTTTACCATGCCGTAATCTTTTAAGTGACAATAAGGCTCCGAACATCAAAGATCTAAAAATAAACGCTCTAATGTCTTCACCGCCTATCAGATCCCGTCTTTTCATACTAAGGACAATAAAGATATTATAATTTGATGTCATATTACAGCCTAAAACCGGCATTAGGCTGGTAACACAATATTAGACAGCAGACGTATAAGGCCGAAGGAAAATGAGATTAGGCGTGTTGTATTTCATTATGGAAGTTAGCAAGCAGTTAAGTATATTGGAAAATAAATTACATCCGTAAAAAAGTTTGCGTATATCGTTTATTTTATTTTAAAGTTCTCCCAAAGAAGGAACAATGAAGCTGCAGACTACCAAAGCTTTTTTTAGGATCTTCTTCTTAGTAACGTAGTCTTCGATTATGGCGTCTAAAAACTTTCAATAAATTTAACATACCTATTTAAAAAACACGATTCATTTAATGCGGTGACCGATAAATTGCATCTAATTAAAACATTGCTGAGCAATCAGCAAATATAGGCGAACTGTAAGAACCATAAAATTAAAATTTACGCATTTTCGACTAACTGTCACTGAACGCAATCCATTACTCTAAAACGTATTTTACGACGACTGTGCCATTAAATAAACACTTACAAGTATTGCTGCATTAAATGATTCCGACGGCTCAAATGCAAATGGAGGTTAACCAATTCTAGTAGCATTATTGCTGTTTGAAATACTCTCTGACCACTTTAATGTTCAACCCATTGTTGTCTCAATCGCAAAACTTCGTGAAATATTGAGATTATGGTCTAAATTTTGAAGACAAAACAGAATTGACTACTGAAGTTTTATCTAAAACGTGATATGTTCCGCTTGATTCTCACTCTGTTTTTGTTAAACATATTGACCTATGACATGATTGATGTCTATTGAAACATTAGACATATTATTAGCGGGACTGCGGGATATTGACCGCGATTACTTGGTTACCTAGTTAAGTAGGTTTGGAAGAGCTCCCAATGATTCGACGCAGTTACATGCATCATGATCACTGGTAGACCAAAGGGATAGACTCATTTAAAACTGTCATTGTGATGTATAAAACTTGCACTTTAGTGTTTACATGTCCGGTTTTGTATTTAATTAACAATGCATCAATCTGGACCAATTGCAATTTAACTATCATTAATTGATGTGTTGGTCATCATGGTAGTAATTAACTTTTGATTACAGTCATGAACGTTACTAATTTTGTCCAATGATACTTACGTGGCTTCAAAATTGCTAATCTAAAACCTACTCTAAAAATTTTGCACAAAACCCATTTTTTTCACTCCTACTCGCCCGGTACGATATTTTGGTACCAATTTGTAGTGGTAATTACGCCTTAAGTTTCACTTAAACAAGATGGCCGTTTCTTGGAATGCCTATAACTTGCAACCTACATGTAGCTAGCTAACCAGCGATATTGACGCGTTACTTAACGACTGACCGGATATTGCAAGAGATAGACTTACTTGGAGAAAAAGCCTTCGACTATATGTGGTACGTAATCATTTTCCTTCTCGTTTCACCTTAAGAGGTACATTAGCTGAGCCCTTTGTCATATTTATGAATTCTAAATCAATATTTCTGTCGCGCTGACTTAGGCGGGACCAGAATCAGTGCGATAAGGACAACTGCAGCTCCGACTATAAATCCTAATAAAAAAATTCAAAAATCGATGTTTCGTGCTCGACTGTTTCCTCCTCCAAAACTTGATCAATAACAACGAAATTTTTGAAACTGTATGGAAAGGAAATACCTACTCTGTGTCGGACTGCATTTTTGCACTTTTTTTTGTCAGATTTGTATACAGGGCTTCTGTTTGCGGCCTATTTAATTGGACCGTTTTAAGCATTGCTTGAAGTAATCTAGCACTTACAAAAACAAAAATTACAGAAAAGCAAAACAGATAAACACTGATAATAACTGATAATATTGATTTAATTTGAAAAAAATATATATCAGGGTCAAGGTCAGGATAGGGTCAAAAACCAGGAAGTAAACATCCTAAAACATCTGTATTGAAAAATGCCCGCTAATGTTTCCTCTGAAGCCACTTTGTCGACCCTCACCATTCCTCTAACTAGGTTAATACACTTATTAATTGATGAATTACACGAAGTTACCACAAGAAATGCGGTTGCCCTTGGGTATCGTAAGTCCTTGTCCTTATATGGAAATTCCGCGTGTCTTAACTTTTGAATAATTTATGTTCTTGTTATTTCGAGTTAGCAATTTCACGGTGTCAATTTTTTTAATTAGTTTCCTGCGTACAATAATAAAGAGTTCCATTTGAAGTGCAAGTTTTTACGACAACAATCAATGTGACAGTTACGAAGAAAATGACGGCCCCCTTTTGATTTTTAACCTTTAAGTTACAGTAGTAGCTTTTAATAACTTTGTTAAATTAAGAAATGGGATAAAGTAAATATAACATATTAAATAAAAATAAATGATATACGTATAGTATTAAATCTAAACAAAAAAAAAAAAACTAAAAAGTATGAAACTTGTGACCAAAGGGTTCAAGCAGTTTTCTCTCTCAAAGAATCAGCATCGCTATTCAGCGAGGCAACGCTGCCAGCCTTTTGGGCACTATGCCACGGGGGGCTTATTTAGATTTAATTTAGTTTTAAGTTGTAGTTTATTTAGTTTAAGCTTAGATTTAATGTCATTGTAAATTGCTTTTATTATGTAAATAAAGTATTTATAGTAAACAAAAGTATGAAAATAATGTTACCTAATAGAAGTAGATATTAAAAATCTCTAGATCTAAGTATGAACTATTTTTTAAGCTAATTGTTGGTACGCCCTAATAGGGTCCATGTATGTACTGGGATTAAGAAAGCACATCATTTGTAAATACCATGGTTGTAATGAATAAATGGTTGATTGATTGATTGATTGTTTGTTAGTTGAAATGATTCTTATTAAATAAAAGAGTGACCTACTTCACTTGACAAAAAAAAAATGGTATGTAGGTTTGTTTTAAGAGCTAATGTCATATTTCTTTTCCGACATAATAATCTTGCGAGAACAGTTTTGTAGTGGACATGTTTTACGATTGATACTGTTATTTTTAACAGTCCACTCGTAAACTGTACGCTTTTATGGGACTACATTTTATTGTCATTACAACGTAGTGTATAAAAGGAAGTTTTCTTACAATACAGTTGCATGCAACCGCTATAACCCGCAACACAAGTGTTTTCGAGTTAGTTCTTTTTAAGTTGAAGTGGAAGTTTCTGGCTTAAGAAAAAAAGTATTTTGATGAATTGGCACTTTATACTATATCTCATTTTACCGGGTTGATTATAATGCAGCCATTCGGATCTGTGCCCTATATTATGATAGTGAAATAAAGCGATTGAGACACGTACGGACTAATTCCGAAACATGTCAGGCTAAAGGTACGCATGTGATTATGCTTTATTTCTGTATTATTGAGTTTCACGGTAGTTTCATGCAGGTTGTATGTTACAACTTCATAACTTGTCATTGCGATTTCCTTAATATTATGCAACTCATGATTTGTTTTCGCTTGTGATATTTCATATCAAGGTTTTCTAGGTGACTTAAATAGACGATAAAATTTAGAAAAACAGAGAAAGAGAGACATTTATGTACACAAATTCGACGCACATACAAAAAAGCAGTACCTACATAAATTAAATTGTAAATTGGCCAACATTATTTCGTTTACACAAACCATTTCTTTGTATTCGAATAACGACAGATAAATTTAAATTCAAAACATGTTGGCCGGGTGAAATATGTCCACTCTGGCATTCAGAGACAACATAATAATGTCTGTAATAAAATAATAGATCTCCAACATTGTGTTTTGTTTTAAAAGTTTATGATCGGTAGTTTGCGAGCGCTACGGATTTCTTTGAAATATTTACAAGTTTTGGCCTCTCTTATCCACTAAATTTACCGCAAATAAAACACAACGTCATAGTGAAATAAATGGACAGATATCCCGACATGTTACGGACTAATTCGTAGTCCTTCCTCTGAGAGCGCACGGCTCAGCGGCAGCGAAGCATACACTGCGCGCCAAGGCTCTGCTCGCGCAAAACATGTCTAGCTAAACTCTGACTAACTATGATTGAGTCTCACGGTAGTTTCACGTAAACACAATGTTTTACGAAGAATCCGTTAAGTCGATTTCTACGTGTCGGTTGTGCTTCCAGACACTGAGTGAATTAAAAGTTACGGAGTGATCGAATTTGCCGAATTTCAGCAGTTTGATCGAGTTCAAGGTGGCGTTTGGGATTTAATCCACCGCGGTCCCACAATCTTTACTAGGATACATACTGTGATACTCTTGCACTAAAGTACATTAGCAAAAACATATTGTAATTTCGATTATCTTTTACGCATATTATACCTTAATACGCAAGTTAAGAGGTTTCTTTCATTTACCTTTCTACCCATCGAAAGATAATATCAATAATGTTTCTAGTAACGAGGGTCCGAAGCCAGCTAGTGAATGGAAAACTAACCACAATTTTAGCAAAAGGGAAGGGTAAAAGATTTGTACATGACTATGTTTGGAAGTTTAGCCTTTGTATTCAAGAGCTGTATAATAAAACGTTAATGAACTAATCTTTCATCAGAACTTCATAACCTTAAACTTTATCAAGTATTTAACCACTTTTGTGGGCACTTAAAATAATTTGTGAGAACTTTTGTGTTTCAACAAAACCTCCTGTTTTTGGCAATTAACGGTTGTTACAGTATTGGTTTTATAACAAAATACTTGTAATGGACACCCAATAATTATAATTGGTGGGAATTTAAGTGAGTTGTCGACAATTTGATTATAGAACGCTCGAAATATTCAAATTATCGCAGACTGGCAAAATTGGATGAATGATACTTATATTATTGTAGCGACAGAGGATTTTAAAGTTTGGTATTTTTATCATGCGCCTCCTGTGCAGTCCGGAGCTTTAGTAGTCTCTCGCCCACCAGTGCGTATCTAATAACGTATAAACAGAAGTAAATAAATGGAGTTTTACTTTAAGATGATTTATTATTGGGAGAAAATACTCTGTGAGCCGTAGACCTCGCGACGTTTCACAAAAAAACAAGTAATAACAATAGCTTGAGAAGGCTAGAGGAGAAGAGCCGGGTGTACATACGAAAGCATTTTTGCCTATTCTGCTGAAATGGAGACTCTTCGTTCGCGCTTCGAACTCGGTCGGTCAATTACCCCTTTATTGTTAACTGGTATACGAAAATTGTTTATGGATAAGCCTTTTACGTCCCACTGCTCGGCACAGACCTCCTCCCACAATGTGAGAGCTTGAACTGCGCGACTCCCACGCACACGACGTGAAGTTTAAAAAGCCATAGGCATACCATTGAATAGGTTTCCTCGCGTTTTCCTTTACCAAAAAGGTCAGTAAAGTTCAAATTTATTTAGCCCATCTGCCAACAAGCTATTATAGTAATTATTGTAAAGGTCGCAAGACAAATACGATTATTTGGGATTCATTTTGATAAAGTATTGAAAAGAAACAGTTAACAAAGCCGTGTGCTGTACACGTAGAGACTTTTGTTATTATCATACCGATAGTGCTTCATGTCCATTTAATATTTGTATCGCGTGACCGGCCTCGGCACAGTTTTGATCGCTCAAGCATCAGGACGGCCATTTTAATACCACGATGAGTGGATTATTGATTAAAAATTGTCTAAAGACGGTTGTAAAGATCATAAACATTATTTCAAAACTGTTTTTTACTCGACTGCGGCGGAGTTTGGAGGAACAAAAAGTTAGTTTTAATGTTAGAAATGTCAAGTCTTTCTCCTGCGTAACAACGGAGCATCGGATCGACAAATTTGTTTTACTTTAGATTACGTTTTTTGAATTGACACATGGGTTACTTTTTATTTCAGGAAAATGCATGGTTATTTCAACTTATAGTTCTCGATAAATAAAAGCGCTAACGTGTAGTTAGCGATATGAAACTCTACTTAAGTGGAATCATAACATAAGCTATAAACTTAAAAAAGATTCGTGGCTTAGCCGGTATTGTTACCGAGACTAGCGATCATAAAACTCGGGCAAGGATAACAATGTCAAAAGAATGTCCTTAATTTTTTCCGTAGTTTTTCTAAAGATCCAATTTCCGTGATAAAATAAACTTATAAGATTTTGCTCTACTCATTTTCTTTTTTAAGTCTAGTCGTGACCACGGCCGAGACATCAAGCAATAAAACCAATAAATTTTATACGATTTAAAGTTTCGTAATGTTCGAAAATAAAATAAGGTATATGAAATAACAAGGCACTCAAAAAAATGCGATGAAGGAAATTTGATAGTGAATATAAATCATACTAAATGAACGCCGATTTTCTTAGCCACCTCAAGACCTCCCGGCGTAATTTCATTAAAACTTGAACGCGTACGATTACAAAGTTTTATGCGCTTCACAAACAACACCAACAAAAGATGGTAGCACGTACCTACATGAAATCAAGCATTCAGTGCTTTTTTACGGAATAATTTTAATTTTACGGCTTTTTCAACCGAGGAAAAATAAAGACATTCTTGAGCTGATGTGTGTATTATATTTTAGAAGAAAATTTATAATTAATTCATTTATTGCGCATCATGTTGATAAAAATCGTATGGTGTACCGAACTATTTGAGCACTTTGGATGTCACCATATATATGACGCTGACTGTACATAATAAGGTCTTACATTATTAAACTATTATTATTGTTTAACAATTCCAGGAACGTGAACCCTACGAGGGCACTGAGATACTTATAAAAAGAAACGGGCAAATATAATTTTCACCAAGATCAGTTTTTTCAATTGAAAAATCACACTCATGTCGAGTTTTTGCTGAGAATCGTTGAGCCACCAGTGTTATGAGTATCATTTGATTTGGCAAAATATTTTTATACGAATTCAGAAAAAAAAATCCTCTTCTCCTAATTTTCTGTTTTCACTGATATGGACTTTCACTGACTGAGACAGTGCTCGCTATCTGGAAACATTCATCATCATCATCATGTCAGCCGAAAGACGTCCACTGCTGGACATAGGCCTCCCCCAAGGCTCTCCACTCAGACCAGCCTTGTGCTTTCCGCATCCACCGCCGTCCCGCGATTTTTACGAGGTCGTCGCTCCATCTTGTTGGAGGCCTACCAACAGGCATTAGCGGGTGGTAGGACCTTGTGCGAGGTCCGCCCGGATCGCTACCACCATCTTACTCGCTAATCCTGCCGCTAAGCAGCAGTGCTTGCGCTGTTGTGTTCCAGTGTGGAGAGTAAGACAGCCGGTGTAATTACGGACACAAGAGGCATTTTATCTTAGCTCTCTAGGTTGGCAACGCATCTGCGAACCCTCCGGGGTTGTGGGTGTCTATGGGCAGTGGTAATCACTAACCATCAGGTGACCCACTTGCTCGTGCCTTCCTCGTAGTATAAAAAAAGAAAAGGCAGGTAAGGAAACATTGTGATTGGTCAAATTACGGTAAGCTCCTTTCCGCTCCGTCCAGCTCCGCGTCAGTAGTCGCATCCTTGCAGAGTATAATTATGAGAACGAAATGAACAAAATTCCACTTTAGTACTTACATAAGTGAGTCACCAATAAAATAATGTATGCGTTAGAACGTGCTTCAAGTCATTACAACAGACCTCAAAAGTTGCTCTAAACGAGAACATCCATACATGAAACTTTAATTTGAATAGAAATTGTCGCATTTGTCGTGACTCTACGAGTAAATAGACAGAAAATGGCGGTGTTCAAACAGAATTCTGTTTACGTCTATTTGTATGATAATACTTAATTACATTGTCTAGGCTTAAAGATGAGTGTTCAATGAAACGTAGTGGGAGGGATTAATTGTTTTTAGCACACAATCGTTGATATTCAAATTGGATAAGAAGCCCTTTTCCGTAAGTAGCAACTATTGACATAATTATTTTACGTCTAAAATAGGATTAACATAAAGCTTTCTTCCATCCACTTCACTTGTTTTAATTTAACTTTAAAATTGAAATGTCATTCCACGGTTTTCTTGCAGCAGAATCACGAATAATGACCATTATCCCAAAACGTGGCAATTTAGTCCCGACGGGTTCAGATAAATGATACTACATAATAGGGTCCATATTGGCTCACCGAAAATTCATTACACGATTTTTTCTCTTACTACCGATTTGTATTCAGAATGATCACTCTTCCAAAAATTTTACTTCATAATTTTTTTCTTCATAAATTTGTAGTCCTACTGACGGAGTTCATAACAGTCGGTGTGCAGAAATTTTTTATTCATAATGTCGCTACTGAGATATATTTGTATTCATACCGTTGTTTTTAATAACGTTTTTATTCATACTCATATTTTTTCATAATACTGTTACGGGTCTATATTGGCTCACCGAAAATTGATTACCTTTCCGATTTTTTCTCTTACTACCGATTTGTATTCAGAATCATCACTCTTCCGAAAGTTTTCATTTTTCGTGTTCGTTTGGTGCGGGGGTCGCAGTTATAGCCTAACCTATATTTCTGGTAGCAGTTTTGTGCACGGGCAAGGGATTCAAGGGCGAGTCGACGAAGCCCCGCTATCGCGGGGCTTCTATTTCCGCTCTGACGGGTCGCAACGTAACTAACGAACCTACCCAAGTGGTTGTACGAGTCACTGTAGGCAGTTTTTTTTTAATGCGAGGGTTTCGCCCCCCCGAGCCTCACTTGTGGTGGGCTCCGCCCCCCCGTACCCCCTTGCCCCTTCTGCCTATGTAAGTTTCGTGGGGCCCTAATCTAACCTATAAAGTTCTATAGGATGACCATTTAAAAAAATCAGAAAAATACGTAGTTTCGGCCGGAAAAAAAACGGAATAACGATGATTATGAATAGCATTACATTCTGACTTAAACAGTTATGAGCGAAAACAATTCTACATAAAAAATATAATTATGACCATGAAAAATAGTATAAGAAACGATTATGGTGAGAAAATATATGAAAACAAATAGTAGTATAATAGATTTTATGTTTTCTAACAATATGAAGTTGAATGATTCGGAGTTGAGAGCGTTCGGAACAGATTAGTTATGATCAGTGATCATTATGATGAAAAATTGTATGACGAACATTTTCGGACTTCCAATAATCGGTATTGGAAAATTCGGTGAGCTTTGGCGCACCCTACATAATAAAGGAGAGGTAGATAATTATGTTGTCACCAGCACGCCGAAAATGAAGCGCAAAAAAGGCAACAAAGTTTTTGGATTGTTTTGTGAGCAATGACGGATTAACATCATTGGTTCGAATGCATTTAGTAGAACACGTCCCATCTAGTTCAGTTTCATAGTAGTTTGAGTGAGCACCCCTGTTGCGTTTCGTTTGGTCAGTGAGAGTGCCGGAGGCTCGATACCCCCCCCCCCCCTTTTTCTCTATCCCTTTTCCTCCTTAAATGCCGACATCAACGGGCTAGTGACTCTTGGGGTTGGTGGTTCTCATGGGTGGAGGTGATCGCTTACCATCAGATGACCCACTTGCTCGTTTTCCTCCCTCTTTCAATAAAAAATAATCATATTTCTATATATACATATATCATGGTGTTCTCATCGGTTCACTAATGTTTTGTCGAAACTTGTTTAACAAAAGTTCATTTCACAACCAACGTTTCATATGCTATTCATTTCACAAACATGTTGTTGCAAAAAATGCTCATTTTATAAATAACTAGCTTTGGCCCGCGGCTTCGCTCGCGTGTACCATGAGTATTTCAAAGAACCAAGATATCCAGCAGGCAAGCATGCAAGCAAGATGCAAGCAAGCTAACTATACAGTGTGACATATCATAATAAAAGAGCTCGTTGTAGACCGTCACAAATCCCGATTTTTCCCGTTCCCGTGGGAATTTTGGAAAGAGCTCTCTCAATGCTCCTCTACACTCTCTAAGCAACCTGCATGCCGAATTACAGCTTTCTAAAACCACTAAAACGAAAAAATCCGTTTTTTCCCGTTTCCGTGAGAATTTCGGGAAATTATCTCTTATGGCTTCTCTACACTGTTTGTGACACTTCTATATAAATAAAAGGCACCGTACGATTTTATAACTATTAATCGAAATACACGGATTAGCAACGTACAACGGTTGACAGAAGAGAGAGTGTTGCAAGGCAACAAAACTGATTATGCATAATATTAGTATACATAAATTGGGGTGGCCAAAGAAACCGCCGATAGCCATAGTAAATCGGTTACCTTAAAGTTAAAGTATTGAACCCCAAATTTACTTAATTAGTTAACAACTAAATATAATTCTAAAAAGAAGCAACTTTCATTTAAAGCTCTACATTGATAGGAAATGATTATATTTAACAGTTAACGGAGAGAGGAACTTATTAAATTATCACATTATTGTCTTCAGTAAGTAAAACGACAATTTTTGAGATAGCACGAGAATGAAGTTTTTTGTCCGAAGTTTGGACCTCTACCACTCTAACCTTGTTGTCATTACCGTAGAAAACCTTATTAATTCTACCCAAAGGCCATGACAAAGGGGGAGTGTTGATAGCCTTTAATAAAACCACCATACCTTCTTTTAAATTGGGAAATTCCCTTTGCCATTTGGTTCTCTAGTGTAAGATACATAAATATTGTTTTGACCAAGCCTTCCAAAAGTGCTGCCGTACTTGCTCGCAACTTCTCCAAAACCGTAGCCTGGAGGCAGGCACCGCGGTCAGGTCTGGTTGAGGCGTGGACGTCAATGACGTTCCAATTATGAAGTGGCCCGGAGTTAAATACGAGAAGTCTGAGGGGTCTTGGGAGAGAGGAGTCAGCGGGCGTGAGTTCAAAATGGCCTCTATTTCGGTGATTATAGTGTTGAACTGCTCGTAGGTAAAGGTACGATTGGATGCTATTCTTTTAAAATGAAACTTGGCCGCTTTGACAGCCGCCTCCCACAAACCGCCATGATTTGGACTATATTTTGGAATGAAATTGAATTGAATGTTTTTTTGTAAGAGCTGATCGTTAACTGCAGTTTGAAACGATTCACTTTTGTGCAAGTCATATAATTGTTTTAGTTTATTGTTCGCCCCACGAAAGGTAGAGGCGTTGTCGCAATAAATATTTGAAGGGTAGCCTTTTCGCGAAATAAAGCGTTTTAACGCCGCTATGAAAGTATCAGTCGTCATGTCAGACACTACCTCCATGCTAACTGCCTTGGAGACGAAGCAAACAAATACAGCCACATAACCTTTGCTGACAACTGATCTTCTCAACGTAGACTGTTTAATGTCAAAAGGGCCGCAGTAATCCAAGCCAACGTTATCAAAAACGCGGGCCGGCGTCACGCATTCCTTGGGCAACGAACCCATCAACTGTTGAGACGCAACGGCCTTATATCTATGGCATACAATACATTTGTTTATGACAGATTTTACTTCTCTTACGGAATTAACTATACAATATTTTTCGCAAAGGCTGCCTAAAGTGAGCTTTAAGCCACCATGTTTGAGCATTAAGTGCTCTTGAGTAATGATTAATCTAGTTAAGTGACAGTGTTTTGGCAATATTATATTAAACTTCTTTGAATAACTCAACTCTGTGGCATTACTTAATCTTGAACCTACGCGAAGAATTTCGGTTGAATCAATGAACGGATTGAGAGATTTTAAATTGGAAGTTACAGGTTTGCCATTTTAAAAACAATTGAATTCCTGAATGAAATGATATGACTGCACGCCTTTTATAATTAAAAATAATGCGTCTCTACTTTCTTGAACTGAGATCAAACCGGTTTTTTTATTGTTAGGGTTTTTACAGTTCTTAACAAATCTTAACATGTATACTGTTATGCGAACCATTTTAAATAAATTGGAATATTTTTTAAAGAATAAGTCTATGCCATCGATATTCACGATAGAGCTCAAGCATGTATTACATTCCTCATTATAACATGAGGCATCCATGGGGCGCTCTACTTCTGATAAGTAAAAATTGTATACATTACTTTCAATTAAATAATATGGCCCTTGGTGCCAAAGTTTACAGTTAATTACTTCTTGAGGTTCTGCACCTCTGGACAATATGTCCGCAGGGTTTAGTAGCTCTGGCGTGTATTTCCATGACATGTTGTCAGTTAACTTGTTGATTTCCTTAACGCGATTGCCAATGTAAGCAGGTAATTTAAGCGTGGAGGAGTCAAGCCAGGCGAGAACTATTTTTGAATCAAATTTTGCTACATGGGACGTTAGTTTGGACAATAGTAGAGCCCCATTGAGTTCTAACTTTGGAATGGTAAGTTTTGAGGCTAAGGGAGCTACTCGTGATTTAGAACACAAGAGATGTACATACATATGTTTTATCACCCACCGCAATCTTTAAATATAAGCAACAGCCGTATGCGTGAGCGGACGCGCAGCAATAGCCTACTATCTGGACATCCGAGGCTTCAGCTAAATGAATGTAACGCGGTATATACATGGTAGGCATGTTAACCAGATTGTTGTAAAAGGAGTTCCATATGGCAACTATCTCTACGGGCAAGGAGTCGTCCCAGTCCAAATTGTATTGCCAAACTTGCTGTAGAATAAGCTTGGCTTTAACTGTAATAGGCCCAGCGAAGCCCATTGGATAGATAGATAGAGTCTGCTAATCGAACTTAAGACATTTCTTTTAGTAGGTACATTGGTAGCGGTAAGCACCTTCCCACTCATTCTGAACGTGTCGTCTCGGGCATCATAAGATAAGCCTAAAAATTTGGCTGCTGTATCACCGTGAGAAATGTCACGGTTGCCGAACCCACGCTTGTCACTCGCTATTCCATCAATCACTAGTGAGGCATTAGATATCCATTTATGTAGTTTGAACCCACCTAGTTGCGCGAGAGAAATTAGCTCGTCTTTAAGCTGAATGGCACCCTGAAGCGTATCTGGGCCACCCTGCACGTCATCGACATAACTGGATTTTAAAATAGCCTCACTTGCTAAAGGATAGTCCGACTTGTAACGCTTTGCCAACTCTACCAGGCATCTAGTGGCGAGGTAAGCAGAGCTTTTTAAACCGTAGGTTACAGTTTGTACTTGCAGACATTGGAGGACACCATGCTCTCGCCATAGTTAGTATATTCTGCAAACTTCTATGATCGGGATGCACTGATATCATTCTGTACATATGTTGAATATCGCATTGAACTGTGTACTTGAAAGTACGGTAGAGCATTAAAATATCATATAGTGAATTTTGTACTACAGGTCCATTACATAAAACATCGTTAAGGCAATGACCTGCTTTGGTTTTCGCACTCCCATCAAATACTGTGCGCAGCTTGTTGGTATTTTTGTCTGGCCGAAGCACTGCATGATGGGGTAAAAAGATGAGGGGGCTGGTAAGTAGGTTCACATGACTTTAAATTTTGCATGACCCAGCTTCAGATATTCATGTATAAAACTTTTGTATAAGTCATGAAATTCTGTATCTCTTGAAAATCTTTTTTCAAGGTTGTATAGTCTTTGCAATGCAATAGCGAATAAATTAGATGGATCTAAATTATGTAAATAAATTTTTAATGGATATTTGACCTCAAAATGTTTATAATTAATGAGATACTTTCCTGAAAAACTTGCTCACTGTATTCATGCTCAGGGACAGACTCAAGATAGACTTCAGGGACATTTTCTGCCTCCCAAAATTGTTGAACACAGCTATTAAGGCCATCATGGACCGCAGTGTGCATGGTGACGGCATTATAATTGCAAAAGGGACTCACTGTTATGCTGCCAGAGACGACATACCCAAACCGCGTGTTGAGCAGGACTAAATCTCCCGGGCTTGCCTCCACCTTGCCATCTTGAATTATTCTACAGAAGATGTCAGCGGCTAGTAAGAGAGATACATCGCCTGGAATATTAAATTCATCATCAGCCAATGTTATTGAATTTGGCAATGTAAATTTATTGAAGTTGACTGTTTGTTGGGGTAACTTTGTACTAATTGTATCAATTATTGAACATGTGACATTAACTTTAAAATCCTGAACCATGGAATGGACGGTGAGTTGAATGCTCTTAGAAAGTTTACCATTGTTATCTCCCAATGTACTTATTGTTTTTTTTTAATTAAATTGTGGCAACCCTAACTTGGTAGCTAGTGCTGTTGTACAGAATGAGGTCTGACTGCCGCAGTCGAGCAGAGCTCTCACAACATGTTTGTTGTTGTGGTAATCAGTAACCAGAACTTTAGCGGTGGGCAATAAAACATTATCTGCTGATTGCTGTGCATGTAAATTTACATTTGCTGGCTCTGATCCCTCCGCTTGATTTTCTACCTGCTCACATTGTGGCACATGTATTAGTAAATTATGAGTCTTAGAACTACATGTCGTACACTTGAAATGATATCTGCACTTATGATTAGAATGCTTTCCAAGACAAATTTTATATAAACCATGTTTTAAAGCATACTCTAATCGGATTGTAGGTGTCATTCGAGTAGAACTTAATTTTAGGCATTTGTAAAGCCTGTGCTGTTGGGAGCAGAGAATACATTCATTGCTTGTAAAATTTGACACAGAATGTGCCACTACTTTGCCTTTATTATAAGAATTGAACTGATCACTATTACTTTGTATCTCGTTAACGTTTCTTGTAGACTAGTCTTTCGCACTTGAAGATGTTGAACGGACTCAAATAACCCCAGCTCCAAATACCTTTCCAGCTTAGTTATTGAAGCCTTACAATGTCCCTTATAGGCTATCAACCTTCTTTTCTCTGCTTCAGACATTATTGTTTACTGTACGTTAACACCGGTCACCGATCGGATAGGTTGATATCAACAATAAACAATTGGAATGGAAAAAATCAATTCAATTCAATTAAATTTTTAATAAAATGGCTCCATCGATACAAATCGATGATTTCGCCATGTCAACTTTAAGCAAGACACTTTGTATTTGTTAAGACGTTGTTCGGTAGTAGTTTATCTTATGTGGTTTTTAGGTTAGGCTTTGAAGCCTAACCTAAAAACCACACCCCCCCCCCTTTCGTCGGATATTAGCCAAGGGTTAACTATTTTATAAATAAAATAGTTAACCGTTGTTGCCCAGGGTACACCAGCCCAAACGCTACTCTTCCCACTTAAGACTCTTAAGAGGGAACCGTAACGGATGGAAAAAATCTCGTATCGATGACAGTGACAGTCGAGACGTCAGAATCAAATGACAGCAGCTGCGTTCGGTACTTGCGTTCGCGCCAATGTATATCGCGATACACTGCTGTTTTTGTCGACAGCTTCCGCGCAACCGCGCAATGTACGTCGAAGTCGTACCCGCGATGAATAAAAATGAATAATGATGGCGTACACCGGCAGGTTCCTCTTGAAGCTTAAATACGGAGACTTAACATTATCCGCCACCGCACAGCGGAGATAACATTTAACTGAAATATTTTCGGCCCCAACTTTTGTTTGTGACACTTCTATATGAATAAAAGGCACTGTATGATTTTATAACTATATTAATCGAAATACACGGATTAGCAACGTACAACGGTTGATAGAAGAGAGAGTGTTGCAAGGCAACAAAACTGATTATGTTTTATACAACACTCTCCAACCAACCTACACGCCGAATTTCAGCTTTCTACGGCCAGTAAAACGAAAATTCCCGTTATTTCCCGTTCCCGTGAGAATTTTGGAAAGTCCTCTCTTAATGCTCCTCTACACTCCCTAAGCAACATACATGCCGAATTTCAGCTTTCTACGGCCAGTAAAATGAAAAATCCCGTTTTTTCCCGTTCCCACGGGAATTTTTGAAAGTCCTCTCATAATGCACCTCTACACTTCCCAAGCAACCTACATGCCGAATTTCAGCTTTCTACGGCCCGTAAAACGAAAAATCCCGTTTTCTCTCGTTCCCGTGGGAATTTCCAAAAATCCTTCCTTAGTGGGTGCCTACATTGTATAAGGTATCTATGTGCAAAATTTCAAGTCTCTAGGTCCAGTGGTTTCGGCTGTGCGTTGATATATCAACAGTGAGTCAGTCAGTCAGTTTAGAATTTTATATATACAGATTTTATATGAACAACTCCAGAACATTATATTTCTAGGAAGCTACTTCCTATTATGTATTTGCTCTGTATCGTCAATTACAAACCAGTTCCGTTAGCAAAAGCAATCATCGCAGCGATCGCAGGTTGAGGTCTACATTTTTTTAAGACTAACGCAGAGCTAACCCAAAATTTATAATAAATTTATATATTACTCGACAACTATACATTTCGAAACTTTGACACTTGACAAACATACGGAAAGACAAATTGTTATTTTAAAAATGTTCATTTCACAAATAAATCGTTTTTAAAATCGGTTATTTTGCAAAACGTGGATTGGTTAACACTGTTCCGTAAAAATTACTTTCTGCGTAACGAAATGCAGGGCTGTAGGTAGATATGAAATTTATATTCGAACTCCGTAAGCTTATTGCTCCTTGCTTATTAATTTCTGAATTGGACTTCTAAGCCGGATTTCTAAAATTTTCGAGCAAATGTGTTGAAAAATATTATACTCAACCCCAATTTCTGCACGGTGTCGACGAGGCTCCGCTTCGCGGAGCTCCTATTCCGCGTACTTGAGGCGCTTCGCTCCTTGACGTAAGTTCAACCTAACCTAAACCTATTGTAAGCCTATTCATTCTCTCCGTCAGTAAGTCTGTCTGTCCGCCCGAACGCCCGAACGTCGTTTTAAAAGGGCTGAGTCTTTTAAAAGGTAACGGCGATTTGATATATTTTATTTAAATAAAATAAAACCAGTGACAAAGTACTTAATATATCAAACGTTGGTAGGTGATACGTTAGTTGACTATTTGATATCGTTATAAAATAACCTATTTGACAAATTATACGATATGAAATGAAAATTTGTGAAGTTATTATTCGATAAAGTAAATTATTTGCGAAATCAGTAGTTGTGTAAAGATAATTTTAGGAAAGATGCATTTGTCAATCGTTGGTTGTGAAACGAAAATTTGCTAAATGACTGGCGACGAACTGATAGGACACCGTTCTCATCACTAGAATTGTTACGCTGTGTATTGTAGTAATTTATGTTTACTTTTAACATGAAACTACCGTGTGACTCAATCATAGTGAAATAAAAACGGATCACTCACGTATAAAAAAAAAAGTATATAAGTCGAGTTTAGCCTGACATGTTTCGGACTAATTCGTAGTCCTTCCTCTGGGAGCGCACGACCCAGAGGGGGCTAAACTCGACTTATATACGTGAGTGATCTGTTTTTATTTCACTATAATTTATGTTTACTATAACTCGTACCTTAATGAATTCGATTATTACAGTTATGACAGTCATTAAAATACTCGTGTTAGTATGTACTCGTAAGGAAGGCATGGCACTTAATTACTTTAGGCTTTGCTGTGTCACCTCAACCCGCATCCTCATTAATTCTCATGTCACTTTTATAATAGTCGGAGTTGTAAAATAAAAGTTCATTAAAGGTACTTAATAAATACATTATCATGACACTTGGGACTTAATCACGTAAAAACATGTATTATTTAAACACCTCGACGTTTCGGACGCGACGTTTGCCTCCATGGTCTCGTAGGGACATATAATTATAATACATACATAAGGCCCGGATAGGCATTTATTTTGTTGTATTAGTTCAGTTTAATTTTAGTTTTTATTTACGGTTGTAGATGTAGTTTAATTTAATATTTCATAATTTGTAAAAAAAATACATGTTTTTACGTGATGAAGTCCCGAGTGTCACGATAATGTGGAAAACGCGAAACTGTAAGTAATTAACGTAGCTGCACAAACATATTCTGTGGCATAAGGCATAATTATAAATTTTTAAGCAGTTCAATTTGATGATAATAACGTATTAAGGGCGAGTAAATTTTGTCATACCACTGTTAGGTTCATTAAAATAAGCGTAATTACGAGAAACTACTTCTAACATACAAGTGATACTTTAGTAGATATTAAAAACTGCTGTTGAACAAAGATTTCTCACGGATTGGTACTATGTTTTAATATCGCACAGTAATACGCAGAACTTTGAGCATTTCCTATTGTATGGCAACATTCATCCCATAATGAAGACTACATAGAAAGAACACGTCTTGTCACCATAGCAACTTTTTGAGTTATAGCGATTTGAAACTTTGGAGCGATGTTGTAGTTATCCATATAATTTTCGAATACATCTTTTTTTCAAGTGATGAAAACAAGTTACAAAAATGTTTGTGTATGTAACTTAGTGGTAACTTATAGTCTATTGAGTGCTTTACATTTTGAAATTAAAATCTCGTTTTAAAAAAAGTGACTAGACATTATGTTCTTTCTGTGTAGGTACCCCTTTACCCTTATGTAGTCTTCATACCCAAATTGCATTCAAAACGGGTATACGGTGCAAGCCACAAACCGACTCCAAATTACTGGTTTCCAATCCTCTGACCCGGACTGGGTAGAACCAATAGCAGGCTCCGTTTATTCCAGCTTTGCTTTTGATACGTTACGGGATAAAAAGGTTGCAGTATTAAAATAATTTGTAGTGATTTATGTTTCGCTGGAAAACTTTGCTTCAAAATGATAACAATCGTACTAAAACATGGAAAGTAAAAGGAGATTAATTTGATCGAAGCTGTTATTGCATGTAGTTTGTTGAGGTACTTTAATTTTTCAACATCATGTACGAGTATAATTCTAAATGGAATGGTAATTATTTGTGGACCAAAGATTGAATAGCAACTTATCACGCCACATTTTTCATTCAATATTCACTCTTATTTAGCACTGAACGATCAACACTACATGCCAGCAGAGCTATGCTACATGTCCCACTATTGACGGTACCGTATCATTATAAGGATCCAAACGGTAACTAGGTAAGCACAACGTGAAATTCGCGTGCCTGAGCTCATTTCAGTAGCGGAAATCCTTTCGGTTTTTACCAAAATTGTAACCTGAGACCACGAGGGAAATCGCTTTTCATATGAGCGGTAGTACGAACGGTAGTGTGATGTCTACGTGACCATATAATTTACGAATTGTCACGTAAAGCTTTTGTTACTTCAGACCTTACATTCTTCCGCTGTTTTGTGGGGAATAAGAAAAGGATTAGGTATGTGCTGACTGGCGAATATTTTGACCACGGCTCTCCATAAGCTTAGCATAATCTTAGCAGTGCCCGCATCTAAGAGCTTTCCAAGTCTCGGCAGATATTCAGGCCGCTTTGATTGATTAATTGACCCAGCTTCATCTATTTGCCTCATTAGTGTGACATACATATAGGTACCTACCTACTTAACGATTTAAATTATAGGGTTAGTCGTGAAGATCTTGCTTAAAAATGTTTCACCATTTGCAAAGGTTTTAGGTGAAAATATAAAGTAGATTTAAAGGAGTAGCACAATCTTGGAGACTCCATAAAACTTTGAGTATAATTGAATACAACTTTGCTGTCTAAAAGACACAAAGTTCCTTCGTTCATTGATCACAACTTGACATAACTTTGGCCGGTCAGTGATTGAGCACTTTTTGTCTGGCCAATTCTTTTGCAATGTAATTTCTGTATACCTTTACAATGAAGGTTTTGGATGTTTTATTAAAAAAAAACTGAATCGCGAAGACAAAAGAGAAAACAGACGAAAATTATGATTATGGCTAGAATAAATATTGCGAGTACCTATAATAAGCGTGAGAGCATGAAAGGGAATAATCTATCATTATTATCTGCAACATCTAAGCTTTATTACCTTTTAAGCCACCCATTGAAATATCGTCCATTTCTTTCTCGAGAGAATAATCGAGTCGCGTGCGTTTAACGTTATATAATTACCTAAATTTATAAACAACAATTAAGTACTAGATCGGTTTATAGGTGTAGGATATAACAAGATCTCTAAGGACTAGACCGGTTCGTGCTCTAAACGGTAATAAAAATAAAAGCCACATGTTGAAATATACGTACTCAGGCTTTTAAGCTAATGAAGGCTTCATGGCTATAAGTGAGACGGAACATAAGGCAGCAATTTCAAAGGTTGCAAGAAATTTAGACGTCACATAAGTGCACATAAGTTGGAAAACAACTTTCATTAGAGCCAGCTTTTAAAAGGAAGTTGGAGAGATGTAGAAGTACCTACCGTAACATTTGAAGCGCTAGAATATTAAGTTTTTTTTTAATACGACGAGGAAGGCAAACGAACAAGTGGCCACCTGATGGTAAGTGATCACCACTGCCCATAGACACCCGCAACCCCGGAGGGTTTGCAGATGCGTTGCCAACCTAGAGAGCTAAGATGAAATAATGCCTCTTGTGCCCGTAATTACAATTAAACCGGCTGTCTTGTCTTACTCTCCACACCGGAACACAACAGTGCAAGCACTGCTGCTTAGCGGCAGGATTAGCGAATAAGATGGCGGTAGCGATCCGGATGGATCTCGCACAAGGTCCTACCACCCGCGTTACGTAAATTTTGTCGGCTTAATTGTTTAGTTTTACTGAGATTCTATTTCAGATTTTCGGTCTCGTTCTACATCTCCATGATAATGTTTTAGATATACGATTTAAGTTCGGTAAATACACTGTTTATGTTTGCGAGCTATTACATGTAATTTGTACAAGTGAGACAAAAATATAACAATATTAACAAGTGCATAATATTTTCCGAAGCACTAGTATTTTGAAATACTTTTACTTCGTACTGTACTTTGAGTTACTGGACCGTGATCTAGCAAGAGCATTAGGAAATGTCAACAGTGTGACTCAATAGGAAAAGTTTCACTTTGTTTTACGGCGAGACGTGGAAACACTACTTTGCAGTCTTCGCAGTTACTTTAATGTCCATGTACCTACTCGTAATAGGAGACTGTACTACTTTAGTATCCGTCTACGGTCTACGTTTCCACTGGGTTTATGACATGGAACATGCAATGCGCTAAAGAAAATTGCGCGGACAATCATTAACGCAACACTGTCATTGTAGATTTTTGACTATTTTTGGTAAAAGGGAACCTTTATTTTATCTAGTATAATAGTAAACAGTGCATACTTGTCATTTCCGCACATCGCACGCTTAGAATTAAAGTGACTCAATTCTAAATACATGATAAATCGGAATTAAACTTTGTAGGCTTAGATTTTAAATTCAATTTTGCAATATGTCATATTAAGAATTGAGTCACTTTAATTCTAAGCGTGCGACATATACAAGGTCAAGTGCAAATAGTACTTTTTGATATAAGTGCGGAAAGTATGTCATTATGCACGAGTCCCGAGGTGTCTAGGCCCGAGCCGCAAGGCGAGGGTCGAGACTCGGGACGACTGAAAATGACACTTCCGCGCGTGTACCAAACGACGTTTTTTAATACATTTGCGAAAAAAATACAAAGAGGGGGCGGGCCGCCCCACCACCACCACCACCGAGCAAAGCCACCGGCGCCTTGGAAAAGAAAAAGAACTAGTACGAAAAATACAACTTTCCGCATGAAACGTAGCTACACAATGTAGCACTTTTTGAGCAACTGTATTAAAAACTAGCTGTTGCCCGCGACTTTGACCGCGTAGATTTCGGTTATCGCTGTCCCGCGGGAACCATATAATTTTCCCGAATAAAAAGTAGCCTATGTTATTCCTCAATATTCAAACTATCTTCCTACCAAACTTCATCTAGATTGGTGCAGCGGTGTTCCGGTGAAGAGGTAACAAATAGACAGACAGAGAGACAGAAAGACAGAGTTACTTTTGCATTTATAATATTAGTTAGGATATGTATCGAATTAATCCACCACAACAACAATAGCACAACCTTAATTCGCCGACATAATAGCCAGGGGACTTATTTTTCAGTAAGTTGTATGCACCCATATTTTTGCACTTGACTGCGACACTAAGCGGTATTTTTGAATACATTTGCGAAAAAATTACAATGAAACCAAAGGCGATGAGCCGGGCGCGCGCAGTCCTACCATCACCCGCCGGCGCCAGTGGTAAGGCCAGGCGCGCGCGCACCCGCCGGCGTCTTGGAAAAGTAAAAAGCACTAGTGCGAAAAAGCCGTCTTTCCGCACGATAAGCCACAGTACCACTTTTTGAGAAACTCGTGCAAAATGACATACTTTCCACTCTTGTGTCAATAAGTACCATCTTACACGTCTCACCACAAAAATGGATGCTGCTCGTACAACTCCTTGACCTTTTCCGAATCTCTCTTATACTCTTCACATCCTAATTTCAATCTTATTAAAAACAGCATATCAACCAACGAGAATTAATTTATTATACGCTATTTGAGATGCCGCTAAGTGCTTATTAAATAAAGGAGGTTCTTAAGAATGGCTAAGGTACTTGTAGAAGGGCTATAACGTTCCTCGAAAGAGCCATTCAGAGGTAATGCTTAAAGAGACTAAACCCTTTGGTATACACTTACTTGAAAAGGATTCAAATAGGATTCTCAATGAATGGGAAGACAATCATTATCATTATAAAATCTATAATGTTCAAATACTGGTTTATATTTATCAATTCCAAGGCTGACTATTGGAGATGTCGATATTACAAAGTAAGACGAATAAATGGTTTTTTTATTAACTAAACAATCTTTCATTTATGAACCATATTGGACAGTGTAATCAACGACCAAAAAAAACGTCTCGTTCACTTTCGCATTTACGTCTAAATTAGTATGGCTAAATTAGCAGCGCCACTAGTGGCACGTATCGGCAACAAACAATTCTTATACTATTTGACACCCGTAACGCAAACGCGATCGAGAAGTATTTATAGCCGTTGGTTACAATAGACGCTCTGAGGGTCGAGTACGACTTTACGAATGCTGCGTCACGTAAAATCGAATAGTAAACGTTGTCGAGTTTGTATGACGTTTGGAACAGCGCACGCCCGTGGCGTAATTGGAACTAAAATCTAGTATGAGGTTTCTCGATCTCGATACGATAACAGAGGGTCGAGCACGACTTTACGAAAGCTGCGTTACGTTACGGTTATCTTATCGAGACCGAGAAACCTCATACTAGATTTTAGTTCCAAATACGCTCACGGGCGGGCGCTGTTCCAAACGTCATACAAACTCGACAACGTTTACTATACGACTTTACGTTACGCAGCATTCGTAAAGTCGTGCTCGACCCTCCGTAACGTTACGCAGGATTCGACAAGTCGTGCTCGACCCTCAGACACACTTCGCTTACGCTCTCCCGGACCGTACGCTAACGAATCTTGTACGCACCGCGACAACCATTGTTATTTTTCATAGTTGATCATTATAATCGGAGTCCCTTGAATCGTCGACAAACGTTTCATAACTGTTTCATTTAACCATTTTCATTTCATCGAAAGCTATTATCTGCTAAAATTAGGATAATTTGATTGTTTGTTGCATAGGTTATGTTGCGAACTCTTTTAATTTTTAGTGTTTATGATTTTTTGATGCATTCTTTTTTATGTCATTGTCTTGTATTGTCTTGTCAGGAGTTCAAGTGATTGGTTTGGTGTTTCCTTTTGTCCATATTATTCCTTATTAAACCACATTTTAACTTGATGATCATCTTTAATTCATTAATACAGGTTAGGTTAGGTTAGTTTTTAAATGAAAAGGTTAAGAAAATAAGACAGAAAATAGCTTTCGATTAAATGAAACAGCTATGAAACGTGATGTGTCGGCAAATTTGACGATAAACCTCCTTTCAATAATACTTTTTGCGTCTTATTGAAGGATCCATCAAGCATGGGTACCCCTCGAACTTGCACTACAGTATAACTTTTAACTTATTAATCGTGAATTCATTATAAGTTCTGACTTTACCAATTTTCGATTGCTATTTTTAACTATCGTGTTTAGTAGACATAATGTACATGCCATTGACCAAAGGTCAAGTGAAAGCAACCCGTAGTACCCGCCTTATCAACGATTCAATCAAACGGTGCGTTTAGATCCATTGATAAAATAGCTATAGTATTTTAGTGCTGGAATTTGTAATGTGGGCGCTTGATATTGGTAAATTACACAGGAAGGTATTTGTCGTTTTGTTAAATGTCGTAGATTTCTAGTGTCTCTGGGCTGAGATAAGCTCTAATCCCACTAGTAGAGCAGGGGTGTCTATAGAATAAGAGCTTATCTAAAGATTAAAATAATCTAACCATAAAAAAACCTTTTTAAAATAAGTTTTTTCACTGACTGTATTTTTTATTGTCTTTACTTGTATTGTCATGTAACTTACATTATCCATATCAAATTTCAAGTCAATCCAACCCCTACTAGAAAAGGGTCAAATTTAACTATTAAGATTTGACCTGAACAATATTCAGGTAAAATCTGATAATATTATCACCATTACATACATGCATACTTATTATATACATACATATATTGCAAGTTAATATAGTATGATAGATCAATGAATAAATGAATAATAATAAAGGTTGCAAAATCGCTCCTATTGTCAATCAATAAATTTTCACTATTACATTCAACTTCTCTAATTAACTGTCTTAAGATCTCCGAATATCTTTGTACAGGGTCCGTTTTAATGAACTGCCAAGAATTCAGCTAGGGGTTAAGTAGGCAATGGGTAAGTTTAAGTGAACACCCCTGCAAAGTTCTTATTTAAAAAAAAAATTCTCCGATACATTCCTTGCCTCTGCTGATGAACAATATGAATGAAGATTTTTTTAAAGAAAAAAAAGTCACAGGGTGCTCACTAAGATAAGGCTTCTTGACAATTCATTAAAATGAACCCTGTAGTTTTCTGCTTAAGATGCCTACTTAAACTCAAGTTCACGCGCGGCTCAAAGTGTGCGCGCACCTGTAACCTAACTATGTCTGTTGTTTCAAATACGAATACCGTCACCACCACCACCACCACTACTACTGCCACCATCAGAGCGTATAGTGTAATCAACGACCAAAAAAACGTTTCGATCGCGTTCGCGTTTGCGTCTGAATTAGTATGGCAAATTAGCAGCGCCACTAGTAGCACGTGTCGAAAACAAACAATTCTCATACTATTTGACACTTTAACGCCAACGCGTTCGAGACGTATCTTTTGGCGTCGATTACACTAGATGCTCCGCATAGTTACAAGCAAACACAACACATAGCGCCGCGTGCAAAGATGAGTTGAAGTTTGTTGTTAAGCTCTACGAAATTGATGCAGAAATTCTCCTGACTCCTAAAACTAATTTATGGTATTGAACTTGCGTTGGAGACTTTTTACACTTTTCTAGTCTACTTGAACTCCCGAACGAGGATTTCCCTAGGCACTGCCTTCCATTATGTGAGGTCGAATTTAAGTTACTCGTGACCTGCGACGGGCACAGACTACGCAATGTAGTTTTCCCTTCATCAGAAAATTTAAAATTATGAACTTTAAATATGAATTAAGATATAATATTGACTACCGATATACCGAGTCTACACCGAGTCATATGCTTCATGTCATATCTTTTAATTGTTGTACTTTGAGATCTTTTTGAGAAGCAAATTAAAAGTTATCACACTAGGCTTTGTGGACATTTTTTTAATTTTTTATTTTAATTGTGTCTGGAAGTTAAAGGTTTTAAGTAAAAATCCCAAACAAATCTGCAATCCCATGCAAAGCAAAGCCCATTATCTTCATGTCAGCCGAAAGACGTCCACTGTTGGACGTAGGCCTCCCCCAAAGCTCTCCACGCAGACCGGTCTTGTGCTTTTTCGCATCCACCACGGTCCCGCGATCCTTACCAGGTCGTCACTCCATCTTGTTGGAGGCCTACCGACAGTTCGTCTTCCGGTCCGCGGACGCCATTCGAAAAACTTCTGACCCCATCGGCCATCAGTCCTGCGAGCAATGTGCCCCGCCCACTGCCACTTAAGTTGCGCAATTCTTCGGGCTATGTCGGTAACCTTAGTTCTACTGCGGATATCATCATTTCTGATTCTATCCCGCAGAGAAACACCGAGTATAGCCCTCTCCATCGCCCTCTGAGTGAATGTGAGCTTCCTTATGAGGCCAATGGACTGTCACACACAAACAGACGGACAACAAACGATTCTTAGTAGACTACAGACGGTCGAGCACGAAGTTTTTGAATCCTGCGTAACGTAATCGAGTAGTAACGTTATCGAGAAATTTGTATGACGTTTGGAACAGCGCCCGCCCGTGAGCGTATTTGGTAAAAAAATGTAGCATGAGGTTTCTCGATTTCGATACGATAACCTAACGTTACGCAGGATTCGAAAACTTCGTGCTCAACCTACAGAACCCTAAAAAACAATCGAAAAGAACAAACAAAAACTCAAGCCCTCTCGCAAATTTGCAAATATCCGGAAAGTTCTGAAGCCATAGTGAGAGCGGAAATAGGGGATATGTTTGTTCAGAATACTCTACCCTTTACGCGTATCGTCTCAATATGAGAGCAAGCAGACAAAAGGATCATGCATGTCACCCGGGTACACACACACACACACACACATTACCCTAGTCAAGATATTTAACCCGAACAACGTATTGTCTACGTTACTCCAGCCAATTCTATTCGACCTAAACAAACAAGGCTTTGTTGTATCTTGAATAACCTTTTTAATGAAAAATAAGCTTCATAATGAATTTAATTTTGTTTACTGAGAACATGAAAAAATAAATTACAAATGATTTTACGCAAGTATTTACTTTACTCATGTCTTTTTTTGCTAGTCTAACTTCTTTTCATGTCTCAGATTATATAAATCATTTTTTAACTTTAATAGTACATTACTGCAGAGGCCGGGAAAATGGGGATGCGCAATTCCTTCGCACCAAGGTACCTACCTATGTATTGTATACTTAATGCTTTTCTAAAAAGTGCAATGAATTAAAAAATAAACTCCAAGAAATCAATATGATAGGTATTCGTAAAAATTGTAAATCAATTAAAACTAAACTAGACGTAAATTATAACCCAGTACGATTACTCTTAAGTTTGCCACTGACAGATGGTTTGCCTTCATTTCATTAACAAATTTAATGTCGTACAAATAAAATACTTATTACAAAATATTATTATGTGTAACTTGTTACTAACTAAAACTTAATCGTTCTGTATCAAACGTACTTATGTATTTCGTTCTATTTCCAAATTTAACAAAATTTATGTAATTATGTATTTTTTTTTAATGGATGCTGTGTAACAAATTGACACTGAAACAAAAGACTTTGCATTCCTTGACCTCAAATTTTATAAGAAATTCCACTAAAGCAATCTCGTCTAACCGCGCCCGAAACGAGATACTTCACAGCCTATCATACAGAACACGGCAATATTTCAATGCATGTTCGAGAAAAATCAAGCGTCACGGCAGTGCCTCCGCCAAAACGAGCCAAAGAAAGTCAAGAGAGGCACTAAGTACCTACCTTTTCTGGAAGCGTGTCGTAGTATTTTCAAATGGTCACAGCTTCGCTTTCAATCATGCTAGAAAGCTGAATATTTCAGAAAAACGTCTTTGCAAACTTATCAAACATACCAAGTACCAACTAAATATATAACTTAGATAACTTTAGATTTATCTATACCTATCTGAAATACGTCGATTCATCAAAAGGTATTTGTTGGCAGTTTCGTAATAATTCTTGATGTTAATTAAAATGTACGTAGAACTAGTACGTCTAAATTAAGTACATAAGGAACAGCTTGTGCGATAATTACGAAACGGTAAAGCCGTACCTTATGACTATGACGTAGGGTTTTTAGAGTCAGGGCTTGGCAGGGCTCTACTAGAGATCTCATAATAGTGAAAGCGTTATGAATCTTGGCATCCATCTTTGCATGATATATTTTTGGTGGGATATACGAGTATTTACTTTTTAATAACTTAATAAGTTAACAACAGATACCTACATTTGAAACTATTAAACTTTGATTAACGAACACCAAACGAGACCAGAGGCACCAGAAGTTATCAAAATTAGGGCAATAGCAACCAATCATAATTTTCTAAGTAAAAATCGGATTTCTGGTTGATTTAGATACGTAATTAACCCTGTTACTTACCACATTAACCCTCGTTGATTTTAAAAAGGTTTCCTCCAGAGAATGCGAAAAGCTTCGCGCCATATATTCGATGTTTTTCTTTTTCATCTAATCTCGTCGGTACGCAATAAATTTTCTACATCTACACAGTTGGTTTGTCGTATCTATCCTCATCTAACACCGGGTATCCTTTTGGGTCAACAAAAGGTAAGGTAATCCACGACCTTACTCCCCATGGAGGCAACAGAAAATCTTTTTACCGTTTCACGTGAGAAAAAGAAAAATAAGACGTCACCACATGAAACAATACTGGCAGGGACTTAGATATGAGTGTACTTAAACATGTTCTGATTCCAGACTTAATCTCAGATCATTATAATTATGCATTTACCTACACGATTCAAATTTCAACACCGAAATACTTAGCGTTGTTAATTATGACGGTACTTACTCCTGAAACGAGAAAATAAAGCTAATTAGAGTTCGATTAATTAAAATTAGACGGGTCCGAACGAATGGAAAAACGTCTAGATAGTCCCACCATTTTCGTTTTGATTTGCTTTTTTTACTCGGGTAAATAATTAAATGACCATAAACTAAGCCACTAGTACTTTATAGGAATAGGAACATGCATAAAATTATATTACACTTAGTGACTCAGAATTTCGTCTAGTTATGATATTTATTGATTTAAACTTTCGCGATTTTCATACATTATCATGACACTCCCCCCCCCTCCCTTCGAGACCATGGACGCAACGTCGCGTCCGAAACGTCGAGGTATTTAAATTCAAATATAATATATATTTTTTACGCGATTAAGTCCCGAGTATCGTGATAATGTAGTTATGATATTATTAATCAAAGTTTTTATTGGTTTGAATATCATTTGTAAAAGACAATTTTGCTTAAATTTATATTATCTGGACATTCCGCCTCGCTGATTACACATAATTATAATTTATATTACATGTATTGTAAAAATGTAAGTGGAAACGGCTACCAGTTATATTAGTTTCTACGAGTACCTACCCGGAACATTACCCGCAAGTATTAGGTAATTGGTTTTTAGGGCGGAAAAACGTTCGTTGCCGGAATACACGTTATCGCAGCTTAATGTTACTTTTTGCAGTAATACGTATCTTTCCTACTCAATATACCTATTTGGTTTATGTTTGGTATTTAGTATACACATTTTGTATTTTATTTTTACTATCGTTGGACGTATCTAAATGTAGAGACGAAAATTACTTCTAATTAGAAAAAAATGTCTATACGCTTTTAAAATTGATTTCACGTTTATATTACTGGCTACCAGAAAATACATATAACGACTGCAGAGACTGATTGAAGTTCGTAAAGATAACCTTAAACACTATTGGTAGAATATATTTTAATTAGGTACTTATGACAAGCCTCTGATTATAAACATGAAAACATAAACAAGTATGTAGTACAAAAACGTCTTTAAAATTTTGTATACCTAATCCAATTTCATTTTTTACAGAGAAAATGTCGGCCCCGGCAACCGACAGCACTGAAGCCATCACAAACTCCGGATACGGCAGCAGCGACGAGACCGCCAGCCTGCTGGTCACCGGCCCGGCGGTCACCGTCATTGTGCCCTCAGAGAACAGAACCGCCAAGCCCGTGCTGCAGCGCCAGGATTGCACCACCCATCTACGACCGCAACTCTCGGGCGGACCCGGAAGCGAGGAAAGTGGAACGTCCGTAAGAATGGAGGAAGGAGCTGCTAGAAGCGTGCCAGACATAGAATTACAGTGCAGGGATCAACCTGCAGACCGCCCGCAGACGTTGGTTTCACCCATCGCAACTTGCTCCCACAGAGGGTCAGTGACCGCCTGCCAGTTAGTTCCGCACACGTACTCGAGATGTCGCGTTTGCGAGAGGCGGCAATCCACGGCACCTATGTCCGCGCTACAACTAGCGCGCTCTGTGTCGCGGGAGAGCGTACGATCATCTTTGCACTACCCTTGCGGTTGCAGTTCGCTTCATGCCGTTAGCACTTGTCCAGTGATTCACCCACCAGCCTTATTGATACCGGCGACAAGTACTAGAATCATTCGCCAGAGCTCCCAACCCGAGTCTAGCGCATGCGCGGCGCACTGCCCACATCACGCCCACCACCACCCAAGCGCCTCACTGCGGCAACTCAGGGAACCGGGTGACGGGATAGCGGGCATCGCCGCCGACTCGCTGCGAATCAATGGAGGGATGCGACCCTTCAAACAGGTAAGTCCGTCGGCAACTAGGTGGCGCTGCTAGTATGAGTAAACGCTATTCATAGGTAGTTAGTCACTCATTCCATACCATTTCCATTACTCTGTGTTCATTATAAAAACTATGAAGAATTTATTACAACAAACATGAGCAAAAATCTTATTAGACTAAAAGTGGACGAGCGGGATATTTTCAGTGAAAATTGAGTTTTAGTAAAAAGATGAAAACGCTGAGCACACAGTCCGATAAACAAGTCCGGAAAAGCTATCTAATTAGGACGTTAAGTGAATTGCTGGAAGAAAACAGCTGTATAATTGCCAAAGCGGCGGTTTCGCCAACTACAGAGGGGAAACTTTGGACCGAGTTGCTTCGTAAGGCCCGTACCACACTGACAATATTTTAGTAACATTGGTAGATATTAAAAAAATATAGTACTTCCCCCCTTAATACTGGATGATTTAATAGTATGCCGTGTCTTAAGCACATTAATTACTGTAGGTACGGAAACAAATAAAAATTAACAAAACTTTATTCGAAAATGTCAGGCTATTCTTCAGGGTGACTTTAAACTATTACAACACGTTATTTAGTTTTTACAATACCCAGAAATTTTTAGCTTGATGTGAAAGCTCCTTTAGTCTGCTTTGGCTGTTAATGAGCCTTCCCAAATAACCACCAGAACAACTTGCGGCTTTTTAACGAATACGTAAAACAATTAGAAACTTTGATGAGATAATTATTTATCTGAACTCTCTTATTATACCTTCGCCCACGCTTAATTACAGTTAGAATTAATTTATCAACTAATTAAATGAGTGGTATTCAAGTTAGTTATTTAGGAATTGCGAATAACTAGTAAATTTAGACTTTTAGAGTAGATAAATTTTTGCTTTAGTACACTGAAATAATTGATATAAATAAATCTATGTAGGTGATAAGTAAAAAACAGCAATATGTAATATACTGTAATGTAAATAACACCTTATCTAATTGACTCACCACCATTACCAAATTTTGCTGAACAACATCGATGTCTGAATGCAAAGAGTTGTCGTGTACGTGCTGTGTAATCTTGTGACGGGTCCTGAACTAACCTCGTCGAATCAAACACGGGTTTGATTTATATTTTTAACCTACAGGGGCTGCTCCTATGTCCGCAAACACTCTCCCAGACCCGGCGAGCGCGTTTACGGCGCGCGTTCACAGAAGCAACCGGCGACACAGTTACCTACGTTAGAACGGTGGGCTTCAAAATTTATAAACAATAATGCACCGCCAAGGCACCGTCGGCTGTACAACTATAGCAAATAAAAATAAATAACACAACAAACACCCGCACTACTGTAGATAAAATAAAAAAAAACCTAGGAATGCATGTTGATAGTAACTAGAGATTAGACCCCTAGATTAAGACCAACCCCACACTTACCCCTGTCAGTTGTACAGTCGAAAATCAGCCGCTATCTATGGACTTATCACCAAAGTAATTTGTTAGTTGGCGAATGTGTCGTCCCAATCGCTTGGTCGAAGGACTATCGTTAGCTCCCCCGGCTTACCCTCACTGAAAGCACTGAAATCACGTCTCATGAACATCAATCAAAAACCATTTAGCACCTGTACTGTACGTCTTGTCAAGTCTTAGACCTGGTTCGGCCTCTTAAGAGACATCACTGTTATTGTACCTGTCAAACTATGTCCGGTGCCTTCTTCGAAACATTTTCACCGCTTTGGGAACCCATTTCAATCAAGATGATACACAGCACCTACACAACCATTAGCTTACTATTCACATATCTATTTGGTGAATATTAGCGTGCACTTTAGATCGATGAGTAGATTGCACTGCAATGTTGCTTCGTAACGGTCAGGTCAATACTATGACAGTTTTTTGTGTAGTTCCGTATTTAGTAACCCAGGCTGAACATTTTTAGACGTAGTATGTATACGATGAGGTAGTGAGGTAGTATCACGTAATTTAGTAATTACAAGACTCACGTTAACGTGGCTTCTATTTGTCTCAAAACATGTGTCTCTATTCATCACAGACTCGCTTACAGAAGAAGAAAGTGAAAACTCGTCTTTCTAAAGATGATAAAGCCTGCCAATGAAACTGTTTTCTTAAATTTATATTTATAATTGCGTGTTTCCGGGGGTCTTGAAATTCTTAATTTTCGAGAGTGAAGAACAATCCGCTATTCAGAGATTTCCTGGTACTACTAATGTTACACAAAGGGACATATACTTAAGCTTTATGCCCCAATAATTCATAATATATTAGCCAATACATTACAAAACAGACACAAGACATAACAATTTATTGCGAGTTGCCTCTAAGTATATATTATATACTATCAATAAAAATATATAAATCAGTGAGTCACGTTGCTAAAAATCATACTGTGGCGTTTCTCGCCGAAGTATATTGAGCCTAGAGCCTTTCCTATGCAAAGTAAGTTACCGTGATATTGGACATTATTCTGCACCAAAGCACCTCGTCATTTATTACCGCACGTCATAAGAGACAAAGTGTTCTTCGCATCTGATCGTTGTGAGAACTGAGCACTTCATTTATTTCCTTCGCTTCAGGGGATTTCGCGCAAAAATAATTTTGTACATTCATATACGAAGTCTGAGGTTGTTTTGAATGATTTACGTCTGAATGTGCTTATAGGTAAATGTAATTAAGAGAGACAATTGAATTGTGCACTCTAATTAGGTAAAATTTAGCTTTAGAATATTAGACTAGTTCTTGGTTGCACTAGAATTGCATTATGTGTTTGTTATTTCGTTTTAAGGCGTTTTAGATAGATAGATAAGATACAATTTTATTTCTCATTTGCAGTTAAATTTACCATAAATTTGTGTGATATGATAACAACAATACTTATCAGAAATCTTACGTTTCTTGCGTGCTCGCACTGTACGTCATGACATATTTACTGGCCTTAAGATCTTACAACCTTAAATCCGCCTCGGTTACAAAATCCCAACGATACGTTATCCCGTATAACTTTTCTCACAAAGAGCTTAGACGTATTAAATGAATTGCTTTCTGCGTTACTTATCGTTAAGTAACTCTGACTATGCCTCAGAAATTGTTGTAATTTACGCATTCCGAGGGTCGTTAACGATTTTCCTCGATCGTATATTCAAAGTACTGCGTGGTCATCATCATCATCATCACCAGCCTTTTACGTCTCACTGCTGGGCACAAGCCTCATCTCAGAATGGGAGAGCTTAGGCTATAGTTCCCACGCGGACCCAGGCAGGAATGGGAACTTCACACACAAAATTAAATTATGCAGTGTGCAGGTTTCTTCGCCATGTTATCCTTTATCGAAAAGCTCGTGACAGATGACAAATGGAAATTCTCACATAAATTACAAAAAACACAGAGATGCGAGCCTGGGCTCCAAACTAGGCCCTCTTCTTGAGACGCCATAGGCCAATTCATATCTACTAGGCTATGAGTCTTTTTTACTGCATGGTATTTGTCATAATAATTAACATTTTTATTGGGAAGGAATCCAAGTCGCGCAGTGTAACCAGCCTTTGGCCGTGTGCCCGCTCGTCCGAGGCGCGGAGGTGGCTTGGCCTCGCTGTTATCCCCAAGACGGCAATATTTTCCGGCCAATTTCGAACTAAGTGAAGCACTGTCTAATTTGCAAGACTAGGAAACGTATTCGCATTGAATTGTTTAGCGTTTCCGTCTAATTTAATGAGACACACCACGAATTTTGAAGGAATTCAGCTAGGAAATTAGAAAGTCCCAAGGGTATTTAGACAAACAGAAACTTTATTGGTAAAAGTAATTTGGATTTGAATTGTCGATTAAGGTATTTCATTATGTTTCGGTTTTAAAACACTGGAATATAACTTACGTAACAAGGTTTGTTACATACCTACATGGCTAAAAAGTTCATCTCCAAAATACCAACATAAATTATAATAAATGTTACATGAAAATCTACCAACACCCGCCAATAATAGGTACAAAACATTATTTTACTTACCTTAATTGAAATATACGTACTAAACCCCTCGATCTTTGCGATCAAAGAATCTTTCTACGCTAGCAGCATTCCTTCGTAGCGTTAAACCTTTAATTGTTCATCTTCCGGTTCTGAGAGTACTTACCTAGACCTTAACAGCTCTGCTTGTCCCACATTTAACTTTATTTATGAATTCTTTGGTATCGGACAACCACGGACTATTACTCTTTAAGCCATTTTTGACATAAAACTACCGTGACTCAATCATAGCGAACCGAGGCGCATAGTGTGCGTCTCGCTGCCGCTGGGTCGTGCGCTCTCAAAGGAAGGAGTACGAACTAGTCCGAAACATGTCCGACTAGACTCGACTTATATACGCGAGTTGTCCATTTTATTTCACTATAATTTTTGACCACTTAATGTAGGTATTAAGAACGATAAATTTTCTCACCCGCAACCACACGCTATAATAGTAGTTCATAAATATGGACTTCAATATGTCATTTTCATTATGTCTAATGCAATTAACCACGAATAATTTCAAACTGTTACCATTTGATGTTTAAAAAATCTGTGTTTTTTTGTGCTTAAATAGGCTTAGGATAAGAAAAAGAAACGATCCTTAAAAATGGTTCAAATGAGATAATAAAAGAAAGTCATCTCACATTCTTTGCAATGGTTTGTAGCAGTTTCCACTCATTTAAAACTGATTATAACATGACAGCCTGTGCAGTCTCAATTACATGTTTTCAAAAACCTAACCGCAGAATCCACTGTAATTAAAATACTGCCAAACGATAATGGACTAGCACAGAAAACGTAGGTAGGTATTGGTTAAATTTCACACTACTGGCACTAACCACATGGTTAGCAGTAAATTATGAAGATAATTAAATTTGACCGCACAACAACGTTGTGCATCTATTCGTGCAGTCTTTAAAATGAGTTTTCAACGAGCTATGAGCAATACACAATTTTATTTAACCTTACCAAAATTAATGTGCAATAGCATTATAAATTTGCTTTTCATAAATTGAGATTACTCATTTACCTAATATCTAATTATATCACAATGTAAATTGTATGATGTCAAGTCAGGAGAACTTATTGAATCTGTCAAGAGTTTAAACAAATTAAATTAAATTAAATTAAAAAAACAATTTTACGTCGCAATATAAATGTATATTTGTATAATGACTGCCATAATATTTATAGTAATAAAAACAAAACACATGTTTTTAACGTAGACACCTGTAATTATTAAAGTAGACCTGGCTGGTCCCATTTATTGTTCTTACCTACAAATTAAACTTCTTTCTAATGATACATTTTAATCGGCAAGGAGAATACGCTTTTTCCGTAATTAACGTTAAACTTATAAAAAAACTAGTGAAATACGAATCAGAATAATATGTACGACATTTTCTATATAGTTACAATAATATGTACGACATTTTCTATATAGTTACAATAATATGTACGACATTTTCTATATAGTTTACAATAATATGTACGACATTTTCTATATAGTTACAATAGTATGTACGACATTTTCTATATAGTTACAATACCTCTTAAGTGCAATAAATGCTTAACTTTCCGCGCAAGTTACGTATCCAGGAGATGTTCTAGTATGGTTCCCAGGGGCATAGCACTGGAGTAACGCTCCTTAAATTATAATTTATGTCAGATTTTGAGACGAGCTCATAACGTTTTAATGCGCCTTCTGAGGTAGTAACGCAGTCAAGCAGGACATTTATTAACATCGTTTTATGTACAAAATGGAGTGGAGGAAGCCACTTTAAACCCAGATAAGTGGGTAAATACTTTCATAATTTTGTTTCGTTAAAGTAAACATCTTGAAATTTTAATTACCAACCGACTTGTACTGACGTGGGTTACGCACTAACTCGGGGATAGCATACGTCAGACGACAGAAATACGTGAAGTTGAACCTGAGATAGCCTAGTGGTTTGATCTATTGCCTCTCAAGCAGAGGGTCGTGGTTTCAAACCCCGGCTCGCACCTCTGAGTTTTTCTGAATTTATGTGCGGAATTACGTTTGTAATTTATCATGAGCTTCTCGGTGAAGGAAAACATCGTGAGGAAACCTGCACACTCCTGCGAGGCAATTCGATGATGTGTGTGAAGTTCCCAATCCGCACCGGGTGGCGCACCCGCGTGGAAACTATGGCCCAAGCCCTCTCATTCTGAGAGGAGGCCTATGCTCAGCAGTAAGCTGCTATGCTAAGAAAAGGCTGGTGATGATGATGATGATGGTGATGGTGATTGTTGTCGTAATTCGGCCTTATACTATAATTCGGATACTAGGTATTTTTATTATTACTTAGTACGAACGTAATTAACATTTATAAATCAGATTATAGTGATTATAGTGAGTTGTGAGATCCTGTAATTGGCTTCAATGTTACTATAGAAATAACTTACTCTGTAATTTGTAGCTGTTGGTTCTCCGAAAATAAATAAATAAATAAACGGATCACTCACGTATGTCAGTCGAGTATAGCTAGACTTGTTTCGGACTAATCCGTAGTCCTTACTCTGGGCGCACACGCCACGCCGGCACGTGACTGACATACGTGAGTGATCCGTTTATTTCACTATGATTGAATCTCACGGTAGTTTCATGTTATAAATCAGATTGAATAAAATTTACAATTCACGTGCATGATTAATATGATTATACACAATCATCATACTTTTGATACATTAGGTAGGTATCGTTTATTTTAAACCTTTAAACTAAATTATTTTAACACTTAGGTACAAGGTTGATTCTCAAGCAGGTTGTTTATTTTCTTTAACTATTACAGTGGTTTAGTCACGATTTTCATTATGACATCCCTCTATCAGGTATTCAATGATCGAGCCGCTAAAACGTGAGCATCTGATTAATATGCGTATAGCCATTTTCACTTAATACTCAACCAGAATTCGGAAATCGCTGGTCATCTGCGTTGATTATGGCATGGTTCCAATTCGCTACAATGGCTGGCCATATAGCACGTTGTCATATAAATTATTGTGCTTCGGATGCTGCCATGCTCCACAATACGTTCCATTACATTGGGCTAATGCGGCGTGATCAGAAACCGATATGAGGAACTATTTAATGCGCTTTGTTTATTAGTTAATTACCGCTATCAGATGTTACTATATTTTATATTACACTAGCTTATGCCCTGTTAAATATTTCAAAATAGGCTAGTTTCCTAACCCGTGGGAAATTCGAAAAATCCCTTAGTGCACCTGTAGGATAGGAACTCAAGGATGGTATATGTTTGCCAAATTTCAAGTCTCTATACCTAGAGACCCAGTGGCTTAGGCTGTGCGTTGTCTGTCAGTCAGTCACGGTACTGTTTTATAGGTATAGATTAGCTTATGCCCTGCGGCTTTGCCCCGTTAAATATTTCAAAATAGGCTAGTTCCCTAACCCGTGGGTAATTCGAAAAATCCCTTCTTAGTGCACCTGTAGGATAGGTACTCAAGGTATATGTTTGCCAAATTTCAAGTCTCTAGGCCCAGTGGCTTAGGCTGTGCGTTGTCTTTCAGTCAGTCAGTCAGTCACGGTACTGTTTTATAGGTATAGACTGCTGGCCAAGTAACGATTTATATGGAAAAAAACTAGATACATATACTTTCATTCTTGGCGGGTCTGTGTCTTTGAAATTAAAAATTCGAAATGATTTGCGGTTAATTAACATTAGACAGTCATATTATTAACGGGATATTGACCGCGATTACCTTAGGTACTAAGTTTGGAAGAGGTCACGATATATCGACGCAGTTACATGTATCATGATCACGGGTAGACCTTAGTAATCCAAACCTCAATAACCCGTTAATAATACCATATCTAACTTAAAAATAAACATTTATGCGTTGCAGAAGTGCTTAAAAGGGACTTGGCTCAGTATTAAGATTGCTCGTAGGAGACTGATAATTCTGTTAAGGTATACATTTTAATTGGCAACAAACAGTGCAAAGGTTATTAGAGTTTTGTGAAATGAAAACTGTGGGCTGTGCAATACGCTGCCTGTGTGTATGTGTATGCAAATTTTACGGTGATTCATGTCAGGACACTTCAAGCAATAACTTATTTACGAGTATGTTATGTACATCATAATATATCACGGCATAAGGTGAAATTAAATAAAAAACCTTCCAAGAGCGTGTCGGACACGCCATTACGAAATTCCTTAGCCATTACGAAAAAGTCCTTGCATACCTAATTTATAATCAGTGTTAGTGGATCTGGCCAAAAAAAACTTTTTTTAAAGATTTGATTCCAGCAATTTTTAATATATTGTATAATCTATGCAAAATTACAGCTTTCTAGTACCAATAGTCTTTGAGCTAGGCCGCGGACAGATGGATAGACGGACAGACGGACGGAAATGACGAAACTATAAGGGTTCCGTTTAACCCTAGGGTAACCCTAAAAAAATGGTGCCAAGGCCCATAGAGTGCTAAGCAGTATTTCACTTGATAGGAACGTTGTATCACAAAAAGGGATTAGAGATTTAACTCAACAGGGCGGCTGTTGTGTTTTACTTTGCAAAGCTCATCTCACTTTAGGAAAAAGATCGACATCGATTGAAGAATACGGGGACGAAACTTTTCTTGCAGAAATTTATAGGCAATTCCGTGTCGTTTCATGACATCCCGGCTAAACAAACGCCTTCGGGTTACGTATATCCAAAGGTCTTTTTAGGAATATTTAGTTGATACTCTTTCAGTCTGTCCTAAAATGGTTCATGCTATTTTTGACACCCGATGCAAAAAGAGAGTTGTTATTGGTTTGCTGTGTGTAATTGTGTATCTGTGTTTCTGCGTCTGTCTGTAACATCGTAGCTCCTAAACGGGTAGATGGATTCGAACGCAGTTTTTTCTAATCAATAGCTAATTGAGATAGTTCCTAATCACTTCGGCCGTTTATGAGATTTTATTTTGGACTATGAAATAAAAACGACGGAGGTTTTAAAATTTTCTAATTACTTGGAATACCTGACTTTTTAAAAACTTGACTACGTTTCTCGTGGGATGACTAACTAAATAAAAACATGATGTTGTATTATCACACAACTCCGGAGATACCGTTTTTTTGGGAGCGTCGTGAGAGTTCTCAGTGCAGATATAAATTAGTTGAATAGAGGAATCTGTGTTTAAACAAAATTCTACTTTTTTGATAAATTAAACGCAAGTTTGAAAGCTCACTGAAAAGTCAAAATTTGCTAACTGCACTACGCAAGTCAGAGGAATATGGTGAAGCTGTATATTTCCTCTTCTACCCATAAAAATAATCCAACACCACTGACCTGCATGCATGCAACATGCATGCATGCAACATGCATAAACACAACATCGGCAGATGCACAGAGGCACACGCAATCGTGGCTATCACTATGTCTCATTTTAAGTTATTTATAAGAATAATTTTTCTATTTTTTTTTTTTTTTAGTTTAATAAATTTTTTTATTATAATTTATGCTATTTATCAAAACGTTTTTTTTAGAGTGAGAAATTATTTCTTTTAACAATACCCTTTAAATGATGTAAAAGAGGCATAAAAACATTAGATTTGACATGACCGATTGGCATGACCCTCCGGGTTGCGGGTGTCTATGGGCAGTAGTGATCACTTACCATCAGGTGGTTCTCTTGCTCGTTTGCCTTCCTCGTCGTATAAAAAAAAATTAATAAACATTTTCTTACTGTTTTTCTACAAAAGTTGATGTCTATAAATAGCAACGCTTTTATTTCAAACTAGCACCAACGTGGAATATAAATGAAATGGCTTAAGAATTTACATTTTTATAGCTTTATGATCAGATTTGGACTTGAAATGTTTATTTTAAGACAAAACGTATTATAGACGACAACTGATTATCTGGGATATTGGACGGACAACAAAGTGCTCAAATTCATGTGTTATTGAGTTGGCTATTAACCTTCTATAACAAAAATACAATTCATAACATTATTACTTTATTCGAGAGTAATAAGTGGTGCTATTTTACAACAACCAAATGTCCACATTATGGTTTACGTCCAAACGTCAAACTACACGGGCGCGTCACGCTAGTAAGCGTTAGCTGACACTGCGAGTACAGTAATACAAAAAGCTTTAAAAAAAGTATTTAATTCAAGTATCCGTACCCAATTTCAAATTACTTCGTCCACTAGAAATGGGTCAAATTTAACCTGCAAGATTTGACCCACACCACAGAATACATAATAGTACAAGTACCCACACATAATAATCAACGAGGCAAGTTAAAGAAAAGTTTGTAATAAAATAAACTTGTTAGTGTCCGTATCCAAAAACAAAAAACTTACTGATTGTTGACATTCCATAATGAAGGTAATAATGGTTCTGATGTAATTTTACATTAATTCGTTGCTTCCGCTGAAGAAAATCAATACTGGAGGTAAGTAGGCTCTTGCCGTTGGTAACTCGTGGCTGGTTTTTAAAAATATTGTCAAAATAAAACATGTATTTAAAACATTACCTAGGTACCTACTTGACACTTTCTAAGTCTCATAAAATGCTTCATTTCGCTTACCTGCTTATTTTAATAAAAAACAGAGATTCAGAGTATTTTTAAGAGTTTTAAAACAACTGTACTTAATCAAGAAAAAAACAGACTTTCAGTGTTTCAAATAAACAAAATGACGTAGTATGGCCTGTCAAAATCATGTCTACATTTTATGTGCATATTTTAGCTACAAACTACTTGCCTTGAAACAACCGAAAGTTGTTAGTGGTAATGCCAGAAATATTGGGTAATATACCGTTTTTACAGAGACTGTTAAATATGACTCCATTTGGTACGAGTATAAGGTAAATTTGTACGCAAAGTAAACACAACCCTAGACTGGTAATATGAGGCTAACCACATCGTCGAAACAACGGCTGCAGCAGTTTCTGCTTTGCACAAACGCTTTTCTATCGGTGGATGTAGCTTTTGCCAGTTCGTGGACATGGTATTGTAAAGCACCAATACCGGTTTGCATTAAGAATACTATAGCTGAAATGTTTTTTAGGAATATACGCATGATGGCTGACTGTGAAATTAGGTAAGCCCAACTTTTAAAAAGAAGCCCTACCCTGAGTTATCCCACCAGGTAGACTGAGCGCATCTCAGCAACACTAGGCTAAGTGTGACCGTTAGTTATAGCGATTTTTAATAGAGGAGTCTTATTGTAGTAAGTTACTTATGACTTTTTAGTGCTAAAGTGTTAAAATGATTGTCATGTACCGTAGGGAATAACACTGCAGTAAATGTAAATGGAAGAAAATGGAAGAGACCTATACTCAGCATTGGGCAGCTGACGATTATTATAATTATTAACTTGAACAAAGCTGCATAATAATTGCGAAATCCCACAGGAACCCAACTAAGTGTTTCAGTTTAGCATTTTTTTAATTTCTCGGTAATTCTTTGTTACCGTTGTTTCTTCACCGAAGCAATTTAATCTCCACTGTTGTACTTGAATGATTGTGAATGCTCCAAGCGTTTATTACATTAATATTCATATTGTAACGTCATCGCGAGTTATATTAAATAGTAGTTTATGCAGTAGTTACACATAATGAATGAGGGTCCTTAAAACACGGGTACGGTTTTATGAAACTCGGCTTCACCTTGTTTCATAAGTTATAAGATCACACGACTGTTTTAAGGACTAATTACGTAGAGTTGCATACCTATATTACTTTACCTACACACATTATAGGTATCTACTCTAAGATAGGTTCAGAAACCGAAGGCAAAACAATAAACCTGTCAAGAATTTGACTCGTGTCACTCGCGTCGTGTTTCTAAGAGTTCCACAATGTCCGGCCGTCCGTCTGTCAATGCAAAGTGTAGCTTAGAGAGATTCTTGACACTAGAATTCTGTATTTTTTATGTAAAATCATTCGGAATTGGATTGAAAAGCGGTATCCTTAAGAGATGGTAGTGACCTCTTAAAATTTGGTAAAATTTTATGCTAGTATCTGTATCAAATTATTGGAATTCTCGTAATTATTATAATAACCGACTAACTTTATTCTCATAACTACTTAAACTCATTGAAAAAAAAAAAAAAATTTTAAGTAGGTAATGCATCTGTGTGAACTGTAACAGGTCACGTTGTTCAAACTCCATTGACATGCCATGTGAGTAATTATGATAATGAGGTAGTTGCAGAAACTTTATAGAGGTGCAGTTACTGAACAACAAGCGCATATTTTTAAAACCGTACCTCAAAAGGAAATAACGGAACCCTTATAGGATCACTTCGTTGTCCGTCTGTCTGTCTGTCTGTCTGTCTGTCTGTCTGTCTGTCTGTCTGTCTGTCTGTCTGTCTGTCTGTCTGTCTGTCTGTCTGTCAAGACCCTTTTTCTCTGGAACGCGTATAGGTAGCATGCTGAAATTAATATCAAATACTCAAGCCTGCGGTCCCTTAAAGCCGTGAAAAAATCAACCTTCTAAGTCAACGCAATCAAAAGATACAGTCATTAAAAAATTTATTTCCATACAAATCGCCGTTCTGAGAAAACCTAAAGTGTACTTCCAGTTGTCCTAGAAATTTGAAATTTGTTATGAAGGTAGCTCTTATAGTACAACCACTCGGAAAAGTCTCAAAATCTTAAATTTTTATGTCTGTCTGTAGATTTCGCAGACCAATATAAGTTGACCTCACACTGCGTACATTTTGCTTAGGAGCAGGGCTCTGCTAACACTGGACTTCTTAAAACACTGGAGAAAAGCGTTAAAATCTTTCTACGGAACCCTCGTGCGCGAGTCAGACTCGCTCTTGGCCGGTTTTTACAAGTATCTGACTTTAACTTTATAGTTAGCAAATACATAATTAAGTAGACTTACTAGCATTACCGTTAACTTCTGTGAGCAAATGTTTTTTATTTATTTATTTATTATCTTTATCTGGAGACGGATCAATGCTAAATAAGCCAAGTTATATCAATAACTAAAGTTAGGCTCTGAACCTCAAAATGAAAAACAAACGGAAATCTTGTAGAATCATTTTGCTCTCCGTCTCGTCAATTCGAAAACTGACTTAAAATTGTTAAAGTTGGGACAAAGCAGTCTTACAATACTGTAAGAACCTTCGGTGCGTCAGTTCGAGTGACACTTGGATGATCTGTTAACGCCTTAACACAGAAACTAATTTGATGAATTTTGGACATAGAAAAAAAAAATAGGTTTTTTTAAACAATAAAAATTGCGTGATTTTCTCTTGACAGCGATAACTAAATTCTACGCAAATTAAGTCGCAGGCACTTCAATGTGAGAACAAATGTAGGGTACACGGAAAAAACATGCCCAGTCACCTTAGCAACTTTTTCAGTTATCGCGATTTGAAAGTTTAGAACGATGTAACCCATACCTATAAAACAGTACCGTGACTGACTGACTGACAGATAGCGCACAGCCCAAACCTCTGGACCTATAGACTTGAATTTGGCAACCATATACCTTCAGTATCCTAGAGGTGCACTAAGAAGGGATTTTTCGAAATTCCCACGGGATAGGGAACTGGCCCATTTTATAATATTTTACGGGGGCAACGCCGCGGGACATAAGCTAGTTATCCATAATAATTTTCGTATACTTTTTTTTTTTAAGTAATAGAAAAGGCAAGTTATATAAATATTTTTGTATGTGTAACTGAGTGGTAACTTGTCTACTGAGTGCTCTAAATTTTGAGATTAAAATCTCGTTTTTCAAAAAAAGTGACTATGTTCTTTCCGTGTACCCTTCAAACACTCAAAGTACTTCTTGCTGCGTCCATCTCTCAGTTGAACTTGCATGCACGATCGTAAAATATTGTACTTATCTTACTTATGTACCCCATAAAGGGGCATTTCATTGACAATAATTCTGATCTGTGTTGTGGCACAGATTTCTTTAGATTGCTTCCCCAAATAGGTAATTCAAAAGCTCTCATAAAAATTGCATGAGCGCAATCGTTAAAGAATAATGTCGTTAAAAAGGCCTAACAAGACAGCGACGTTACCCACGACCTGTCTGTAAGATGCTTCCAATTATTAGAAAGTCGATATCCGACACATTGAGTAAGTAGATTCTAACATTTTCTGCTACCTTAATAAATTATAAGTCTACTGGAAATTTATTTATTATGCTGTCCCGCGGGAATACTGCCATTTTCCGGATAAAAAGTAACATCATTCAATGTAACAAACTATCTCCCTTATTCTTGTTTTGAGCTACCTTTTGGTAACTGCTACTGCTAGTCCATTCACCTATCTGTCTATTTTGGAATTTTGACCATCATTCAATATAACAAACTATCTCCCTTATTCTTGTTTGAGCTATCTTCTGGTAACTGCTACTGCTAGTCCATTCACCTATCTGTCTATTTTGGAATTTTGATCATCATTTACAAGCCAAACTCTGAAATTATCTTATAAATTCTGGTTAGCAAAGATTTTTTTAACACAAAATAGATCGGTATTGTGCACGGAGCTTTGAGTGAAATATTATATTCCGAGCTCTGCGTTCCAAAGCTTTAACGGATTTTATCCGGTCGGGTTGTAGTCGATTCAACTACCCCTTTTAGCGCGGTGTACAATTTCCATCCCAGTACTGTAGTGCGCTTTATGTTAACATGGGGTTCTATTTTAAAATTATGTTTACGTAATGTTTTTAGAACGATGTATTTCGTAAATTCTGGACTTAACTACCTCCAACCTGACACCCTTATTTGTAAAAAGTAAATTATGTTTTTTCTTGTGTCTGCTAAAGGCAAAATGTCGGAGTGACAGATGAAGAAAAAAAGTTTATCGAACGCTAGGAGAGTATAGTCTGGTTGGTTGGTGGTGGTTGTTTGTAAGAAATTGCTTTCAAGTGATAAGATCGCCTAAGCCTACCATACCTGTTTTTTAAATCTCCTTGTACTGTTTGTGATTTTCATTAAAGAATATTTGTTTTGTATTGTATTGTTGTTGGTTCATCATCATGTCAGCCGAAAGACTCTCTCCACTCAGACTGATCTTGTGCTTTCCGCATCCACCGCGGTCCCGCAATCCTTACTAGGTCGTCGCTCCATCTTGTTGGAGGGCTACCGACAGCTCGTCTCCCGGTCCGTGGACGCCATTCGAGAACTTTCTGACCCCATCGGCCATCAGTTCAATTCTTGTTGGTTGATCTAAGCAAACCCTACGAGTGGCTTTTAACTAGAAACTACCGTGAGACTCAATTATAGTAAAATACCCGACTAAGCTCGACTTTATATTAAGTGATTTGTTTATTGCACTAGGTAGGTAAGATTGGATTTATATCGACGACTGCTAATAAAAAGCTTTCAAATTTCTTCAAAATAACGAAAGAACTTGGTGCTATTACCAACAAAGCCAATTGTTCATCTTAACTTCGATTTTCCTTACAACACCGTACGTTATTTACTTTGCTGTATACATATGCCATGTTTAATTTTGTTCCTGTGTACTTAAGACATATAATTTTGTAAGATGTGAACAATCATTAATTGGATTCCTTTCTTACAGTTTCCTGAAATGCGTAACTTTGGAACAAGTTGATATTGTGCCGTTTGTATGTTCGCAACTTTTGACTTAATTATGTAAATCTTCTTTTTTCACTTTACGAGTTTCTTGAGAAATAAAACATGAGTTTGTAAGGATGCATTTACGTAGGTATAAATAAGTGTCGTTCTCTTAACAAATCAAAATATAAGCTATTTTATTATTTACAATATTTTTTCTATGAAATAGGTACGTTAGTTATTGTTAGTATTTTCTCAGCAGACTGCTTTATCCGTATTTCGTGAAATTTGAGTAAAAATTGTAATTTAAAATCTTATCGCAAAAAATGATTTTGAACACACAGGTTTAAGAGGTGATTTGACAACCTCCTTTCTCAAAGTCCATGAATTCTTATTGTTCTTAACAGACTATTTTGTTTTTTTTTTCTAAACGTAGATTAAATTTCATTCAAGTATTTCTGCGCCTTTAGTCTAAACATTCTACAAGGCCCATAACGTTGTATGAGACTAACAATATCAGGGTATTCCACTACGTTAAATGTTTACACAAGGCAGTGCTCGAGTCGCTGCGAACTACATGGTGCCCCTACCTCGTTCTTGCGATACGAGAGCAGAGCGTTCTATAATATCTTTGCAATGGTATAGCTGTAGCATCTAGAATATTCTATTCTATACGAGTGGAGCTGATATATTAACTCTTTTAATAAAAGTTATAGAAACACTTTGAATTTAAACTTGGAAAAAATCACGAGATATTGAGTACCGTACAAACACGTTGCGTTATGATATCAATGTTATGTTAGAGTGAACGTGGTAAAACTAAGAAGCGAAAATGTAGTCAATAATATATTTTTTTGACGTCTGTAATAGTTAGCCAACGTTTCTAACTAGAGTTGTTAATCAATTACACGTAAGGGTCGCAAATTGCGAGTAAAGAAGTAATTAAAAGTATATTACTACTTATATTACTTTACGTGTTACCGCCAAGCTTTTAAAAGTCGTAAATTTTCATGAATTTTACGATACAAAATTCAGCTGAGTGTAGGATTAGCACTGGTTTACAAAGTACGCACGAAACTAGTTTATACGTGGCTTATACAACACAATGTTAAGGGTCGTTCTTAAGCTGATCTACTAACATCGGAGTGAACGGGTATGCAGTGCATGCCAAAGTTCCGTCCCGATACTCAATAATGCGACGGCAGCATAACAGCGAAAGTTTTATTTGTTCGATCCACTCACGAAAGAATGAAGGAATACGGCTCGTATTTTTCGAGCGCGTAATCAAATTTTATGCGGTTCTAACCGAATGCGAAGGATTTTAGTAAAACGTGAGTTACCAGAAGCAAGGAGGGGCTCGTGATTCGCTACGACCTACATACGGCACTCAAATTAATTTTAGGGCGCACTTCCATTTTACCGATGAATAACTTTATTAAAACTGTAACCCTGTGTGAAGTGTTAAAGATACTAACGCTGCTTGCATTTTCGATTTGCTGCGCTACACGAGTGTCAGCAAAAAATATTATTCAAATATACACCATGTTTCCACATTATCTTTCATATTTCCATTCTGCGCTTGAGAATTTTCCCTCGAGAGTATTCGAGGGAACTACATTTCATACTGGCTGGTTTAAAGCAAATACCTACAAAGTTTAGTTATCTATGTATTCATCATGCGATGTTCACTTAACGGTACAAGCAACTTTATAATACAGTGTAGTATGTAATCGTCTTAGTTTTAAATGAAAAAGTAAGCGTTAAGTCAGTGTTAAGAGTTTCTATAAAATTTGAACGATGGGTATAGCAATGAAACGATTTTTTAAAAAAATTCAAACTCAAACACTTGTTTGAGTACTTATTTTTACGCGTGGGAACTATAGCCCAAGCCCTCTCATTCTGAGAGGAGGCCTGTGCCCAGCAGTGGGACGTAAAAAACGCTGGTGATGTGATGTGATGTGATGTGTGTACTTATTTTATGACATAAGTAAACTTTTATCTGCAGGTATATAATATTATGTAAGTAGCAGGTACCTAGTGAAAGACGCATCCATGTTCTACACAGTGTTTCAATTTAATTCTTAACTCTGAGTTTTTCCGAATTATTCAGAAGGAAAATACTGTCATGAAACCTGCACACTCCTGCGCAATTCAAATGCGTGTGTGAAGTTCCCAACCCGCACTGGGCCCACTTGGGAACTATAGCCCAAGCCATCTCATTCTGAGAGGAGGCCTGTGCCTGGGCACTGCTGGCAGTGGGTGTTGACGATGAAGACATAGCATTATTTTGCAAAGCTAGAACGGTGTAATCGTGATCGTAACGTAACACAAATACAACAATAATACTTAAATATTATGATGGTATGGGTTCAACTCGCTATGGGCCGTTTTTTTCTTCAAATCATGCGCTATGTCTAAGACGTACTTATTTTGTGATTACCTATACTGCTACAAGTTTAAAAGTAGACGAGCAGTAGAAGAGTTTTATAAAGGCAGAATATACCAGTCTATTTTCGGTACATCAAGTCAATAAACTTTGGTGGATGCCATCAAAATGTGGCGAACTAAGTCAAGGTCGCGTTGTAAACCTGAAGGCCTTAAACGTAACTTTATGCGTACTATTTAACGCGAGGTCGCCAGCTTGTTTGTCAATGGGATAGAGTACAAGTTTGCTTGCTTTTTTACTTTTTTTCTTTTAGATGTAGTCCATCAACGACGGTAATCTATCAATTTACTTTGAAACGAGTTGTAGAGGTACTTGTCTGTGAAATAAAATTGAATCCCAATTAAGTTTACCTCTAAGGTTTTTTTTACGTTTTAATTTTACAAGGAGCTTCTTGTGTTTATTCTGTAATCACGCCTGAAACGATACTCAAAACCGTATTTATGCTTTTAAGCGTGTGGTTGTTTTGTGCGGAAATCGCGGCGTTAGACGCATGCGATCAACTTTTGTCTTATTTGTTCAATGCTGCGTTCACCGCGTAAAATAGTATTTGGTAATAAGATTACCTGATGTAAAATGACTTGCGTCAAACGCATCGCGTTTATCATAGCGTTTATCGCATAAAACAACCGCCAGCTTTAGTTGGAGCAAGAATTCTTTTATTTGGAGTACCTAATGTTTATACGATGTAGTTTATAGTTAAACAAAAGCTTCTAGCAAAGTAGTTCATCCTGGATGCGTTTAGCTACAGTCTTTTTTTCATTCCAGTGATGTATGTGACAAGTTTAGTACGACCTATCTAAACAATTAAGATACCACATGCTCCCACATTCCCGTTAGTCTCTGTGCGTCTCGCTGCCCCTAAAAATGATGACTTACTTTACTTTAGGCGTATTTTATTTTGACACAAACCTTACAAGGGCGTTGCCAGCCACCCGTGCAAAAAGGCTTTAACTAACCGGAAGATGTCGTATTATATTGAACATAAAAAAATGTAAAGAACGAGAGGAACTAATGCAAGAAATACTTGTCCTTCTGTTTGATAACATAATAAAAACACGAACAAGGACCGAGCGAAACACTAAGCTTCGGATTGGCTCAATATGTACCAAGTCAAGAGTTCAAGACAGATACGAGTATGCTTGTACTAGGCTAACATAAACATAAAGATATAACATTTATAACCTACTGCTGGGAATAAAGTTGCAACGCTCAGCGGAAACAAATATCAAACGTACACGCTTCCCCGTCAAAAGCCCAACGCTTTTATTTGTACTGCCGCTATTAACTTTGACGATTATTACGCAGTTCTGACACACTTTTTGTGTCAACATGAAAGAGTTGATGAATTAAACGTAAAATATTTTTTCTCCTCACTACCTCGGAAAGCCGTCTTTGATCCTTTAATGCAAGCGGGTAAAATCGCATTTTATCCACTAGTGGGGAAAGTAATTTGACCTTGGAGTGGAGCGTGTTTAAGTAGCTTTTGACAGATAACAAAACGTAAAACGCTCATAATAATGGTTCGTTTGATGTTAATTGTCATTAAATAAATTATAAGTGGTTTGAGAATTTATTAAAAAATACCATATAATTAACTTTATTTAATAGTCCTTAAAATTCTTGAAACACTTGTTTTTTATAATGATGTTGAATATAATTCTGAAAGCATAAGTTGAGTCGATGCAATTTCAAAACGCATTGTCAGAAATGTCAACATTGCTAGCAAAAAAATTCTCACCGACTCCGACTCACGTAAAAGTACACAACTTTCAGAGTTTTCTGTTACAATATCGTAAAAAAAATAGTGATTCCATTGATGAAGATTTATTTTATAACCTGTTTTTTGCGTGTTGCGCTTTCCTCGCTACAGTAAGGTGAAAAGTTTTGTGTTACACACGGGTGCAAATGTATTTTACTTCTCGTGTGTTGAAACACTCGCTACGCTCAGGACTCTATTTTAGAACCACTCGCTTCGCTCGTGGTTCAACTATAGAATCCTTTCGCTTGCTTGAGTTTCAATTCCACACTCGCGGGTAAAATACAACTTTGCACCCTTGTATAACAAATAACTATTAAACTTAACGTACAGAACGCTTGAAAAGTTTTTTTTCCAAGTAGGTTTATGAAAGACTTTTCAACCGACTTCAACAAAATTAATATTATGTTCGTCTGTATATGTTTTTCTAATGTTAATGTGTATACTTACTGAGAATTTTAGCATTTGGATTTTGTTTTCTTTTGTAAGGGTATAGTTCCGAGATGGTCACATATTTTAATCAAAATTCGTTCAGCAACAGAACTATAATTTTATTCACATTAGGATTCGGTTAAACGCTTCTATGGTATTAAAAAAAGTTATTGCTCGATTAACTGAATAAAATTTACGTCGCAAGTTGAAATAATAATTAATATCCTTGTTGCCTTAATGACCAAATGGTATTAAAAATGGGCCCTAAGGGAGGCATAAAGGCATAATATTATGCGCACAAGGGCAGCTATTATTTTTAGCGCATAATAATTATTATCAAAATCGCGCTGGTCATGACAGTGTATAGCTGTAACTAGGTCATATTCTGCGTAAACAGTATTTGGCGATTGCCAACATTGCGCTTACTCAGCTACAAAAAAACATTTGATTTGGTTTTTAGTTACATAACCGAGTTTTGCATTAATGCTTCCTTTGGTAAAGCTATCCTAACCTACTACGACAAATCATTTAATTATTGTTCTTGGCCATGGCAAGGATTTGCGATGCCAAATAACTAGACCCTTGCAGAGGCGTGGTGAGTATCCAAGTGCCCAGTAAATAATGCATGTCGTTCCCATGGCTGAGTTCTTGCTGTCTTAAGTTGGCATTATAATAATTAGAATATTCAATCTGCTATGCCGACTATACATTGTTGTTTATTGCGTAAATCTAAAAAATATTATCATAGCGTGTTTATTTTTAAATAATGTTATAGTAGATACCTGTGTAGAAGAAGCATGAATGATTAATGTCAGTAGCAGAGGAAGCGAAAGCTATAATTCTATGCCCACACAAGATCTTTCTACGTGACTTAATTTCGAATACTTTGCAGTCTATAGTTTTAATTCTGTTCTGAGTAATATTTTTAAGAATTCTGTCCTCATTAAGCAATTAGTTTTTTTTAGGATAAATACAAACGGGTTAATGAGGTTTTAATTATCGCTTTTGTAATTCGTAAAAAAAGCCTTTTGATCTTTTGAAGACAAATCATCTATGAACAATTAAGCTTTGGGGCAATGTAGAATTATTCAATAAAAATGTTTTTGTCTTTTGATGATTTGTTTAGGGCGAAACCTTAATTCCATACTATCAGAGTCACGGCGTTAGTCTATAGGTCTGACGACATTTTAAAGCATTTTTGTTAGAGTAGGTACAGGACAAAATACAATTGATCTAATATGTAATTATCATGTAGGTAAATAGATAAACATTGTACATTTATGTGGTTATTTAAGGGTAAAAGTGAATAAATATGTAAATGAAGCTCGGATAACGATGTTGAAACGATGATATATTGAGATAAACTGTGAATATAAAAAATCGCTTTCGATTTAGACCCGAATATGATAGCCTTTATTATATGATAGTATACGACCTTTATTATTGTAATAGTGGGTAGGTTTCGACGAAAAATCGATGCTTTAAAAGGCTTTAGCTAGCGTTTTTTTTTTTCAATATTTTAGGAAGGTAGCCTTGTCATAACGATCTGTAACCATTAAGTTCAGACTCCAATTTACAATCCCAGGCAAGTTTTCGACTAGTTTTTCCAAATGTACGTTTGTACGTTGTGCAAAAATCACACGGATCACTGTCCCAAGGCACCCAAGGGTAGTGGAATCACTTTTCACATGTAAGTACACCATTACTTGAAAACTCAAAAATCTTCTTGCTTACCACAGGGATGTCATTATGCATAATGTAGCAGCTCATTTTACTAATTATTAATTGCCTGTTGGACTATATATTTATTAAGATACAGATTTGGATTTCAGGCGAAAGCGAGTGGAAATTCGGAACGTTGTCCAAACCCAGGCTCGCAGAAAACTAAGTAATTCAAATGCCCGCCAAGGCATTTGAATTTGCCCGCCAACGCGTTAATTAGCCAGCCAGCCAACAGCGCGACGTGGCGATGGTCGGCCACACTGTTTCCACCTCCAAAAAGTAGTGGACTTAAAAAATTTGGCTCAGCTAGAAAATATATTGCTAGCCTTGTTTTATAGCGTTGTGGGCCTGAGGCGAGGGTTGACTACCTATGTTATCATATTTAACCATTTTCAAAATGTATACTGTTAGCTTTCTTAAAATTAATAGGATAATTGTATAACAGTTTATATTAAATTTAATGTAAGTACTCATTTGTTATTAATAAATAAATGCGATGTGTTGTCTTCGCTTCGTACTGCCCGCCATATTTGAATGCAGAAAGAGAGGGAGAGGCAGAGAGGGAGACTGTGGCGGGAAAACGAAGAAGAGCGAGATAGAAGGAAGCCGGCACGGTTTTTTGGAGGGAAACGTTATATAGAAGCTTATGGATTTTTCAGGGTGATAAAAACTTGTAATGCAATATTAGAAGGACGATAAATAAATAAATTATAATAGCAATACATGATTTTATTGGATTTACGTAAGTAAAAGTAAAATCTTACAATGCTCTAAATTTGCTAAATATAATATATTATAATTATTAAGATAGTGCAAGCATATTTTTTTATGACTGGTCCCCTCATACATAACGTTGTCCACGCATCTGACCACATCTGACAGACATTGACATCGCAGTGGACGCGCGAACCAATAATGGCCGTAATCTGTCATGCCGAGAACCAATCACATTGGGCCAGTGCGCATTGCCGGACGCTGACAAACGCTACTGGCCTTCTGGTCAAATCTTCGAGTATTTATAAAATGGCGTAACTAGCAAAGCACATCCTAATAGCAACCTAGATTGGTGCGTATTAACGTAAAATAAACATCTTCCACCGTATTTGCATAGATAACCCGTTTTGAATAAAATTTTCATCGTGGAGTTAAGCTACCGCAACTTACGAGACATTAACGATGAAAGTTAGTCTCGTTTTTTGCTGACTAAATATTCATTACCGTCCTAGCTTCGTTATAAATCATTGAAGCGAGAAATAATGCTGTTCACAGTTCGCTTACTTTTCCATTAAAAAATATTGAGGAAGCAGGAAACAATACGTAAGTAGAGTATAGAGTTATAGACCAAATAGTTGAATCCACTGCGAAACTTTCTTCCCAATAAAAATCGTAATTACTGCGTAGGTAATATCTAACAAGGATAAATATTACGACGTTTACTGTGAGAATGTTCTACAGTGGGTCACGATTAAACTGGTTCGAGTAAACGCAAGAATGGTTTAACTGGCAGAAACAGAAGTACTCCAATATAGAGTAACTGCGAACTTTATTAAGGAAGCAGGCGTCCTCTACAGCCAATAAACTTGCAATAGTGAATTATGACTAGTACTTTGGTACAATGGCCTTTGCTGGCTTATTGCAAACTTTAATAAGCGATTTCTTTCAACCTTGCTGCACTTAGCTATAAATTTTCCGATATTAAGATTTTTATTGCATGTTTAGTTACTCTTATTTTGAGTGGCACTAGTATGGATCGAACTTCATAAGTACAAGTTGACGTAGTTAAGTACAAAAAACTAAATAATAATTTACGCAAGAAATCGTTTTTATGCAAGAGAACAAGGGGATTATAAAACAAAGTATGTACGTACACAATGAAGCAGAATATTTGAATCTTGTCACGTTGTGGTTAGCCTGCGGTTTTGTATCAATTCCAGTTTAATTTTCTCTTTCCCTTTGTTTGTGTGTATATCAGATTGAAAACTGATATTTAATTAAGCTGTCGCAGAGACATGCAGAGTGTCACGAGCAGGAGACTTGGATCGCGTAGATGGCGCCTAGACTAAGCACTTGTGAAGCTAATTTTGCCGTTGAGTTGCTTACTGTACCCACTCGTACCTATTTTAATGCAGTGAACATGTTCACGGAAAATTACATTAGGTTACGTATCTTTATATCATAAATTAAACTATTCATTATGAGTATTAGTATGATTATTTTATTGCACTAGACTTACATTTTTGTTTACTAGGAATTACGTTTATCATTAACATTTAAGTAATTGTTACATGATTGATACACAAAATATAACGAAAATGTACAAAGTGTTGACTTCAATTATTGACTAGATTTTGACTCTTATTAATGATTTCCCTTAGTTTCACTTCTCATAATTTCAAAGAAAATACACCCTTCAGGTGAAGTTTGACGCTTTTTCTCAATCCAGTTTTTTTTACCATTATTTTTGGTTAATATTTTAATTCCATTTTAACTAAGTACCTATTTGTAAAGACAAATAACGTCAAAATTATTGCATACCCATTCCTACTAACGACACAGTGAAGTATAAAAACCAAGTCTGAGAAAAACTGTTATCTCTATAGTGGTGTTTTGGGAAATATTTCTGCAATCCGAGTCGCATTTGCCTCTGGTTAGTGTTTCATATTTCGAGCTCTACAACGACGTCCACGATCCATTTGTCTAAGTGGTTTCATTTCGACCTATATTTTAACGTTGAATATGTAATGTTTTGTTGCTTATAACTTGTAAACTGACAATTGTATTCAACTGTTTCTAATATGGTATTAGTCTTAGTTGTGGCTTTTGATGTGCTTTTAATTTGTGACAATTTGTGTACAAGTACGGTAATCAAGGAAATTATCTTTTTGTTGAGCAGTTATAGTTGTAAGACCACTTCCTGCATATTTTATAACACGGCCGGAAATATTAATGATTTCAGCTTAATTAAATAGGACAGTGGTTTAGGTGAATACTGCTGTATTGATTGATAGAACGATTAAAATATTATTTTTCATTGAGAGATAGTTCAAAGTGAAACTGAAGAAAGCTATTCCTTTTCTGAAAGCGTAAACCGTTTAACACGACATAACTTCACGAGATATATCATCCGTTTCAAATAAAAATAAAGCAATAAATTTTCTAATCTTAATCCAAGAGGATTGTCAGACCACTATAGTATTGAAATGCTCGTACGCTCAACACAAAGAGGGTAGACTCCTTGAGACACAACTAATCCGGTAAACAGGTAGCTGATCACGGAGAATGCTGGGAACTATTCTCACGAAGACTTGGCGGAGTGCCAGAGTGCAGTGGTGCACAAACGCTTACCGTCAAACGTTTAAACATTAATTTTAATCCGATTGAGGCAGTCCGGATACAAATTCTAAAAGATAAATGAGTTATGGGGGAATATTTGATTTTGAACACTGCATGAGTTACCGCAACTAAAAACTCAGTCTGTACGAGCTGCTGCTGCTAATATATTAGCAAGTTGCATGTACCCATAAGCATGATAACATAAGCTAGAAAGGAAAAATACATTGATAGAGTGCTTTTAGTTTATTTTTGCTTATGACAAGTCTGGTTATAAAGTGTCTTAGAAAACCTAGTTGTGACAAGTCTGGTTTTAAAGTGTCTTAGAAAACCTAGTTTCAAAACTATTAAATAAGGAGTCCCTTTGACGCTGGTCGTAATAAGAATGTTGAACCGTGATAGTCGCAATAACTTAACAGTCAAATCCGGTAAGTCACTTGAAACCGTTGATGTCATAAAATTTTACAGCAACAGTGTCGCTCATGATAAAATGGTTGGCACTCGTAAAATTTACAGTTCTATCGTGCGAGTTCAATATGATTCAGAACAAAAATCTAGACTCACAAAATCAGTCAATAAAAATGTATACAAACTCAGTGACAAGACCAAGACTTACTGGGATATAAAAATGTTAATAGAAATTTCAACTTCAGTTATATGAAACTTTTTAAATACCCAATTAGCTTTTGGTTTCGGTTCGTTTATTTCATTTTGGCTTTTGACCCACTTGTACCTACTAAATAACATAATTACTATGTGTTTTTGATATATTCTGCTTTTATCCCACTGTTTATAGTTCACACATTTTAATGTTTGTTGTGAGTTTTTGCACACAGCTTATATTTATCTAATTTTACTATGATATTTATTGATAAACTAAATTTCAATGTGTCTTTAAATTCTGTTTTAGGCCTGTACAGTTACTCGGGATCACACATCACAGGTAAAAATATTCCAAATTTATTACGTGAATCGTGTACTCATGCTGAACGAATTCAAACGCTGTGTTCATGTTACATTTAGAGCATCTTTATTGGGTCGTTCCTTTTATAGTCAAAGGTTATGTTTGTCTTTAAGTATTTTTTGTTTACGTGTTATTTTTTGGCGAGACGGTGTTTTAAGAATTGTTTTTCATTCTTTAAATTCCGCTTGTCATCGTGACCTGAAAAGGTTCATTGTGGATGCGCCGTCAGCTTGCTCTAGAGCAAGATCTTTGTTCTTAATGAACCGTCTTGATCCGGCTGGGCTGCAGAAATTTCTATTTTGCATTGCCTATTGCCTGCATCGGGTTGTATTGAACATTATTTGCTCCGTGGTGGGAAGTTAATGTTTCATTATGATTGTTTAGTAGCATGTTTAATGACTGACCGTTACACTCAAAGCAGGTATCATTGAGATTGTTTTAGACTTGAATTTTCCTCGCTTCAATAATAAACGATAAGGCTTAATAAAACCTCAAAAAGTTAGCTCATCATTGAAAGACACGCATGACATTACTTACCATTTATGTTCGTCAAGTATGCCCTTAGTCTCTTTAACAGATGCATCAACTTGTTGTGGCTTTATTAAAAACTCCTGTAGAACCATTTCTTATGTGTTATAGGTACATAAGCGTAAAAAAAACACCACTCATATTACCTCAAAATAATAGCCATTTTTGTAATGCTTCCAAAACTACGAGTAAATGTATCCGATATAGAAAATAAGTAGCGCTCTATGTAATAAATATTTATGGAAAAAATAGCTTTTCACGAGTCAACGTTACGCGTTCATATCACGATAGTATTTGCCGTGTTGCTTAGCCCCTTATCTGTTTTTTCCGAGGCATGTAAATGTATTTATGGCTTATTACGTTATTAACATAGATTTTCGAGTTCATTGTTTACGTGGAAGCTAGAAAGTAGGTTTGTAAATGTTATTCTAAATCTGCCAGAGGTTTTGCAGACTTACAACAAAAAGTACAATGCATCTATTCTATTCTTGAAGTAAATCTGTTAAGACTATAGAAAATTATAAGATCCAGTTGACACATTTTTTATGTAAAGATTAATTATTATTTTGTTTTGCAAAAATATTTGCCTTTAAGTACCATTTGCTTTACCAAGGGTTGCCTTTGTATAACACATTTGCGTAAGAAACTAAACCACAATATATAAGTATAATATCTCTAAAAAGAGCCTTTACCATTTACCATACCATTACATTACCATACCATTGCTTACTAGACTGACAAATGTTTTGATTTCATTAAAGTCTCTTCGTAGTATTTTATAATGACATATAAAATACTAGCTGTTGCCCGCGACTTCGTCTGCGTAGATTTCGGTTATCGCTATCCCGCGGGAACTATATAATTCTCCAGAATAAAAAGTAGCCTATGTTATTCCGCAATATTCAAAGTATCTACTTACCAAATTTCATCTAGATTGGTTTTGCGGTTTTCCCGTGAAGAGGTAACAAACAGACAGACAGAGACACAGAGACAGAGAAACAGAGAGACAGAAAGACAGAGAGACAGAAAGACAGAGAGACAGAGAGACAGGGTTACTTTAGCATTTATAATATTAGTTCGGATAATGCTAAATCGATAAAACACGTCCAAATAGGTACTAGAGCAAAAGACTTGAAAATATTACTTACTTACAAGTGCTCTTGAAGAAAATTAATGTAGCCTTAATAACGTCTAAATCTTCTCTTTGTATGGTTTCACAGGTGTCGCCGCGACCCCGATAAGCTGAAAGAAATAACGACATTCTTACATTTTCAAAGGAGAACGTTTAAAAAAGCTGGTTAGAAATAATTTAACAGTAACTACATAGTTAGCAAACAGACGACCGTGTTCAAATCAGGCACCTGTACAAACTGTTCAATTTTTGGACGTCCATTTTGGTTTGAAATGTTGTCTGGCCCGTAAAACAATGTTAATATTGCCTGAAAACATTGCAATCGCAATATATTCTCCTTGACCGATTTCGGCCAAAGCGCGCCTTTAAATCACAAACTTTTTTCACAGTTGCTCACATTATAATAATATCACTCCTTTATGAAAAATTACGCATTTAACGTATATTATAATATAATTCATGTAAAGTCCGGACCTTATTGGTTTTTACCCAAAAATGCGATGAATATGGATAACGTTTGTTATTCATAATTAAAACTTACATGCTTACATAGAAAAGAGAATTTCGTTTTTCGTAAGAGACTAGTCAGATATGGTAATGGTATCTTTATCCATGATTGGGTTCTGTGTTTTCTTTGTCTGCGTTTTAGCTTTTTAAAATTCGTCTAGACAATTTTAAAACTTTGTGTCGATTTTCTAAAGCTATCTTTTTTCATAACAACAACATACCTACTGCTACTTTTGTGAGCAATGTGAATTAGATTGGGGTGTGTTAGTAATTATAGGGCCGAGCTGGACAAAGGTAATAAAATGTACAAAGTGTATAAGTTTTCACCTGAATAAGTAGAAATATTACATTTTTGTTTTGAAATGTGAAAAACAACTACGTTTTGGTCGTCTGGTTAGTTGTTCGAACGTGACGATAAACAAGTTAGTACTTTTTTATGAACCGTCAAGAATTCAACCAGAGGTTAAGTAAATAAATCTAAACGAGCACACATTTGAAGTTTTTTTTTCGAAAAATCTAAATAAAGGTAGTAATAATCCCATACATAAATGGTCAGCCAGCAGAAACAATGACCGTATGGGAGAATGATTTTTTTAAATTCCTTTTTTCCAAATAAAAACTTTACACTACTTTGGCTGAATTCTTGACAGTCCATAAAAACTGTCCCTGTATAAAAGCAGACAGGCAGGGGTAAACTAGCAGACGGATCACCTGATGGAAAGCAAACGCCGCTGCCCATGGACACCCTCAACACGATGGGGATTACACTAATTTTGTACATAATTTTCAATTTGTTCGATTGGCGATGAAAACTTTGTCCAATCATTAATTTTGTGAAGCGAAATATTATTTGTATTTATTTCATATAGGTATTAAATAAGAAACGATATCTGCAATATCAGGAAAGAATATCACAGTCAGATTTGCACAAGCTTTTTGGCAAAACGTGCTCTCGGAAATTTCACTTCCCATGCGATAGGGTGAAATTGCGAAAACATTTTGTACCGCGCTATATTGTAGTTCCAGGCCAGGTGGGTAAGGGTAAAGTAGTTCTAACTTTACATATTTTGATGACATGTACTTCGCCTCTTACAAGCGACCTTTAGCACGTAGTCCCGGAATGTTAAACCGTTTCATAAAACAGCGGGTCAAAGTAAGGTATTGGCAGTGAAGTTATCTGCGAATAGTTCATTGTTAAAAGGATATCGTTATACATACGTTTCGTACCGGCCCTATTGAACGGGTGGTGGATTTTATGGCCCCTATAAATTTTGGTCACAGGCCTAAATTGAATAAAAATGACGCTGATAAACGTCTCATGACATGAAAATGAATTTTAGAGGAATAGCTGATCTTAATGTTATTTTGCTTTATTATATTCAGTGCGCATCGCATGCTTAGTTATTACTAAAGAACAAACAAAAGCCGATCTAACGCTCGATAATTTCGTTTACAAAAAATGCATGTAAATTTGAGCCATCTGGAGTGTCTCAGGTTCTTAAAAAGTGAAAAGAGCTTTCCACTTCCTGGTATATTTGCGGTTGTGGCAACGATAAATATTTTACCTTAAATGGGCACGCGCGCATGCGCATGCAAGCACGAGTGGCGTATCTGTGTGATTTTTGAAGGTACAATACTCAATATGATGCCTTTTAGACTTATTTTAACAAGATAATGTACCACAATTCACGTAATTGTGTAAAGACCAGGAGTGTAACATTAAACCTAAAGGTAATCGGAGACAATATCCCGTTGAAGAAAAGTCTTAATGTTATTATCAACCTAGAGTTTTTTAAAACTGTGATTTCTTTTAGTATTTTTATATTTAGGTATTACAGGTCTCTTTGAGCGTTTATTTTTTATTAAAACGATTTAAGTATATTAACGTTTTTGAAGCCCTGCCAATGAAATAGGCGAATTTGAGTTAGTATGACAAGAAAAATGCCGCATTGTTTACTCATACTCATAAAATTACGGTAAAAATACAAACCGTCCTACTTTACTAGCAGATTTATTTAAACTCTGAGAAAAATACCCTACTTTTAAGTGATCCTACGGAAGGCCTCTCCAGTAACGTTTATCTTCGTCCGTCAGACTAAAAATCTATTTCTTGCTCATGAAAGCACACCCCAATTCCGTTTGGAAAAGTGGAACGAGTGATGGTTGACCGATTAATTATTCGTTCACTAGCGAAGCGCCGACGATCGTCGTCTGAGGCACGCGACCGTCATCGATTGCCGATAGTATTACGTAACTGAGTTAGAGTTCTCGCGAGAATCTTGAAATAGTCGGGAGAATCGCACTGCAGGACGACCGGATTTATGGGAATTTCTTAACTACCCACACTGCGGGCGGCATCTATCTGCAATCAAACTTGATGACGCTACGCCGATTATATATAACCGAGTAAGTAAGCATGCCTTTTGCGATTTAAACGTTGAAGAGAGAAGATATTTTATAGTACCATAAAATAAAACATGCAGTTTACGCGGTTCCATTTTAGAATTAATAAAAAATACAAACAGTGGAACGTAGAACCTCCTCCTTTTTTGAAGTCGGTTAAAAATAGGATGCGCAGTAGTTAAATGAAAGTTTCCCGAAGTAGGTATTTATTTAAACAAACTATAAATTTGATTACGATCAATCTGAAATATTTAGAGAAAAATTAATTCAAAATTAACTTTACAGTGCAATGCACATACGTTAAAAAACTTAATTCGTCATTTATTATAATTACCTTATTTTATTTCATTTGTTACTCCTTTAATTATAACGATACTTAATGGAGACCCAATTTCATTGTAATTGTTTTATTGTAAATTTTGACATTTTGTGATATTTAATATATTTTATAACTTAGCTAAGGTAATTTAAGGTTCTGTTTAATTTTAACCTCATCACTATTTCAATATGTACAATCTGTGATCTAACTAAAATTAAAATCACTAGTTGCTTAGCGAAATAATGAAAGTAAAAATAACAGTGTATATGTATTTTATTCGATGGAATTAAATGAATGAATAACATTCGCTGTAGGTATCCCGCGTCGTTTGACGATCCGTTAAGATAATGACAACCGTAAAATTATCTGAACGACGAGACGTTTAACAAGAAGGTTAAGTGAAGGCTCTTAAATGAGTCATTACACGTCTTAGAAAGATAGGGTAATTACCAGTCTTAAAAACGGTATAAAATGGTTCCCAAGCAGTAGTTTTAGTCCTTAAGAGGAAACACTTTAATAGTTAGCAGTCATTCATCAGTACACACAAACGTATTCTCCTGTTTCTTCGCTGTACGAGTATAATTAGAGTATACGTATATTTTTCATCATAAAATCACAGTCATTAAAAAGGTTGTTGTGTGAAAACCTAAAGGGTACTTCCAGTTGTTGTAGAAACTTGAAATTTGGTATGAAGGTAGCTTAGCACAAAGCACAACCGCTCAGTAAAATCTGAAAATCCTTAATGTTCATGTCTGTCTGTTTAATTGAGCTCTGCCAACACTGGACAACTTAAAACACTGGGAAAAACGGGAAAAAACTTTGTACGAAACCCTCGGTACGCGAGTCCGACCGCACTTAGCCGGTTTTTTTTATGACTGAAACACACTGCTCAAAAATGTCTAGGGATCAAGTGCGGACTCCCAAGCAGTGTATAAAAAACTAGATGAGTTTAAGCTATAAAATATTTGCTCTAATTTAATTATCCAGTGAAGAGGCCCGCGGAATAATTTGTATGGTGAAATTACTGATAGTTTTTCCTCTTAACCGATATCGACCTGGACGTTCAAACCGAGGGATGTTCAGTTAAAATTGAGTTTTGAGTGAGACACGAAGCTAACGAGGTGATAGGAGATAGCACAGCCAACTAACCACAGTTGCTAGGCATTGGGTCGAGCACGACTTTTCGAAAGCTGCGTCACGTAAAATCGAATAGTAAACATTGTCGAGTTTGAATGACGTTTGGAACAGCGCCCGCCCATGAGCGTATTTGGAACTAAAATTTAGTATGAGGTTTCTCGATCTCGATACGATAGTCGTAATGTTACGCAGCATTCGTAAAATCGTGCTCGACCTTCTGTTCGAAATCTGCTTCTGTATATACGTATTGGATTGAGGTTGATTGGAAAATTGAAGTAACCAAAAAGTTTTGCATAGGTATAATATTTCTACTTACCAAAACCAAGTACTTACTGAATTGTTGTAATTTAGGTGCACATATTCACGTGCTTAAAAATGTTACCCATTCCTGTATGATTGTATTTACACTCAACTTATTTAGTTTAATTTATATTCTTTAACCAAAGACCCAAAAAGAGGTGTCTGTCTTTAACATAGTAGCTCCTAAAGGATTTTCAACACTTCTAAATTGGTTTGGTTATTTTACTCGTATTGCAGTTAAGTGTAACAAAAAACCGTTTTAGTTCATAAATATGGACCTCCGCAAAGTATACTTTACATGATTCAATAAATTGTTAAAAAAAATCACGACTATATTAAAAACGCGTAGGAAAGTACCAATTCGAAAAAAGTCCTAACATCCAATCCTTTTCAACTAAAGCTTCCCAAAAAATACGAACAGCGTCGGTTCGTATATGGCTAAAATGGTCTAGAGCTGTCGTGTTCGGGATTTTATTTCCTTTTCTAGTCGGAAAACGGTGTTGGCAAGTTACTGGAATAGGCTTACGTTGCTCCCATTTTACGTACGAGCTAAAATCTACATGCAGAGATTCAACTTAAGGCACTCTTCAGTTCGACATAATGCATTTTCCGTGATAGACGGAGAGTACCGGGAAAATCTCAGGTAACCCAACCGAATTGAACTTTTCAACAATGGAAATCGAGTTTTATCTCTATCCAAATTGAAAGTAGGCTACGAAAGATCTTTATCATGTTAAGTGAAATGTCATTCAAGTGGGAAGTACTTACAAGTGCGAAAAAGTAGGGAAGTAATCTGACCAGCATTTTTCACGGCGATTGCAAAGTTGGTGATTAATCGCTTATATGATTTCTAAGTTGTCGCCTACAGTGTATGAGTTAGAGCAGTTAGAGGTAAATTTCAAAGCTACAAATGACAATGCATTAATCATCATTAGTCATATCTGATAACGTGATAACATTCAACTCAAATTAAAGCCGAACTGTATGTCACAGCGTGTTCCTGTCACTGATGAACGCGTTCTATTCGAAGATAATAGGTAGGTATACACCGTTTATTTTACAAACATTTATTTGTACACAGGTAGAGTCGAGGAAATTAATTCCTGACCCACCATAGAACATTTTCATAGTAAACGTCATGTCGAGTTTCCTTGTCAAGCTATGCGATGTCATTATGACATTTATTGCGAAAAAGTTCCATGGTGGGTAAGGAATTAAGGAAGGAAATGCACGTATATATACATACGTATACGTACGTATACGTGCATTTCATAGGTATACGAATATTTTATCAACGGTCAAATTTGCACACGTTTTTAAATAAAACAAAGACATTATTTATAATCCTGTTAACTTGTGCGAAAAAAACGTAATTACACATATTTATTCCCAGTTGCCGAAAAACGTGTTTGTTAACATAGTTTGAAGGTTAATTCAAAAATATAAATAGAGTACATGTACTTATAAGTTACACTGTAATAATTAGTTGAGACTAGCACGTTATATTTTGATACCATGGTAAACTTACTTGTAAGACTGTACACTAACGGTTTTATAGACAGGTACTGTTCGAAATAAATGACATATGATTATTAAACTCCCTAAATTTCCAAGGCACGTAAATTTTAGTTAGCGCGAATTTGTGCTCTAGCATTAACAATACTAGTGCATAGCAATTCATTGGTTCTGCGTGTGCGAATAATATCGCGAATACGCTTGTTTATAACTAAATTATTCGTTTATTTGTACACATCCACGTCTCGTATATTCTGACGAAGCTGTTATTGAGCATCAGTCTCCTCAAGCATGTTAGTCGATGAATATTTTATAAGATGAAATAGCGGATAACATCCAAGAGCCGATCAGAAATCCAATAAAATTCCGTATCATGAAACAAAGGCCATTACAATAGTTATTTATGATACGAGTGCGAAAAGTAGGCAATTCCCAACGAGTGTCGGTGATCTTAAAACACGAGATTGCCTACATTTCCAAGCAAATGTCATACAACGTTTTACAGTGTTTTATGCGAGGGAAAGTGCCACATAACATGAATCAACATAATGATTCATGAAAAGTTAGTATCATTTTTTCCGCAAGTATCCGCAAGTGCGTAAAAAAAGGTGTACTTATGTGTATGTATATCTTTTTCGGTACACGTGCGAAAAAGAGTGACTTTCTATGAATATGTTGACCTACGTAAGGCGGCACTTTCCGAGCACGTACATTGTAAAACATTTAAAACTTTAAATTAGTCACCAATCTGCTGTTGAAAAGAAAGGTATTTTTTCAGTTTCAGTATTTGTTATTTTTTTGCACGCAATTGAACGTAAGCTAGGTTGAATGGATAAGTTCAGCCGTTTGACGCAAATCTTACTTTAAAACGTATTCCAATACTAGAACCACTGTTGTGTGAAATTCCAATTTAAATCAATATAGGTACTATAGACGTATGTACCTACATACAAAACCACTTTAAAGTACGAATGGGAATCTCGTTATGTTCCAAGAGAATTCAGAGCTCACAAAGAGATCACAAAAATCATCTACGTACCGCCAAACAACCCAACGTTGAATGCCTAATTAAACCGATATAACGTTGTTGGTTCAGTCCAACTCTCGAATGCAACTGACGCCGTACAAACAAAGTAAGATTCATTAAAAAAAGGAACAAAAATAGAGTTTTCCTTACCAATAAACGAACTGTGAAAACCTAGCAATTAATGCATGCCACTTTATTTACATTTTGCCGCTGAATGACTGTCTGTTAGGAGAAAGGTCGTAAAACCGATTTGCGTTCAAATGAATGTAGGCTCTCCGCTTTCGTGCGAAGGTCGGTTTTGATGTGCTCGAATTGTCTTTATACTTTTTTCTTTGTTTGTATCTAGGGAGAATGTTTCATTGGGGTGGGGCTTTTGTGTAATAAAACGAATGCTTTCCTGTGTCCGGAGGTCGATGGCGATGCGTGCTGCGAAAATATTCGGCGTTGCAGCCACGTAAGGAATTTCGGGCCTTGGTCGTTAGGTTAGTATCGCTTTTCGAATACCTGATGTAGTTCAGTGAATGAAACAAACATCAAATTTTCTCTGCGATATTCAATGTTGGTTAAACAGTAAGTTAGAATAGAAACGTTTTGTTTAAATAGCAGGACTTGAAAGTGGGACGTGTTAGCTTAACTGTGATTTCGGTAATGTGATTTTGGCACGTAATTATGTAGATTCTAGCTTTTACCCGTTGCCTGACTGTAATTTAAGTGGCTTTCATAACAATTAAACCGTTGCCTAAGTTTTGATAGCAAACAAGAATAAATTATTAACGAATCAGTCTGTAATCAAACGCAAGTTGGAATAGTTACATACATTTTTACAAGAAGGATTTGGCTTACATTAGTAATAGAAATGCTTTGTATCTATGATGCCTTTGATGTGTATGTAAGCCCTTACAACTAATCGCAATTTGGCAAATGACCGACCTCGGCGCCATGATAGCCGATCACAAACCGAACGCCAGCAATTGCCAGTATTAATTTCAGATCTCATTGGTTTTAATGGTTTGAATGCCACTAGAGTAACCCGAATCAGGGGTCTTATTGTCTAAGCTGAGCTTTGCTTTGGCAGTTTGGCAGAAAAGTTGGCAAATGACGACCGGATGGCCTAGTGGTTAGCGACCCTGACTATGAAGCTTGAGGTCCCGGGTTCGATCTCCGGCCGGGGCAGATGTTTGTATTGATGAATACGAAAATTTCTTCTCGGGTCTTGGATGTTTAATATGTACCTATATAAGTATTTATTTATCTATATAAGTATTTATCCGTTGTCTAGTACCCATAGTACAGGCTTTGCCTAGTTTGGGACTAGTTCAATTGGTGTTAATTGTCCCATGATATTTATTTATTAAATGCCAAAGCAAAGCAAAGCGTCCAGTGTAGGTAATCAACGATACAAAAAGTGTCTCGATCGTGTTTGAGTTAAGGTGTCAAATAGAATAGTATGAGAATTATTTGCTGCCGATAGGTGCCACTAGTGGCGCTGCCAATTTTCCTTTAGAAATTCAGACGTAAACGCGGTTAGTTAGACAACTAATCAACGATAAAAAATGTATCGATCGCGTTCGCGTTTACGTCTGAACACAAAATAACACACTCTGAGCGTCTGCTCAGAGTGTGTTATTTAGACAATAAGCCCGCTGTTCTAGTACTTGAAATTTTGGTAAGGTTTGGTATAAATTTACGATTGCAATGAACTGATTTATGAGCAAAACTAACATTTATACAAAGTCTGACTGTTTTCACAAAAGTGGCCAATTTGCATGTTTCCGTAAATATGAATTCGTGTTTTATTTGACACAATCAAGCCGAACTCAAAGCGGATATTCTCGATTACACTATCGAAGCGGTTTTTTTTCAAAAAGTAATACAAAGTAATTGAATTTATGGAAATCCAGTGCAGTTAAACAGTTGGGTTTAAAGTGAAATAAAAGTTGCGAAAAATCGGTCAGAAAATACGAATATGTGGGACACGGATTCGGAATTAAGTTTTTATACTAAACGTCAATCTTCCGATTTATTTGTTTGCTCTCTAAAAAGCCATTTGAATTAAAATTTTAAGTCGAAATCAATGGACAGGTTATTTGTATCGTGAATCGTTAAATTAAAACTGTGAAATTTTGTACGATGTTTCAACTTTTATTTGCGCAACTCAAAGCAAATTCGTATTTTATTGATTCTGTAAACCTATTTTATGACGTAACCATTACTCTTAAAATTTACTTAAAAAAAGAAAACAATTATTGACTACATTTATCAACATCTGTTTGTAAGCGGCCAAGCAGTTCTCACGAAAAATCTGTCGTTACCTCGTCATATCCGATAACCTAACCAACTTAGAAAAGTTGGAAAACCCCCGACATTGTCATTTCAAAGTTCAATATTTTAATGGGTGAACCGATGTTCATGAAACTGAGCTAAGAATCATCTCGATTAAACTAGCTTTCGGTAAAAAAAACGCATCGAAATCGGCCCATCCGTTTGGAAGCTATGATGCCACAGACTACACAGACACACAGATACACAGGTCGAACTCATAACATCCCTCTTTTTTCATTGGCGTTAAAAACGAGTGTTAACTAGGTATAATAAAATATTAAAAACACTTGAATTGTAGCAGTTTGGCGAGCGGTTCACCACTCCTGCCCTGTGAAACCGCAGTCCGAATTCACTCCGAATTTACTCCGAAAATCAGGAAGCTTCGGCTTTCCGTGGCAATTTTTTGCTTAGTCAGTTGGCTCGGCCACAATGCGACTCGACAAACAGTTTCATACGTGCCGAATGTCGGAAATAATAAAAGTCGTTTCATTATTAACACTTTTATCGGCTCGACGTTTGTGTTTTCTGTTGCCAAAGGACTTTTTGGATCATATTTGGGTTTTGTTACGTCATCAATTAGTGAGGTATGTGAGAACACGAGATCGTAAACATTTTGTCCTCTAAAGTAAATAAAGCAATTTCAAAAATATTATGTCAAAATTATAATAAAAGGTCAAACACGTACTACGATTGTTTCCTTTGATATAATCGTAGAAATGCAATGCATACATTTTAGGGTTCCGTAGTCGACAAGAAACCCATATTTATAGTTCCACCGTTTCCGTCTGTCGGTCCGTCTGTCTGTCTATTTGCGACATAGTTCAAAGCCTATTGATAGTAGAAGGCTATATTTGTGTACAGGGTGTTCGGCACATGGGCCGTCATTTTCTTTGGAATATTATTGAGGTTATTTGCTATCTTTTCACCCTTGGACCTTGGGTTCGAAAGGTCACGGTTTTGGAGATACGATTTTTTAAATTTGTTTCCCACATTTCCCGAAATCCCGCATTTAAACGTTCGTAACTTTTTATTAATTTACGTAAAAAAAAAATTGTGTTTAATACTTGGTAATACATGCTTGTTCAAATAGTAATAGTTTTTATTTTAACTGGTAGTCCCAAAGGGACGTACGAGGTTTTCTATTCCACAAAATTACTGATTGTGTGATAAAATCCAATATTAAATTAAATTATAAAAAAAAACTAAAGACAATAAAATTGAGAGGTTCATTTCCTCACACAATCAGTGATTTTGTGGGATAAAAATCCTAAAGACCTGCGTTGTATTTCTGCGACAAACTTAATGCACGATATAGTAGTTACGTAACCTTCCTAAGTCTCAATTCACCGCACAATCACAATAAAACTGAAGCTGACAAGATAGAACTTTAGAATCCCGATATTCTGAGTCTTCATGTCCCCTGGTCACGGTATCCGTTCAATTGAGTTTCATTCTTAGTCTCCAACCAATTCAATCTAACTTGAAACGGCTTGCTTCAGTTAGATTATAAACAATGAACGAGGTTTCAAAACGTTTCCATGCACGTCAATGGGACACTTAAAGCATTAAACCAAATGGAGAGGTCCATGAAACTTCAACTACTAGAAGTAATAATAGAACCTACTACTAGGAGGAATAGCTAGATATTTAAGTTAGTTGTAGTCCTGGTTGGAGACTGAAACCAGCGGGCTCGCTGAGTCTCATTCCCTGTTTGCCTCATACCTATACTGTACCTTTTGTTATATGCAATATCTTTCTGTGAATCTGCGTTGGTAAATAAAAATGTCTATTATTATTATTTTTATGTCAAACACGTTATACGCGTATAAGCTTTAGTGTTTGACAAATTTCTTTGTTTAGAGATCGAGAACTACCTACCTTAACATTAACAGTTAAATGCGTACGTTGCCTTCTCTGATTTGCGTGTTACTGTATATATTATATTTCTGAGTGAGTAAGTTATCCGGTAATTAGTTAATTTGCAAGTTTTTGACATACTACCGTTCATAGTCGGGTTGGTTTGAAATTTGTTACATACGTATAACGAATTCCGGTGAGAATCAATCAATCAAATCAGTGCCCTAAGCACGACTTCTCGAATCCTGCGTTACGTTACGGTTATCGTATCGAGATCGAGAAATCTCATACTAAATTTTAGTTCCAAATACGCTCACGGGCGGGCGCTGTTCCAAACGTCATACAAACTCGTTATAGTTTACTATTCGATTTTACGTGACGCAGGATTCGACAAGTCGTGCTTAGGGCACTGATCGCGTTCACACACTGTTGGGTAAAGGTCTCTTCATTTTCACGTCACTTTTCCGGGTCCCGTGTCAGCCTCATCCACAACTCTTTCTAGCTGTCCCCTAGATATCGTCTGACCAACGAGCCGGTGGTCTGCCCACCTTCGACCCAATGTTGGCCACCATTCTCCGGTGAGAAAGCATAGATACCATTTTAAGAAAGTTTGTGTAAAAAAAATCACGTGACTCTTCCGTTAGGCTTGATTCTCTGAGTACAGCAGGTAACAAAGGCAACAGACATAATGCGTGCGCTATCTCGCAATCTAGGCTGAGTAATGAGACAACTCCAATACTATCAGATGAACACAATGATATTGTTTTATACTTGCCAAGGGAAAGAACGGATTTACAAGCTCGCATTGGCTTTTTAAGAATGATCCTAACATTGTTCCATGTTTTTAAAAGAGAATGAATCTGAACCGAAATGAATCTTATTGGTGGCTGTATCCTAAATTACACTATATTGTTATGTTGTAAAGTATACATTATAGTATATTGTACACTGTACAATGTGTATAGATTTCATACGTAGCGCTTGAAATTTTCAGCCATACCATAGTCGATAGTGTAGTGACCCTTGGTAGAAGTACCAAAGGTCACTTCGTACGCTCGGTACACTATTGACAAAGCCATTTTGAAAACTATCACAATTTAGGTGCTGTTAGAAGTAGTGAATGGTAGTCCGTTAGCGATTGTCCACGGAATTAAAGCAAAAATAGTACAATGCCGAGAAACATCAATGGAAAGCTGTCAATTTTAGTTCTTTAGACACAACGAGGGCGCTTCAAATCGGCATAATAAAGAACATTTTGTATGGTACAGTATTTATATAAAGTAAGTTAGTGTATGTATAAACACGGATTTTGTACGATTTGTAGAGTAAACCTGTCGTGCCAAGTGCTACACTTGCTTACAATAACTACGATATGTCGATTTTGCGAGCAACCGTAATAAATTTTGCTTTTATTCGATGTCATTACCTTGTTTCGGTAACACCTGAGAAGTGTGCTGGGAAATAATAAAATACGTGACACAATTTTCTAGATTTTGACACGCAGACACAAAGTCGTACTTAATTAGCTGAGGAATGTCTTTATAACGCGAATCTTATTCTTAAAAAGAATCGCGTTTAAAGACATTCTTCAGCTTGGAGAATAATTTTGCTAGCACTATACTACAAAGTAGATTTGTAGATAGATAAGTGATTTTGAATTTTCAGTTATTGTGATTGCCAACTATAACGTTATCATCATCACCAGCCTTTTTTTTTCACGTCCCACTGCTGGGCACAGGCCTCCTCCCAGAATGAGAGGGTTTGGGCTACAGTTCCCACGCGGGCTCAGTGCGGATTGGGAACTTCACACACGTCATTGAATTGCTTCTATACGTAATATCATAATAATAATAATAATAACTTCTTTAACCAAAACAAAAAACCCAGCCGTAATTTTGAAATTCGAGAATCCATTGTTATTGTTCAAGATTTGATACGTAAATGCAACGTTAATCAAATCCCTACAGTATATTATCCGTTATGATTGTCATCATATTAGTTCAAAGCTACTGTTTGCTGACGCTAATCTCATCAAAGATGTCACATTCACGCTTATTACCCCGCTTCAGACGCCTTAATTATTAATAATGAACAGGGGAAAACTTCAAGTTATGCTAACGGGTTGACACTCCATGCTAAATACGTCCTATTACATACAACGTGAACGTGACGTCTGTGATCTGGCCATGTGTGCGTATGTAGGTGGGTAGCAGGGCAAGCTTAAAGTCATCATCATCAAAAGGCTTGTTTTTACGTCCCACTGGCACACGCTTCCTCTTAGGGCTATGATTCCCATGGGTACCCTGTGCATTTCACACACAAAAGTTCGTGTTAAATTACGAACGTAATTTATAATAGTAATAATTATTATTATCCATAGATTGTTAGTAATACATAAGTCTTATTTTCTAGGGATTAGTATCACATTCCATTATAACTATTAAATCAAACATAATCGATAAATAATCATAGGCAGCCAAACAATTCCAAAAACTTAATCATAATTAAATGTCACAGATATCCATAAAATAACCACAATAAAATAAAAAAATATATATTTAATCAATCACATTATCATAAAAAAATATTTTACAACTAAAAAATTAAAATTATCTGACTAGCCCTTGGCTTACCTACCTACTTAACATCAAAAATGACCGGTTTGTCACCTAAGTGCACAAAATTCCAGTGGCGCACCACTGGACAATCAAACTTGTCCAGCATGCCACTCAGGAGGCTGTTGGTACTGTCGCGTACTCTGCTCATAAGGGAGGCCACACTTTTACGCACCATTGTCTTAAAGCCATCCGTGTTGGCCTCTAAAAACATACCGGACGCACTACATCAGCGAGGCAGCCCCAACAGCATCCTGAAAGCATTATTGTACTGGACTCGCAAGCCATTCAGCGACTTCTGAGTATAGCCGGTCCACAGGCTGCAGGTGTAAAAACTCTGACAGTAAGCCTTAAAGAGTGTGATTTTGACATCACGTGAGCACCCTGCAAACCGACGGACCAACATATTTACTCTTATAGCCAGGGCCCTCCGCTCACGCTCAATGTCCATGTTATCGGAGAGGTCCTCAGTGACCCAGTGACCAAGGTATTTAAATTCTGACACTCTTTTCAAGGGGGCTCCCAACAGTCTGACCGGAGGGACTGTTTCTGGTTCTTATTCCCAGCCTTGAAAACAAGAAGCTCACTTTTTTTCGAGTTATACCTTAGCCCATGCGCCACCGCGTACCCCTCGCATATCTCCAATAAGTTCTCGAGAGCTCTTATCGACGGGCACAGCAGCACCATATAGTCAGCATAGCTAATATTATTGACAAATTTGCCATCAATTGAACAGCCGACGCCGGCAACGCTGAGCGCCTCGAGAAGACCATTCATGTACAGGTTAAAAAGCCGCAGGTTAAAATTTGGCACATAAGTTCTGTAAAACCCAGAGGTGCAAGCCGGGGCCCGCTCCCACGACACTCTGCTTGGGAGGCCATAGGTCAAACTCCTAGCCTATTCGTAGGCCTTTTTAGGCTACTCCTAAGCTTTTTAAGCGGCAAATAGCTTAAGTACGGCTCAAAATACGTCATCTCCTCATATCTGAAGCCACTAAAGCTGGAGGGGTATAGAGTGACCATACTGCACGCAGAACTTTTAGATGATTATATGGTTGTATGTAGATATCCTTAGAAAATCTAAAGCTACTAATACCTACAATACCAAGTAGTATGAATCTGAAATCCTAAGTAATCCGGGTTTAACCTGGCAAAGATATTCATATCCATGTCCATTAATCAGCTAAACCTCATTATGTGCATAAGGTGCGTCAAATAAAATAAGGTGAGGGTTATCATATCCATGGTTCGCTGCCGTCGCCTAAATAGAGATTAATTGAGTTGTTTATACTTACCTATTGTGTGAATTTTGCAAGATCGGAAACAAAGGCCTTCTGTCCCTCGAGCCTGACCCGCGGTAGCCCGTCCCGCGGCACAATGCCTCGAAATGTACTATCTTTGCCCCCTAGTAAAAAAAATACAGTTAACCCTTTTAATCTGCTTAGTTAGTACCTAAATTAATGTTGCTAGTTTATCTGACACTGTGATGAGAAAATTAAAATTGGTACATTTTATCTCTTAGTTCTGTTTAAATGGCTTCTCTGACGGACTGATCTTTAAACACGTTTCTACCTATCCTTTAAAGGGCCGGCAACGTATACGCGAGGCCCCTCTTATTGCGAGTGTCCCAGGGCTACCATGTGATGACATTAAAGTTTTCTAAAGTTCTTACTCCAAGTTTTAGTCCCAAGGATTATTATTCCACGGATAGTAAAGCAATTTATAAAGATTGAAATTTCTTGTAACAGATTTTCTTATTATACAGCTGGCTGCGTTATAAAAATAATCTTCTGAAAATAAGAGTACCTGCTGATCTCGAAGCCCCGTTATATTAAAGCCATAAATTATGTTTAATGGAAATCAGATCTAAGTGAAATAAAGGTTTTGATAGCGTTAAGCAGAAACCACTTCTTTCACTTCCCTCTTCTGTATTCGATATCGTCCAAATGACATGTTTCTCTCACTTCTACACATTGCGTTATTACATGAAAGAGTGAGATGAAATTTGGCTAACACGCGTCCTGATAATGTCAGTTAGCAAATAGGCTCAAAGTTATAAAAGACGTGTGGAGTGAAAATCGCGCAGATGCCGTTCATTACGCCGAGAGGTCTCTAGTCTTTTGTCACATTATTTTATTAGTCTACGTTCCCTTAAGGCTAGGTATACACTAGAAACAAGCTAATAGAGAGCACAGTAATTTCACTGCTAACAACATACATTATGAAAGCTGTTGAAGCGAATGGTAGGTACACTATTTTGTCCTCCCTGTGTACATTAGTATACGAGTACCTACTTTTTTGAGTAAAATTGACGTCTGTGACAGAAAATAAGGAAGCTCACAATATTATAATAGAACTAGCTTACGTCCACAGTTTCACTCCTATGGAACAACTCGCTATCCCGTGGGGATTTCGCAAAATCCCTCCTTATCCCTTGTCTACGTCATAAAGGGAACCTCTATGCAACATTTCAAGTTTCTAGCGCTGGGCGTTGACGAGGCAGTCATTCAGACAGGACATTTCTTTTTAAATAAGTCTTCTTATGTAATACAGATGAAGTTGACTATATCCGATGAGTGAACGATAGATGTGTCGAAACAACGAACAAATTAAACAATGAACTTGCATTGAATTAGAAGTTAACCGCTTTGAACTGACAGGATGTCTAAAATGCAGAAACTTTGACGTCGGCAACAGCAAACAGACGCATCTGACTTGCATAACTTTGGACGCAGTTCGATAGATATTTATCTTCGGTTCATATTGTGTTTGATAACTCACGTGTTTGCTGATAAGTTTGGTTAAACTTACTGCTTATCTTATGGAAAGCTATGTTGCTATGAGTCTACGAGTTCAAGACATAAATGGAAAATATTAGTGATCCGCCTCGGCTTTGCAAAGTATTCACCACTACTTATATAGTAGTTTGTGGTTTCATCAAACGAGGCGAGGCCGAGTCTCATAATAAGATCACACGAATGTTTTAAGGCCTAAATTGTCTTACCGTTGCATACATTACTATAATCTACACATGTCATTTTTAAGTTACTCTAAGAAGGGTTCAGAAGCCAAAGGCATAACAAATTTGTAACGAATTTGACTTTTTATCATAGACGAACATTATCGAGCTTAGTTTCGTATCGCCTATTTTTTATTAGGGGCTTATTTAAATTGTAGGTGTTGGTGTTTGAAGATGTTCCAAATTTGAATTTGATTACTGCTATTACCTACTACCACAGATAAGAAAAAAATATAGTACTGATTGTAGTAATAATGCTACCTACGGTTTCTGAACGCATTATAGGCGACTTAAAATATGATATGTGTGTAGATAAAAAATATTATGAAATGAATACACCGCAGCTACGGTTGAATAATTTTCTCGTTAATTATTAGCACCTAATGATAAAATGTCTTAGGAGCAAAATTATGATAAAACAGCAAAAAGGGGAATACCCTTAATGTTAATTTATGGGACACTCCAATTACCCGGATACTAAGTTAGTGGTCACGGTAAAAAAGTCGTAAAATAAGAAAATCTTCCCCTCAGAATGATTACCTTAAAGCGTTTGAGGTTTTCTTTTAAAAATTGGGAACGACGATCACTCAAGAAAATTATGCAATACTTACTGCGAAAGAAATTGATATAAATTGATGTTTACCATTTTTTATGAATATAAAACTGATTGATTGTTTGTTTGTTTTGATAAATTAGACTAATGTTATTATGTTAGATGTCTTCTTTATGATAGGATTTTCTTAAATTTCACATTAAGTATAGTAAAAATAAAGTGGGCTAAATGAAAGTGAAAGTACATTACAATAATATGAATATAGTTTAATAGTTTTTTAAATGATTTGCGGTTAATTGCATTAGATGTAATGCAAACGGGATATTAGGTTTATCAGTTTATAAGCTTATAATATAGGTTTGGTGAACATCCCATTTTCATTATGTCTAAGAATATGTTTAACTAGAAATATAATTAATTAATTGGCATAATTACGGGCACAAGAGGCATTTCATATTAGCTCTCTAGGTTTTTTTTTTATATAAAAGAGGGGGCAAACGAGGTTGAAAGAGGGGGAGGTTGGCAAAGCATCTGCAAACCCCCCGAGGTTGCGGGTGTTTATGGGCAGTGGTGATCACTTACCAACAGGTGAGCCCCTTGCTCGTTTTACTTCCTTGTCGTATAAAAAAAATACGAAAAAACCTTCGATAGCTAAACTTAGCTTAGCTTACGGATTGTAGGCATGCTAGGACTTACAATATCGGACAAGAATAACGTATTATTTTGTAGAAGCATTTACTCAGCAGCTTAAAAGTTTCAGTTTGTAGTCTAGAAACTCTTGGATCTGCAGCATAAAGTTTAAACTTAGGAATAGCTGATATCGCCAACATGGAGTCATTTTTAGGTATAAGCTAAAACAATAATACAATACAATACAGTACAAATATTCTTTACTGAAAACCACAAAACAGTACAAGGAGATTACAGAAAACAGGTATGGTAGACAATAGGCAATAGCCTAGTGGTTAGAGACCCTGACTATGAAGCTTGAGGTCCCGGGTTCAAATCCCGGTCGGGGCAGATGTTTGTATGATGAATATGAATGTTTGTTCTCGGGTCTTGGATGTTTAATATGTATATAAGTATGTATTTATCTATACAAGTATGTTTACCCATTGTCTAGTACCCATAGTACAGGCTTTGCCTAGTTTGGGACTAGGTCAATTGGTGTCAAATTGTCCCGTGATATTTATTTATTTATTTATTTACATTTTCAGTATCAAATTGCAGTGACATTTTAATAAGAAGCCGTGATAGCCTAGTGGTTTGACCTATGGCCTCTCAAGCAGACGGTCGTGGGTTCAAACCTCGGCTCTCACCTCTGAGTTTAAAAAAAAATATGTGCGGAATTACATTTGTAATTTATCATGAGCTTTTCGGTGAAGATAAACATCGTGAGGATACCTGCACACTCCTGCGAAGCAATTCAGTGGCGTGTGTGAAGTTCCCAATCCGCACTGGGCCCGCGTGGGAACTAGGTATAGCCCAAGCCCTCTCATTCAGTGAGTAGGCCGGTGTCTAACAGTGGGACCAGGCTGGTGATGATGGTATAGTGGCACTAAGACCGCTTTTTACGTACGTGTATTGTCCATTTACGTACATGTATAATATTGTCCATAAATTCAAAACACTCGTAAGCAAACAAATAAACATGACTATCTACTTTGTTGCACGGATCGGCAAACGTAGCGTGGGACGTCCTCAGACTCGGTGGAGCGATGATCTTCGCAAGGCGGCTCGCAAGAGCTGGATGAGAGTGGCCGAGGATCGTGCTCAGTGGCGTGCCATGGGAGAGGCCTATGTCCAGCAGTGGACGAACATAGGCTGATGATGATTTACTTTGTTGCATTGTTTTCACTTTATCAACTTTTTGTACTTACGTATTATTTTCAGGTCAAACAAAACAAACCATTAATCAATTCAGTATTGCCTCAGACCGAATAAGTTCACGGTTGTCAATAAGGTCCGTTCATATCAATTTCCCTATGAAACTGGATAATGGAACCGCTCAAACCAAAAACTCAAACAGACAACAAAAAGTCCTTGAACTCGAGAAAATCCAAATGTATAAAGAAACTATGCCTTCTGGTTCATGTATATGAATTTATATACAATGTCGTGGACATGCGTATTGGCCGTCTATACGAAACGAAGCGCGAAGCTTCTTCACCACAATCAGTGCTGCGAGGGAAAGTTAGCCTTAGCGCGTTGGCAGGAGGGTCGATATCTGTTTCGGCGGAGGGTTGAGCAAGCGCGCTATGTTGGGCGGGGGCATTGAGTCGCAGGTTACTCAGTTGGGACCTCGCCGCGGAAGGGGGTAGTGTTGAGCCCGCGCTTCGCGGCACATAACCAGTGAGCAAAACCTCTCGAGATGCCACCGTTCAATTCATCCACGGATATCATTCAATAGAATGTCGAGGTCAGTCGCACACGTGAGCTGACGTTTCGGTCACCGCTCGATTTGCGCCCTCGCACCGGCTGTCACAAACATTGAAAGCCAATAAAAACAGTAACGTGTCATTTCTCAGTCCACATCATGCATGTTGAATTAAATAATTAATAGTATTCATGTCGATCCAGGGATTGAACCTGAGTGTCGCTTAAGAATTAAGTGTTCACGGATTTAGTAAATTGTGCCCATTAGGTTTCTTAGTGGTGGGTTTTCAACAATAACATTGTATGGATATCCCTAATGCCGAAGTGCATCTGCAACGGCTGTGATATAAGTCTTCGTCGCTGGGTATTTAAAAATATGATATTTTGTCAAATTACGCTTTCCAGCTTCATGTAGACAATTTTGGCGAAAGCTTCCCAAAATTTGAATAAATTCATAAAATATCGGCTTTTAATTGTCAAATAGTACTTAATTGTTCATATTTTTATAAATAATGTGCACTTTTTTTAACGCTTTCAACCTCTTTTTTATAATATCAAGCACCTTTAAAATATTGTTAAAATCTTTTATATATTAAATAACTCTAAAATCACAATATTTGTTACATTGATAATTTATTTATTTCCATTTTTAAGACACATTTAATAACTAATATTTTAGTAGGTATATTGTGTTCTATATTTTTGAAATTCAACATAATTCTATTCTAAAACACGAAATGATTTTAATTTCAGGAAAAACCCACAATTTTTAACACAAAAAGGTTTCACGTCTTGAAATAAACATATACTTTATAAATTATCAATTTATGTATGTCAAACTGTTAGACTACCCTGTCACGTTTATTAAACTAAAGCTTACGCTTACCTTATTATGTATACGTACCTACCATACCGACAGATATGTGGTGGTAATAAACAACTAATTAACGGGTCCCGGTGCTTAAGCATCAATACGTGAAGGTTGTGACCTATAAATTTAACGGCATTTGCACTGAAAATTAATTAGGAGAACGAGTTATGACTCCAGGAGAAAAAGTGCAAAATAAAATTAGGGTAAAAACTAACCATAGACATTGAAATCTATTGTGTCACTGAATTTAAAAAATAATTACGCTAGCTCACGTTAAAATCGCTTTAATTACATAAAAAGCTTTTGTAATGTTTTATTGCTAGAAGTATTAAAGCTGAAACTATGTCAGTTGTAGTATTGTCGTGCTTTGGACTAAATCAGTTAAAAATATGTATCAAATTAATGTTTCTCTCATAAGCCACACATGGTTTTATTGCACTGCTGTAAGGTGTAAATTTTTTACTGTCTTCAATATTTAATCAATTATAGAATGTAATAAATAGGTTTCGAAATATTGTTATTATTCGCTAATTTAACTTTACTGCGCCTAATGCAAAATAATGGTCGAATTAAACAAAAATATTTATTGCTCGCGACTAAAGGTAAGGTTAATCTAGATTAATGTCTGAACTTAAGCAAAATCTTATTAGATTACTTAAAACAGTGAGAGACTAACTGAGTTAGTATCTGCGTAAACCTTGCCTTGTCCTCTGGTTATAAAATATTTTTCTGAATTAAAATTTCTCGCGAAGAAAGAGTTACAACGCTGATGAGACAATGACGAATAAGGAAGGACAAAATACATCAGAACTGGATAAAAAATCTTTACGGAGATTTTTAAAGATTCTGGAAGGTCTCTTGCTACTGCCATTAAGTTTAACATGATAAATGCAGTAAATTATGTAGTATTGAAAGTATCTTGTTTATAAAATTCATGCATTAGTTTTTCAAATAACCGAAGTCGTTTTATCGGCTTAGGAAACTCTAAATAAGCTATATTATACCCAATTATAAGTAAATAAAAAAACAAATTACCCAATTATAAGTCAATTGTAATCTTAGCACACGTTTATAAAGTAATCTCCGAAGTTATTTGTAATAGGTACAAACCAACCACTATGTCAATATGTACATACAGTACACATATTTGATAACAGGCGTAATGCATCTACGTTAGTATCCAGACAAATTTTCAGCAGCAAAATGTTGCCAACGTTCTGTCGTGACCTTAAGTCACACAGCGTTTATGACAAGAGATGGTAAAGCTTTTTCCCTCTGCCAAAGATAAGACAGGAACTGACCGTTTTGGTCATGGGAAACGTTTAATCGCGTGCGTGTTTACAGTTTTGTTTTGGTATAAGTTTTTATAAACGTAACAAACTTTTGACATGAGCCTCCGTCGAAAAGTAGTAGAAAAACGGTAGAGAAAAAATAAGCTAAAGACGACTCTCGCATAAATGTTTTATGCCTCAAGTAGACTAAAAGCTAAAAACTGAAAAGTTTTGAACCAAAATAGATTAATAGATACAGACATCCCCTTGTAATTGGAGAGATTAAAATCTTAACGCTGAATTAGAGCAATTACGTTTGAGCTGATCTTGAAATTTTGACTTGAGTTTCGGTCAGCGCACTTGAAATTCTGGATGTAAGTTCTAGAATTATTTGTTAGTGCAATGGAACTATTTTCAGCTGTTTTTACACTCAAGATTAAATCCAAACATTTTAAGCCCAATACAAGTCTCATCAAGTCTGTCTTTAAAATTTAATTTTCGAGTAGAGTTGATAGTTCTCTGTAAAGTTTTTAAGCTGACATTGTTCAGTTTTACTATTTTTACCCAACTACAGCGGCGTACAAATAGAAGTTTAAAGTTTTTTTACGTCGATCTATAAAATAAAGCAGACACAAAAAACACAAATGCCAAAATGTCGTGTTACAAGTAGGTTACAAGGTTTCTAGTCAATGACGCTAGCTCAACGTCACAAACAGACCCAACATAATTATCACAGCGCGTTAACTAAGTGTCAGTTTTTATTTTAAATATTGAATGCTGTAATTCTTCATTGACACGCATAATGTTATTTTACCGTACCCGTAGCCAACGTAAAGTCGAACTGACCTGTTTGCACGTAGTCATTGTTATTTAAATAAGTCGACCATTTAATTCAACCAATCATCCTTCGATCGTATAAATTACCTTTGAGTCAGTCGCGTTAGAATTTTATTTGGGTTTCTACTCTGGTCGTTAGTTGACTACGGGACGTGCTTTGTCATTTAATGAAGAAGAAAGAGCAGAACTAAATTGTGCTACAGCAAAAAGAACATTGCGGGGCTTCTGCTAGATCTAGACATAATTCAACAGAAATGCTGAGAAGATTATTGTCATAGAAAAAATCCGCTTCTTGTACAAATGAATATAAACTCGTTTCACTTTTTACTATTGCAAAGTGAGAGTATATTTATTTATTATTGAAAGAAAAATAATACAAGCAATTAATATAATTAATAATATAAGCAATTTACAATGACATTAAATCTAAGCTTAAACTAAATAAACTACAACTTAAAACTAAATTAAATCTAAATAAGGCCCCCGTGGCATAGTGCCCGAAAGGCTGGCAGCGTTGCCTCGCTGAATAGCGAAAAAGTAGGTACGTATACATCATTACTCCGTTACTCCCGATTTGGTACCATGCTATGGATACTGGAGTAGAGACAGACTAAGAAGGACATGGTTGGAGGATTTGGAGCACTTTTGGCCGCACTTCAACCTCATGTCAATATTACAAAGACTTCGACAGGGATGAACTTTTCACAATTTAACCACACCTTTTTATTGCAATAATATTGGAAAGAACAAAGCACCATCGTCGTCATTGTCGTACCATGCTCAGTGTAAGGTCCGTAGCCGTTAGTACAAATAAATGCAGTAAAGGTACAGATGAAAAATAAGTCAACCTACAATGACAATGCAAAGAAAAATCAGTTAAGCAAATCAATTAAAAGTAAATCGATTATTTTCATTAAAAATACAATTAAAACACTTACTACAGTCTCAAAATGTAAAATACGATGGAAAAGAGCGTATAGTCAATGGTACAATAAGTCAATATTTCCGAAAATATCACGAAAATATTCATTTCATCAAAAGTAAAAAAAAAAACTCGATAAATGTGCCACACGCTACACGTTGATGTCTGCAAAATTTTTTTTCCAGCTTCTGTTACATGGAGTGCTCCCGTAGAAATATTTTATTATTAACTAAGTGAAAAACCATTTATTTAAAAGTAACACACAGTAGTAAACGAAGAAAATGTCAATAAATGAAATCTTAAATTGATAAAAAACTATGATCTATCTAAGAAAAAACTAATAACTAATATAAAAATAAACTAAGTAAGGTAGCGGCTTTTACAACACACCACTCCAAATTTAATTAATAAACATCTTGTACTTTTTGAGAAAGCCTGTGACACATTGGACGGATGGACGGACTTGACGAAACTATAAGGGTTCCGTTTTCCGTTTCTGGCTACGGAACCCCAAAACTAGTAGGTATTTTCCTTCTGGGCACGAAACAAAAAAACCTTCAATATCAATATCTTCCTGAACTTCAGCATTATCATCGTTGATAAATAATCCCCACCAATACACAATGGGGTATTATATTATTCGAAGACAATAAGGCGTCCATGTTTTATTGACGGTTCCGTGCATCGACCGCCGGCGCCGCCGTCGAGTCTGCCGCAATCTTGGCCTGCCCCAATAAAACCAAAGATAACTAATCTAGAAGTGCAAGTCGGTTTTACGACGTTGTAACAGGTTGGCTAGGTATCGTTCGACTGTCAGCTCGTTTGTGAAAAAATAACAAGAGTTATCACGGTTCCGAGTTCTTGTGTTTTTGTACCGGGAACTATTGTGGCATCTTTTAACCAACCGTCTGAAGGCTCCTACCTTTTTGGCGAAATAATGCCGTGACGTTATATTGATTCTTACATTTAACTGAAATTATAATAACAAATACAAGATGTTTGAAGTAAAGGACTGACAATAGCAAAAAGCAGAAAAAAAAATATCTTTCCAGACTATTACCAAATTGATAAATCAAGTAGAAGTTTACAGGACAGTCGAATCGCACACACAGACATCAGAAATTTGTCTAGACACGGAACGCCATATCTACGTAAGTTTATTCTGCGAGGACGATAAAAGCTTGGCGCCATCGAAGTAAGCAAACTGAGTGAGGGCTTAGACAAATTTGTTTGGGAAAAGCTACGTGTTCACACGTTTTAGTCCGGTATTCAATTGGACGGCTCTGTGATCTGTATTACGGTCTATGATTTTATTATTTGCGAAAAAATGGCAACAGTTTTTGAACTAGTGAAATCATAGGGAAGTATAGAATAGAGTTCCGGCGTATACCTTTGAGACAAATATAGTATCCTATACATGAGTATCGTACGTTATGACTATACCGTGTACTACTGGCCTGAGTTGCCAACGTTGAACATAATACATTCCCTGAAAATTCCATCACATTTATATACCCCTTAAACAAAAACATCGGGCACATTTAGTAAAATTTGGAAGTAAATTGTTTAGATCTAATTTCATTAAAAAAAGGTTAATGACATTCAATCTGCTAAGAAGAGTTCAATAATACCTAGAGCGTCTTAGCCGTTTACGCTGTAGCAGGGTATATGGGACTCTTTTGGCTTCGCCGCAGTTAAAGGAACTAATTTACAAGCACACATTATTTAAAAACCACTCTGTCGGGTAAAATAAAATTAGTTTCAGTGGCAGTACCAAATCGGCATATGTCCCGGCAAATGCCATATCTATTCCTCTCTAATCTACGAGTGAAATAAACGGATAACTCGCGTATTATGGCGATACTTTTGGGGGCGGAGTTTATTCCCTCAAGCGGGACAAAGCTATCCAGTAACACGTGTGTCAATAGAAAGAAAGAGAAATAGAAATAGGGCTAGCCAAATTGCGGTCAAAAGGCATGGCGTAAGCGCCAAAGCTCTTAAAATTCCTCTGAGTAAGAAACTAAAGTATTGATTTAATTGTCGTCTAACCAAAAAGAAGAGTCAATGATAATACTTTTAGTATCATTAAATCGTAGTTACGATATTCCTTCTCATTCCGCTTCAGAAATGTTAAGCATAACTTCAAAAAATGTTTTCGTCTTTGGGATACTAAGCCATTGTAGACTTTAATTATGGGTTGAAATATTAAACCGGTATTTCAAATATTGAATGAGATATTTAAAATTTAAAACGAGCACTAATAGCCCAGATGGCGCTTTAATTCGAGGGCCAATTCGTAGTCCTTCCTCTGGGAACATTCATATATAAAACTCGACATATATTCGTGAGTGATCCGTTTATTTCACTATGATTGAGTCTCACGTTAGCTTCATGGTAAAAGACCGAAGTTTTAGTTTTCGACACTAAAATGAAAGTTTTTATTATGTCTGGGGGAAGTTTTATGCGTTGTTTACCGTTGGCTACAGAAAAGCTTTCGATATTTCTGAGGAGAAAATGAGATATCAGAAGATTTTCCCAAATTAAAAGTTTCATTTATTATCATTCGCCTTATCTCAAAATATGTAACTCCATAAAATTGTATCGACAAATTTGTTACTATTGATGACAGAAACGGACGTGTTGTATGTTATGAACTACTGTACACTTATGTTATAGAAACGGACGTGTTGCATATTATGAACAACTGTACACTTATGTTATAGAAACGGACGTGTTGCATATTATGAACAACTGTACACTTATGTTATGTCTACATTGAACCAAACGGCACTCCAGTGTATTGAATCACTCATGTCCGATTGTTGGCATCGGTAAACACTGTTGTCTATCAACGTTCGATTGGCTGTTCAAATCTCAGGTCTACAGTACGACAGTAGCAAATAGAATACGGATTAAGTAAATGGGAACTAAGAATTATCATACAAAATTATTGGCATATTCAAAGATTATACATCAAAATAATTGGGACAGTTTCGAATAAAGTCGCGCACCATCAATTCTTCGTTTAGTACTGTAAGTCTCACAGTTCCTTTAATTGAGTACTCATAACAGAACTCGATTTTTTGACCTTTTGATAACGCGCAGTGATTTCGTAAAGCTAGGGCAATATTTTAAAATTATGAAAAGTTCAAAATTCTTGACGTTTCAAAAATTAATGCAAGTCTTTAATGCGCTGCGAGTTTCGTATTCATCGTGAAATAAATTTACCAGTTGCAGGACAGCAAATGGCCAATTCGGTATAAAGTTTATTAAAATGTAGAAATTTTGTTGTTACAAATATGTTACGTTTAAAATAAAGATACTAAAACTAAACTTTTAAATAAAATGGCATAAACCTAGGCGCTGTGTTCTAAGAATAATGTGTAAAACTCTACATAAAACCACTCTCCACTTTCACATGATACATTTCCACGTCTCCTTATTTCCAGTTTTGATCTGTATGAGTCATGAGTGCTGCTTTGAGTGCAGCCAGCGCTATTTGTCATCAGGGTTCGTGAAACTCATACAAGAATGGAGTAGAGTCAAGCAACGACGCTTATCTTCTTAGAAACGCCAAACAAATTATAAACGCACGCTAAGCCTGTGATCTGTGACAATTGCCTCAAAAACATGCAAAACATAATGTCGTTTGAGATCTTCAAATTTCAATTTACAAAATTAAAATTATCTACTTGCTTAACAAGGAGTAAGCAATTCATCATAACAGTAATTTTTTTCTTAGCGTCAACATTGTCTGCATCTAAACAATAAAATGCCATCAAAGTCTTATCAAAGACATAAATCATTATGGTTAGTTAAATTCACTTAAATTCGATATGAAAGCACTAAACAGAATATTAAATTCAACACTTAAATTTACGATACAATTCCCGATTTCAGGTGGATGGTTATCACAAATCAGACGCTATATTATTGCACTCGTATTCGGAGCCGAGCGGGTGATCGATGTGCCATGTACGCGAGCCGTCTGCACTGGATCAAAATTATGTCGTCGGCATTAGGGCTGCCTTTAGAATAGAATAACACCGTCAATGAAAGGGAGAAAAAATTGTACAATAAATTAGTTTTCAATCGGGCGATTGATTCTCTTTTCGTTTAGTCCGCAAAACAGGTTATTTTTGTTGATGGCTCTGAAGCTTATTTGCTATTTAAAGATAAAATCTAGATCTTAACATAATTATAAATGTATTCATAAATTTTGTATAAATAGGTAGATCAAAGTCACGGTATAAAACTACAATTAAGATAGTTGAATGGTAGATCAGTGCAATGAAATACTACTTATAAAGAATCAAATACGACAGTGTATTTTGTATAGACTAAATAAAATACTTGCAGCAGCCCTACCCATGTGACGTAAACTAAGCTTCAGTTCGCTTTGTGTACACTAGGAAAGCTCGTATATCGTCGAAATAAAACTAAAAAAGCTCTTGTTACCGAGCGCTTCTGGCAATCCTGTAAAATTCGGGTGAAAGCTCTGGTTTAAATGCGCTTAGCTAAAGTCAAAAGTTACGCGTTTTGCAAACTACTTGTATCTATTTTCTATATAATCACATCAGTCAAGAAACGCTCTACGCTTTAGACAAACTATACTATAAGGGAGACTAGTAATAATGCATATAGCATAAAAACACGTGACGACCTAAAACACAACTCAACCCCAGTGCACAGACCAATGACATCGCTAGTGAAGTGACTCGAACGATGTACAAATAACGATGCGAATAGTGGAAAGGTGATTATGACATCCTGAGAGGGATTTAGTGGGTCACATCAATGCAGCATTTCGTTCGACTACATCGGAGCATGCCCTGTCGACGCCAGCGCCGGCCATTTTGTACACCTAGGTGATGCTGCAACATAACACTGTCGATGATAGTCTGTTTTGTCGCTGAGCTCACATCGTTTCAGGTACGTCACTAGATTTCATTACTTTAGAAGCATGCATTGTTTTATATTACGACAAGCTAGACCAATTATGAAGTTTGTTATCGCGAGCTTGCGCGATTAAATTTTTACATTATGCTTACCTATTTTTATTCTTCTCTAGATTATAAAGCTGCACGGCTACCTAAATCTTGCTCTGCCCAATGTATTTTTTTATTAAGTATCTACATTTGTCAATCCTTTTAATGTTCTCTCTCAATGTCGTAATATTATTTGTATTTATATAATATTTCAGAAAACTTATTTACAATAATTGGTGTCGTATCATTCGTGTTACTGTTAAACCTCAAAGACTTTTTATTTTTAGCTCAGTTCCTTCAATGTCAAGTATGAAGAGCGGAATGCCAACTAGTGACAAAATCACCATACTAATATCGTAACCGTAAACGACCAAGCGGCATTCACCTTCACCGATTATGTATAATCATTATGATGATGAGCACAACAATAGCCTTGAAAGTGAATGTGCAAAGGCCTTGGTTATATAATAGACTTTTTATTCGAGTCATATTCAAAGCTTTGTCGCATCATCAGAATAATAGGCAGGTCGTTTCACCTCTGGCGTCTGGGATTTGTTGGGCAGATAAGGAAGCGAAGCGTTCGTTGAAGTAAAAAAAACAAGGAGTATTTGCCTGAAAAACGCTAAATTTTCAACACCGACACTAACGTTAGATATTTGAACTAATGGCATGCAAACTGGTGGCCGGAATAACCAATCCCGCTTGATGTCTGCGCTGTGATTGCTTCAATTTTTGCAGCCACAGTCCAATTTGCCAGAACCACTGAAATTACATCGTATACATGTCCAGAGCTCTAGTTGCTGGTGTTAACAGTTAGAAATGTCGGAAAATCAATTTGCAAAACAATGTGTGCAAAACTAACTCGAAACCAAGTCTGATTTAGGTATAGACATGGGCACCAATAATAAGTATCCAGTTGAAGTTGCAAAAATATGTATACGTCAACCTTATTGCTGCTTTAACAAAATCTGTGCTCATTTATTGAGATTTTGTAGTAGGTATATTGGAGCCGTTAGGAATTACATAGCCCCTTAAGTTTTACGAAGTTAAAACCCCACGTTACGATTTTTCTGGCATTCGTCAATCCTTGTATCCGTGCTTTTCTTATGTTAGGTAGGTACTTCAATAAAATAATCCTTATTAAAACTTAACACAAAGGCACGTCATACATTTTTTTTAACTAGAACACATAAAATTTGTACTCCCTTTCGTAGTTTCAGTTACAACGCACCCGTCACGCAACATTACTCTGCTTGCTGTAATAATGTTGTTTTTCGTCTGACGGGAAAGCCCGCGCATTCGGATCGTGATTTATTCCCATCCCGAGAAACTTAGACGGGAAAAAGTTTCTTATCATTCGTGTAATGAAAATTTTAATTTATTCTAAGCTGAAAGGAAGCCGGATGGTCGATTTCGCACTTTACACAGGCACGTGTTACAATCTTATAAAACCTTCTGATTTAATAAGTAATTTAAAAAAGCTTTTAATTTTTAAATTACACATTTTCAATATTTTATTGCTTGTGTAGACAATGTAAACGGCGATTAAAATGGCGTGCTTTAACCGGTTTGAGTGTTTATATCTAAGAGGCTTGCATTTAAATAGTTAACGGAACTTAGTCACGGTAAAAAATAAATGTTTAATTGACCTGTCTGCACCTGACCACAATCATTCCGATATGGGTATTGTACACACGCCCTAAAGAAGCGGCCAAACTTGTAATAACTTTATAGACATTGTATATAGACCTAAGTGGAGACTAAATCTGGGCACAGACATAAGGACTAAGATCTCTTTAGAGCTTATTGTGATAGCCTACATCATATCATTCATAGTGGTTATTGAGTGCTAATCATTTAATTTCACTTCTTAAATAAAAGTATAACATATATTCCTTCAAGTTACCTTCTTCACGTACTCAAACCATTTATTTACTTAGATTTTCAAGTTATCAGTAATTAAAAGTTACGTTATTATGCGTTCGATGCAGAAAAGTTTCAGGGAAAAATTGTGCTGCGAATAAAGTTATTTTGGTCCTTTTAATGAACCTAAGCATTAAAACGGTAACAATTTACTGATAAAAATAATCTCGCAATTTTTTCTTAAATGTTTTTGCTTCAGCTAATTATTATTGCTTATAATTAACTCAGATGACCTAACCACTTGCTATAATGAGATTATCTAAAACGTCCAAAGCCATGACGTAATCGAAACAGGTCATGAGTTGACCGCTTAACTAAAATTAGAATCTAATTTACCAATACAGTTTGGACTAAACGGATTACTATAATCGAATCCGCTATCAATATTCACTGTGAATATTAAAGATTAATTTCTCACTACATAAATCACATAAACCATCTTTACGACGCTATTAACATAAGTAAGTCCTTACATTTCAAGCTCATACAAAGACTTTTATCACCGAAGTCAGGAAAAGCATTACTAAGCTCACCAACTTTCCTCTCAACCAACAAACATCCGCAGATAAGGAAAAGTAAAGGGAAACTGAAAGAAAAACAGTGATAAACGGTTAATCATCTAGAACGGATTCCTTACACCTATAAACTGGATTCCGTAGCCCATTTTTCAAGCCGCAGAATAAAGCAATCTCATACTACTGTGACAACTAGACGAATAGTTGTGTATTCTGTTTATTAGACCTATGATCACAGGAAAAGCTTTGTATTGGAGAAAAAATATCGCTGACAGTAAAATGGATAGAGATATCTTTCTTATTGATGTTGCGTGTTTTTGTGTTTATTCTGTTACTGAAAACACAAATGGAATTGAATTTCTCATAAAACCCTCTGTACCTTACCATCTCTGCTAAATTTGGTTGGAATGTTTCTTTTTTTCATGGACGTAATATTATTTCTCGTCTTCCTAACGCTAGGTCTTAAACTATAAAAATATGAAGAAAATTTAATATCAAAACTAATGCGCGGATTATCCCAGAAATTAAATCTTGAATCATTATAATCTTTTAAATGTTACTAAGAAAACACACCCCGCTTATGTCTAGCTTGAATATTACAATATAAATTTTCGCATGAGAGCTATTTCATGAGTAATTAAACAATTAACATGTCGTGTACTATAATTTCGCAGAAAGTTAAAGTGAGAAATTATGTGTCGTGTGTTTTTGTAATTTATTATAAATTACCTAGTTAAATAAGTAGGCAAAGAACTAAAATGTCGATTTTCGCGTTTTATGATATTGATAAGAATTGCTTGAATAGCTTGTCAAAGACTTCCCTAGACAAATATTAAAATTCTTTGGAAATATAAATAAACATAATTGCACTTCAAATTCAGTGATAGCGTTCCCCAAGAGAAATAACTCCTGTAATAACATTGCGGTGTTTTAAACCCCGCTTACAAGATAACAAAGAGTTATCTAGATAAAAAAACCGTCTAAAATGTTGCTGTGCAGAGGGACCGTTTGTGTTTGACCATCATTGCGTGTTGTGACCAACCCAAACACAAATTACTGCTAGGCGTGCACGCTAAAGCGGCCCCAACCTGAATATTTTAAGACGAGCTCTCTATTTGGACGGGGGTCATGACACAACTTTTCACTGTGTACTGGCCATGAGCATTGTTCGGAATTCCTCAGGGTTTTAAAGGTTCATTGCGTATAAAGCGATCGACGGGCACGAAAATGAATATAAGGGGATCAGTTAGCGTTTGCATCTCTAAGGATTTCGTTCGATTGTGCCTCTAAATTACATTCCTTGAAGTGGCCTCATTGTTCAGAATTGGATTAGGTTTTATGGTTGCCTCTTGTTTTGTTAGCAGGAAGTTTTGTTTAGGAGTTTCTAGCAGGTTAAAGAGAAAAATCGTTCTGAAAGACAATCACCTCGTAAATAAATCTTAAGGTCTGAAAGTTTTTTATAAATCAAGCTGGGAACAAACCAATACATCACCCTGCTCAACTCGCACTTTACTGAAATCGCTTTCCACATTTAGAAAGCCCGAAAAGAAATCGTTGGCGCAAACAATTCGGTAAACGGGAAGGATCCTCTAACCATCCCAAATGTGCGTCGTATTTTTCGGATCCTACATAAAGAAATAAAACGATATGAAGCTGTTCCTCTTTTGTTTTAATAATACACGGTAATGTAGAAAACGTCTGTCGGTCTGCACAAATACCCATTTAATTAAACAGGAAGTTTGCAGGACATCCGTTCCGCAGTTTGTTTTGGACAATGAAATCCCTTGTGCTTCCTCGTTTAAAAGGACTTGCGACAAATGCTCGGATTCCACGGGTATTTTTTTAATGTTACTCAATCTCCTTCTGCTCTACCCTGTACAACATTGTCATATTTTTACCGGATGATTAATTGAAATTTAAGTTTGGAATTTTCGGCTGCCTAAGTTTAAGCATTATTCACAGGATAAAATAAAACCTATGCATTGCGCATTGTGTACTGTAAATATTATGTTTGTGATAACCAAATAAACATTATTATTATTTACATAATTGTGATATTTGTCATTCAAAACTCATTCAATTGAATGAAACGGTATTAATTCAGTATCATAAAAGGTCGTTACATAGATCCACACAGATGTTTGACGTTGCCAATGTTGATGTGTCTGTGTCTACAATCACAGACATTGACAACAATTGCATAAACCACTCTTGATTTCTCTGTTTTTTTAATAAACAATGGGTATGCTATCCAACTTACTCCGATTGTCAAGCAAAATCTAATCTGACTTCTTATGTACCAAAGTACATACCGTTTTAGGTAGTATAACATTAAAATAAATCGAACGTTTCCTGCGGCTTTTGGTGTCGAGTAGTCCGTATCGAAGCACTCTCGGACCCGAGATTGTTAAAAGTTAATTTCCTTAAGTGAACCGGAATCGACGCCAGTATCACTGGTGCAGCTTAAGCACAACCATCTATCATTGACCTAATTGATCGAAAAAAAATACAAAGAAAGTAGGTAACAAAACGTTTTTTAAATAAGCGAGCCTGCGCAGCGCTTTATCTATATATTTTTTTATTAATTACAGAATGACACAATTTGCTTTCTTTTAAGTTTTGACAAATAATCATCCTTGTAAACGTTATTTTTCACAGTTTTATTCCTTTGATAACAATTTCAATTGCTTTTATTGAAATAACCTGAGAGGGAGACTTCATTTTCACACTTTATGAGTTATTCCCGCCATTAAAAGTCACTGCGTGCCGATATTGTCATAAAAACATTTTTGCCATAAAAGCAACCATTAATGAATAAAAACATGAGTATTAAATAATACCTAATACACTTTTTTAAACTAGCCCTGTTTTGGGTTCCACTGCTGGGCAAAGGCCTCCCACCTTTTGTAATAGTCTTGAAAGCAGAACAATTGACATAAGTTGCACTTAACCGTGCTCAGTTAGAGTTTAATTTGTTACATGCCATACTGTATTAATTTTATGTACCTAACTAATTCTAAATCATGGCTGAGGAATAATACGAAGTGGACCGGGATCAGCAGTGCGGAGCAACTGTTCCGGATGGCTCAAGATAGGGGGAAATTTTCGGAGCTAACGGCCAATCTCCAGTAATGGAGTGGCACTTTAAGAAGAAGAAGAAGAACTAATTCTAAGACGTTTCTTGTCTCAAGACTAAAGAATCCCTCAGACACTGGGCCGCTGGAAGCAATTTCTTGGTCCGCTAGGATTTCAGATTAACAACCAAGCTAGACATGTTTTACGCTTTCGATCAGCATTTTATCAACTTTTTTGCGCTTGAACCGTAAGCGGCATCAGTTTAAAATCCCATTTTCTTCTGTAATGTTGATGAAATTTATGCACAAAAATAATTCAACCTACACTTTTGTTGTACCCAAATACCATCTTGTGTTATTTACTTACGGTGCAGTCTGTGTCTGTAAATTTAAGGGTCAACTTTTAGTCCAAAAAAATAAAAAATATCGTGTTACAGTTTTGAACAAGGTGACCACTCATTGGTAGATTGTCGTGCAGTACTAGATAGCGTTATAGTAATATGCTGCGATGTCATCCGTAAAGATTCATGTCCAACTTACACATCATCATCAGCCTATTTACGTCCAACTACAATGAACGTCCAAAACGATAGACCTGACCCTGTACATCTCATCGCTCATCATGAATCACCATGCCTCGTCTCAGTATGAGAGGACTTGGGCTACAGTTCCCACACGGGCCCAGTGTGCAGATTGGGAAGTGTGTAGGTTTCCTCAAGATGTTTCCTTCGTCGAAAGGCTCATGATAAATTAAAAATGTAATTTCACACATGAATTAAGTATACTTATTTCGAACCGGAAAAAAGTCCAGAAAGCTCGGGTCACTAAGCACTACATTATCTTGAGTCACGATGAAATAAACTCAGTCGCAAAAAATGTGGTCCTCATTATGTATGTGGATAGGCAATTTCAGGCATATTGTCCACGCAGAGGCAATTAATGCATAGGAGAATGTTATTATTATTATTATTTCAATAAAATCTTTACAGGGGTGTTCACTTAAACTTATGAACCCGTGGGTGAATTCTTGACGGTTCATTAAAAACAAACCCTGTATATGTATTATATTAAACATCCAATCCAAGACCCGACAACAGACATTCGTTATTTAAATTCTAAATACTCACTGAAACATGAAAACACAGAAAAAAACTGAAAACCCCGGGAATCGAACCCGGATTCTTGACATTCCGTGTCACGTGCCATGCCTTTACACCAAAGTTAGCGATTGAAAAATACAAAAAGATCTCCAGATCTTGAACAGGCATTCGTATTCATCATGCTCCGACGGGGACCTCAAGCTTCATAATCAGGTTCTCTGACCACTAGACTAGGTCGTATAGAGGGTCGAGCACGACTTTACGAATACTGCGTAACGTTACGGTTATCGTATCGAGATTGAGAAACCTCATACTAAATTTTAGTTCCAAATACGCTCACGGGCGGGCGCTGTTCCAAACGTCATACAAAATCGACAACGTTTACTATTCGATTTTACGTGACGCAGCATTCGTAAAGTCGTGCTCGACCCTCTGCAAGTTTCTCTTACTAACGTATATGCCGGCTTAAGTATGTATTTGTAGTGAAATACTCGTATAACTTAGACCGATGATGATACAGTAGTTTATGCAACTATTACATAATGAGTGTTTTAAGACCTAATTATGTGGAGTTGCATACATTACTTTATCTACACACTTATTATTAGTATTCTAACATGGGTTCAGAAGCCGAAGGCATAATAAACCTGTCACGAATTACACTGTTTTTTTTTTAATCATAGACAAAACAATCATACCGACCTGACGTTTTGTATCGACCATTATTTTAATTGATGCCTATTTTGAAATTGCATTGGTTTTTGAAGATGAAAACTAACCGTCGGAATGCTGGTACCTACGGTTTCTGAATGCATTAGAGAGTACTTATGATAGGGGTGAAGATAAATGATATTATGCGTTTAGGTACTTAATTTCTGTAGGCATATGTTTTACGTCACAAACTTCGTATTTTACCCAGTTATAACGTGACAAAGAATTGCTTCAGCTGAAGTGCGCTCACGGAGCCCTAGCCGGCTCGGCTTGTTTGCTCTCGACTCTGAGAGACTCATTACCTGCTTCATTAAAGCGAGTGTACTCTTAACTAAAATGGACTTTATATTCAAAGTGCTATTTTATTTCATTGTTCAGTTGCTTACGAATGTTTTATTCCGTTTGACGGAACAATAGCCTTACCTGTTTTTATCTACCAGTGCCCTAAGCACGACTTGTCGAATCCTGCGTTACGTTACGGTTATCGTATCGAGATCGACAAATCTCATACAAAATTTTAGTTCCAAATACGCTCACGGGCGGGCGCTGTTCCAAACGTCATACAAACTCGTTATAGTTTACTATTCGAGTTTACGTGACGCAGGATTCGACAAGTCGTGCTTAGGGCACTGTACTGTTTTGTGGTGTTCAATAAAGAATATTTGTATTGTATTGTATAGTAATAGCTTCTTCGTGGCTTATTGAAAGGTTCATAAGTTCAACATACAATGACAATGCAAAGAAAAATTCGTTAAGCAGCTCACCCACTACGCTGCTTGATTAAGCTACTCATAGATGGCGCTGAGGAGAGATCTTCCAAATAAAATATGACACAAGGCATTGAAAAATTCGTTAGGTACACCAACGTTAAGTATAGCTTAATTGGTGGAGCGTGGTACGGATTACCGAGGTTGCTGGTTCAAGTCCAGCTGCTTAACGAATTTTTCTTTGCATTGTCATTGTATGTTGAATTTCATTCTATGAATGTTTCATAAAAATAAAACAAAAATAATCAATAAATCGATTATTTTCATTGGTTCATAAGTTTGCAAATAAATAAAAATCAGAAGAATAGAAGAGGCATAAAGTAGCACCGATAGAGTGATGATCCCTTCTCAAACTCCAGATCCAATATCGTCAAGGAAACAATTGAATTACTCTGTCAGGCATAAATATAACTTACGATTTGAAACTTCTTCCGTCCTAATTAACTCAAGAGGTAGGGATGAAAGTGCAAACTTTTGCATCCGAAATAAATGAATGATGAAATGAAACAAGCAAGTACTCTGTTTACGTCCATCTGTGTATTAAGTTACAGTAAAAAAATAATAGATATACATACATACATACAGTCACGCCTGTTTCCCGTTGATTGATAATTGATAATTTATACAAAAATATGCATTGTACCTATAGTAATTTGGTCACACATTGCATAGGTTCAGCTTAAGTTTCATTTTATTTCTAGCTTTTTCTTCATATTAATGACAGGAAACATATGTCTGAGTCTGTCCGAGTCTCCGACCACCAAAATTAACAAAAAAAAATAATTGCAAAATAAGTTAGCAAAGTTATGCTAAAACACGTTTCATGTATGCCGTTCTCCTTTTATCTTCAAAATTATTTTAGTACCTATTTCTATGTATTTGTCATATTGTTAGCCATAGTATAACCATACTCTATTCGTCTCTACATTTTTTTCGCTGTCTGATAGAGATCGGTTATTATGCGATAAGACCGCCTATTTGTCTACCTCACCTGTTTTTTGTGATTTCATTGTATTGTTTTGCGGTGTTCAATAAAAAATATTGTATTGTATTATGTTTACTGCCTGTTTCAACTCCCTCCAATAAATATATCTGACAGATATCTGTCATACAGTACTGTCTCGGTTTATATTGTTAGAACTACTTAACACAGATGACATCACATTTATTCACATCTGATGGTGGTAAAACAGGCCCACAGTAAAATACAGGATCCCTTTGGTACTCTTTGTGAACTGCACGGCATCCTAAGAACACAGAACTTACAGTTCAACAATATTGAATTGAATACACCTACCTACTACTAACTATCAAACTACTATTGAATAAATATATGAACTACTATTAACTACCAAACTATCTGCGGGCTTAGGTTTGAGAAGAATAGCTTTGTCATACTACTTAAAAATTAATATGATCAAACAATTTATCGTTTTATAAAATTCTGACTTTATGTGCTCGTTTATGGACAAAAAATTTAACACCCCCTAAAGAAAATAATGAATGTCCTTCGAATGAATATTTTCAATTTCCTTTGTAAAGCCTACTTCAATAAGAAATATTTTAGCTCGATCACGTTTCCATCAAATAATTGATTTATTATTCTCAATCAGCATCTTTAAAGTCTTTTCGCCTTTGTGCTCGTATTTCTTCTCACAATTTCGTTTTGCTTGTCATCCGCAGCCAAGAGATGGCCGCAAAAGTCATTTATTAACTCTGTATCATTCATCAAAATCGGGCTGTAAAACCTGGCCTGTTATCTAAATGATTGCGTAGCCAGTTTCCCGTGGCACCCAAACCGTTTTGTACGGGCAACCAACGTACTTAGGAACCCATAAATTGCTTTGACGAAGTTCTCTTTGCGGCTATTAAACAATCATTTGCGTCAAGCAATACAAAGTACAGCCTTTATATATTTAACCCGTTCATGGTTGCTTGCGCAGCGTTGCTCTAACACGCAGTATTTTTCGGGTCAGGTCGGGTTTGAAGTGGAAACGTAATTGACGATCTGCGTCACACTTCGGAATGGTAAAATAACTAGGGATTTAGCAAGTTAGAAGAGTTAAAGGACATGGGATTGGTTTCAGGATTGCTGACTAAGCATATTGAAGTTGTCAACTATCTTCCAGTTTACCTTTCATTTGAAAAAGATAAAATGATCATACTTTTGAAATACTCAGTGAAACATTGAGTCACTGCATAAAGTGCTGAATGAGCTGTGATTTGAATATGTAGAAAAAATTCAACGGCCCTGCCAATGCTAACTGTGATGTAACGGAATGTCAAGGATCCGGGTTTATTTCCTGGGGTTAGCAATTTCTGTTTTTTTTTGTGTGTTTTAGTATTTAATAATAGGTAATTTATTTTAACGGGATTACCGTAATACACAATGGGAGAAAAATACATAAAAAAAATGCATTCAGATCATGAAAGATAAAATTGATGGTTTCAGTTTTACCGGACACAAAAAATTGTCTGAACAAATTAAAACAATACCGAGCTATTTGGGTCACCCTTCTGTTGTTTCTAAGGCCACTTGTCAATCGAGTAAACCGTTGGAATTACTTGTTTTTTTATAGAATGGTTAGTCTTTGTTATGTAATTTACTCGTAATTATGTATAACTAGACTATCAATGACTCAATTCACGCAACATTACAAAGTATATACTACTTTATTTACATAATAAAAGCAATTTACAATGACATTAAATCTAAGCTTAAACTAAATAAACTACAACTTAAAACTAAATTAAATCTAAATAAGGCCCCCGTGGCATAGTGCCCAAAAGGCTGGCAGCGTTGCCTCGCTGAATAGCGATGCTGATTCTTTGAGAGAGAAAACTGCCAGCCCTTTGGTCACAAGTTGCATCAACTAAGCGCTTACATTACAAAGTAAATTTGTCACCTCTCTGTAAAATAAAAAAAAATAGTAATACGTGTCACAACCTAACAGCCTTTAGAATGAAGAGCACTGAAAATAATGCGTACACTATAATAACACAAACCAAACATGACAGTTTGGCCAGCGTACTTTCAGTAACTAGGCTACGCTTAATAACTAGGTACAAATGTATAGCACGCCCACGCCAATGTGTGTTATTCCAGCATGAAAAGGCTGACATGCGAGTTTGTTCGCATAAAATAATTATGGTTGTCATACAAAACGGGCGTTTAGCTTTGTAAAATGTAAAGCGCAAACATTACCCAACGCGTGAAACGGAAACATTCATTTGCGTAGGTAAGTAAATAGGAGTAGCAAGGTTACAATTAGTAAAATAATTGTATGTTTCTAGTTCTAGGAGAATCCACAAGTTGGCCAGTTTTAGTGGTGCCGGGATAATTTTAACCTTCAGTCGGTTGCTTTGGTAAAGTTTTAGTGGTGCCGGGATAATTTTAACCTTCAGTCGGTTGCTTTGGTAAAGTTTTAGTGGTGCCGGGATAATTTTAACCTTCAGTCGGTTGCTTTGGTAAAGTTTTAGTGGTGCCGGGATAATTTTAACCTTCAGTCGGTTGCTTTGGTAAAGTTTTCTATTAAAAGTTATAATCAGGGTACGGAGTATTCATTGCTCGGTAAGACGAAAGCGAACTGTGGAGTCGACATTAACATAACGAAATTCAACTCTTCTTACTCGTTCGAGTTTTGCTCGGGGTGATTCAGCATTTCGGGATTACAGTAAATGAATGAGCCCTCATCAAAATTAATATTACCTCTCTTGTCAGTGCAGTAAAGTTGTCTCTAGTCCTTTCGTTCCAATGCGAGTTCTTGCACCTCCTGAGATACGCCACAACGTCTATCTTCTTTTTTATTTGATCTAAATACACTGTCCTCGGCTTTCCTCTTCCTCTTTTTCCCTTTATCTTTCCTTCTATATTTTTTAGTATCAGATCGTCGTGTCGTTGCCCACCATTTTCCCTCTCTTAGTCTCCAATATATTCAGAATACTTCTTCCCTCCCCAACTTTTTCCAAGACCCTTTCATTAATGACTCTCTTGGTCCGACTAATGAATGAGTATGAGTAGAAATTAATGTCATTGTTAATATCGACTCCACAGCTTTCGTCTTATCCTGAAAAGAAACAGCCGAACCCTGGTTATAATTATAATTCTCTCGCGATGTGAAATGAATAACTACTTAGGTAGGTATTAGATCGAAATAATTATTTTATTTACAGATACGTTTAATTTTGGTTTAGACGGTGTACAGTCGAGTTCTCCAATATCTGTACAGCGAAAAGTTCACAAATATCTAAACACAGACCTCGTAACTGGCAGTAAGGTCCGTGTATAGATATTGGAGAACTCGACTGTACAGTGCAATGTTCATCATCAACACAACAAAAGTTTCAAGAAATCGATCATCATAACGATTCATTCACAGTTAAATAAATAAATAATGATAATAAATGTATTTTTTTACATTGTAATGAAATCTGACAAATCACAATCAAATACTGTATGGCTTTCAAGAGCCCTTTCTGTTAAATCACAAATTTGTACCTAAATAATAATTAGCAAAAATAACATTGAAAATAAGCTTCATAAGCGAGTTTTCTTCAAAAATGAAACATTAGGTACGTCAAAATTACCTTAAGTTCATGTAACTACATTTTAACTTTGCCTGACAGCCTCGCTTATAGCTAGATGTAAATATTTAGTTTAAGCACCTATCATGTTTAGTTATAATTGGACACTTAAAGTCAACAGCTTTTTACACACCCTGTGGGTTTATAGCCCGTCCCCTTTTCTCTAATTGTTCATCTACATAATCCCATTCAACGATAACGGTAAGCTTTATTAATGTTTTATTTGCACGTGTATTAAAGCCATTCATTCGCGTAATCATAAGAACTAAGATGAATGAGATGGAAGCACTTGGAGAAATAAACTGATTTCAGTTACTTACTGGCCTATCAGGGAGTCCTTTATAAGCCCTCTCAGTTGACACATCTGCAATCTTTCTGGTGTTGTGCCCTGGTATCGGACTACATGGGTAGTGGTTATTGCATTGTTCATCACGATGGGGCCATATGGTGACTTAATAATATTTTTTACATTCGTTGCTACTAAAGTCACTGCTGTGCACCCACTACCCGATGCGCCATCACGAGGCAGTACTATCAGGTGATCCTCTGCCTCAATTCCCTTTATTTAAAAGAATCTGCCACCTACGGTTTCGTAAAGATTTGTAGGTACTTACATGGTGCCAACCATGTAAGTAGTTCGCCAATCACGGGAATCGAGTCTCGAAGATTTTCCCTCTTATCCCGAATATTTTAAACTGTCCAGAGTTGGCTGCGCCTTGCAGCCATTTTGTATTGCTCTTTGACATAATATAAATACAAACAGACACACAAATTCAAAAGACGTATCTGATTACGTGTGCTATTGGTACTATTAGTACTAGTGCTAATATATCCTATAAGTTTGATTCCACGTCAATTAGTATGGAAACACCTTTTTAATCTAGTACCTAATTTGATGCCTTCACTTAGAAGTTAGATTTTTTCACAACTTCAATTTTGCACGCATGGGTATTTGATATTAATTTCAGCTTGCCAACTCCATGCGTTTCAGAGAAAAAGGGTCTTGACAGACAGGCAGACAGATAGAGAACAAAGGGTATAAGGGTTCCATTTTTCTTTTTGAGGTACGGAACCCTAAAAAGGAGGTTCTTAAAATCTTGTCCTACAGTGACAAACTTGTATATTCCGACATGGTTTAATTTTGAACATAGTGTAATCCAGCAACTTTAAAATAGTTCCGACACTGAAAATAATATAGAGTCCCATTAGCAATTAACTCGAACTCACCAGAGGAATGTAGTATCACTTGTCCCGCGTAAAATGAACTTGAACCGGAATTGTGTAATTTAATTCGGGCAACGTTTGTCGGAATGAAATTTGAACAATTTAAAAACATGATGTAGGTAACGCCAACTACATTGGTACATAAAATATTTACCGGACACTACCTTTGTCAAGTTAAGTATTCATGTGGTACAATTACCGTGAACATTGCTTTGTACGAACTAGTGTTATTCTCATACAAGTTAACGGTCTGAAAGTATTTTGGCGGTTTGAACTACCGCCTCTCAGGCAGAAAAGTTCAAGTCACTTATCAGGAGAACCTGGTTTGCTAAATTATTGTTAACATCTTCTGATCAAAGTCATACTGTTATACGAATGAAAAAATAAATAAATAAAATTAATCTCCCCAACAAACAAAAAATAACACTATGCATAAATTTGTCTAAATGTAATTGTTACCAATATTTCTTGTTTACATTCCTTGTATAGAATACTAAAGCACACATTTTATGTTCCTTTCAACCCTTACAATGACATCGTGGATTTGGGTTGCCAGACATCGGCATTATAGCCAAACGAAATCTGCTTCGGAAGTTTCTCCCATTCCCGCCTTATTTCATCCCTAGCCGTGGTTTTATTTTGTATAAACATTCTTTCTCTGCAAAGCTACTGCTTTTTTTTCCACGAAAATTATTGCTTTGTTTTCGTCTGCCCTCCCACCAGTTGTTTTCTACGAGTTTCCGTTGTCACATTTTTTTTACTTTAAAGTTAGGTATTTTACTAGGTGTTTTGCATACTATTGTTTGAGTTAAAGTTCAAGGATTTATCGGGATTGAATAGAAATACAGTTTTTTCTTTGTCTCAGTAATTTAGCTAATCCTATAGGATTAGGTATTTATTGTTTTCTCCTAGAATTAATAATTTGTAGTTGGAACTCACAGACATTAAATAGCATTCGAATTCATTCCAAAGTTATTTGACAGTTATGCCATTGCTAGAATTCACTAAAATGCCACTCTCTGCTACGAAAACTTTAATCCGGGATTTTGTCGCTTCGGCTATTATACGAAATTATGTGAGCGTAAATAATGCGCTACGGCGTAGCATGTCTACAGTTTTTCGTAGCGCTCTTTATGAATTGAAGCGTGTCTTTCAAAGTCACTTTGGTCTCCCTTTGGATCAGGCAGAATCTACGGTCATGTCATTTGCGGAAAAATGCTCTGTAAAATCGAATTTCCCTGCCATTATTTCCTGTTAAAAGGTTTTCGCTTTTATTCAGATTAATTTTAACTTATTCGGAGCGGAAAACATTTCGCGCTTAAAAGTTTTTTTAAAACGGTTCGGTCGTGACTACTTGGAGTAATAAGTCACGTCGCAACTTTCGTCCAAGTCTTGATTTATAAGGAGATTTAGGAATTCCCAAGATCTTTAAATCTAAATCATCCAGAAACATGATGTGCAGTCGTTTCCGCGAAAATCGCAGTCTTTTAAGCGTATTTTCATGCTCGGCTATCATACGTAAATAACGGCACAGTGTTTTCCTTTTGGGAAGTAGCGTACGGTATGCTAGGCCACCTGCTACCTCGGCGTACTTAAGTGGCTTTTGTTTTTATTTTTCTAAATTCTTTGAATGTTTGCTTATTTCGGGTAGCTTTATCTTGATTTAATTAAAAAAAAAAATTTGGTCCCTGAAAATAAAACTGAAATTACTTCCTTACTTCCTTTACAAAATTTACTGTGACTTCGATAGACATGCAAAGAGTCAGTTAGTTCAGTGTGGGTATGTTTTTTTCATTTATTTTATTTTCATTCCTCTTCAGTCACGTCTAACTTCTGCGTCTGAAACTTGTAAGCTACATCGCAACATTTTGTTTAATTAAACGCAAAATCTAACAAAACAATAATAGGACATTGAGTAACCGAAACAGCACCAGACGCGGGTACCTATTGACTTTGCAATAAAAGTTTAATGGCTCCTGTTTTATGACACTTTTTTTAAACACAGCTTTAAATTTCAGTTCAGTGTCTGATTTTAAAATCCACTCTTTTTTTGTACTCTAAGGATGGCAAACGAACAAGTGGGTCCCGCAACCCCGGGGCATTGCCAACCTAGAGGGCTGAGACGAAATGCCTCTTGCGCCTGTAATTTCCTCGACTGTCTTATTATTACTCTCCGTACCGGGACACAACAGTGCAAGCACTTCTACTTAGAGGCAGGATTACTCAGAAAGACTAATTTTTCATCGTGACCGTTAATAAGGCGAAGTCCGCATGCTGAGGCCCGAGTAGGAAAATTCTAATCCTGCGTAACGTAACGTTATCGTATCGAAATCGAGAAACTTCATACTTTTTAGTTCCAAATACCTTCACTTGCGGACGCTGCGCTGTTCCAAACATCATACAAATTTTTCGATAACGTTACTACACGATTACGTTACGCAGGATTCGAATATTCGTATTCGGGCCTCTAGATTCATGCAAAACTCTTAAATTATTAGAAGCCGACGCTCAAGCGAAACTTCAGCGGTTCTCTTTCTCACTTGCGCGGCCTTACGGAACGCTAACCCGAATTCGTATAATTTATTTGTTTTCGCGAAGAAAGCCCACTCCAGTTAAGTAGGCTCTCGTGTTTATTAGCTTGGCGACTTGGTAGTGTAACTATGTAGGTTGGCTGATGTAATAAGTGGCTGAGACTGTGGGACAAGTGCTTTCGTTAGCTAATTACTAGCGTTAATTATGAAACAAGACGGTGAATTAATAAAAAAAAAAAAACGTTTTTGAGAAAAGCAGAACACATTATGATCAACGGCGTACTGTAAGCTTTTCAAACTTAAACGCGCCCCTGAAGTTGTTCAAGCCGTCGGTGCGATCTTGAGTCTCGACAAATGACCGACTTCCTTCCAAACATTACTATTAAAACTGATCTAAGTTACCGTGATTATCTAGCGAGCCGTGATGGCCTAGTGGTTTGACCTATGGCCTCTCAATCAAAAGGTTGTGGCCTCGAACCCAGGCTCGCACCTCTGAGTTTTTCAGAATTTATGTGCGAAATTACAATTGCAATTTATCACGAGCTTTTCGGTGAAGGAAAGCATCGTGAGGGAACCTGCACACTCCTACAAAGCAATTCAATGGTGTGTGTGAAGTTCACAATCCGCACTGGATCCACGTGGGAACTGTAGCTCAAACCCTCGTATTCTGTAAGGAAGCTTGTGCACATCAGTGACACGTAAAAAAGGCTGCTGATGATGAGTGACGATGATTGAAGCTGATAAGAAGTGCACTTCTTGTATGTTTTTTCCGCATCCACCGCGATCCCTCGATCTTCACCAAGTCATTGCTCCATCTTGTTGGAGGCCTGCCGACAGCTCGTCTCCCGGTCCGCGGACGCCATTCGAGAACCTTCTGAGTGGAGAGCCTTGGGGTGGGGGAGGCCTATGTCCAGCAGTGGACGTCTTACGGCTGACATGATGATGAGGAGATATGATGAGTGGAAACTTTTTAATCTGAGTCGTAAATTTCATATTCATAAGTGTTTGTAGGCATTTAAACACTGAAGTCCATTGAAACATTGAAGTCCATTGCCTAGCTATTACCCTGTGGGCACTTACAGTAGTTTATGCAACTGCCACATAATGAGGGTCCTTAAAACACGAATGTGTTTTTATGAAACGAGGCGAAGCTGAGCTTCATAATAGGATCACACGAGTGTTTTAAGGCCTAATTATGTGGAGTTGCATACATTACTTTATCTACACACATATTATAAGTACTCTAAGATGGGTTCAGAAGCCGAAGTCATATATCATACCCATACCTGTCACGAATTTGACTGTTTTTTTTAATCATAGACAAACATATCGACCCGACGTTTCGTAAACTGTTTTTTTTTACTGTAAAAAAAAAAACACATTATTATTTATACATGTCGGACTGAACTCGACTTATATACGTGAGTGATCCGTTTTATTTCACTATTATTGTAAATTACGTTGGTTTTTAAAATTTGAAATATCGAATTCGATATCGAAAAGTCATTACGACATCGAATTCGATGTCGTAATGACTATTACTTTACTGCTGGTGTTGGAGGAGGTGCTGGGGCCGGCGCTGTCGGCGAGAAGGCGTCGTCGTGCTGAAATGCTGGTCATTTTCTACGGTTTCTGAACGCATTATAGAGGACTTATGATATGTGTGTAGATAAACATAATTATCTAACACTAAAACAAAAGCGAATCGCGAGTGAGTTGTGGCGCTTTACATTCTAAAGACGTATTTACCGCATTTGACCCTAATCATCATAAAATAACTCACAGGCGCACTCTTTCTCGTAAAAAAATCACGTAACATTTGTAATAAAATTCATTCACAAACAAATACATTTTAGACCGACATTTGTTACTCGAATCATTTCATTCGGACTTCATAAAAAACCTTTCAACGTGAATCGGATGACGGATGACACTAAGCGGAAGAGGATTTTGAGTCCCTTTGCCGATTGTATTATGGAATCCCATATTAAAATCCGATGAAAGGTTAACAAGCGTGAATGGTTCGTTTGTTGACCTGTAAAATAATGTAAAACTACCGCGAGACTCAGCCATGACAAAATAAACAATTTGCTGACGTACAAAATTACACCTACGATTATACAGAGGGTCGAGCACGACTTTACGAATGCTGCGTAACGTTACGGTTATCGCATTGAGATCGAGAAACCTCATACTAAATTTTAGTTCCAAATACGCTCACGGGCGGGCGCTGTTCCAAACGTCATACAAACTCGACGTTTACTATTCGATTTTACGTGACACAGGTTTCGAAAAGTCGTGCTTGATCCTCTGGTTGCCTACGGGGGTGGAATCAAACGAAGGTCAAAATGTATGTTCTACGATTTTCATTTGTTTCAGAGTTATGAGCATTTTAGTGAACATTTCAGAAATGCCGGATTTCAGGTATAATTTCTTTGTGGTAGCTAAACTACGACCTTGCATTTTTTGAAGTAGTGAGATGTGGGTCTAACAAATAACAATGCCATTTTAACTCATCGCATCATAAATTTTACAACAAAAAATAAGACGGTTACTGTATTAAAGTGTGTTACTGTATTAAAGTTTTTCATGAATTTTCAAAAGCCATTTTTTTTAAGTATCACAAGTTTTTTTTCTGCTAAGTACCTACTTTAAAAACTACCTCAGTTTATAAAGAATTAAAGCTGCAAAATGCTCACTAAAATGCGCTTAACTCTGAAACAAATGTAAATCGCTGAAATCGATACATGGGGCTTAATTCGGTAGCCATTGAGCTACCTTCGTTTGATCCACCCCCAGTAGACACGCTGCGTGCATTCGTGACAAGTTGAAAAATGCACGCCAGAGCTCTACTAGTTATAGGCCGAAAATAGTGTCCTATGATATTCCTTAACGGTAGACTACGAACTAGTCTGAAACATTTAACTAAATTCGGCTTGTACGCGACAATGATGATTCATTTCACTGTGGCCTCGATCGATTAGCGCTTATATTTAGCTCTGGCCCTGCAGATTTGTCTCTCCACTCTAATTTGTCTATTTCCGACCCATCCGAGCCTCCGTCAACTGAAGCACTATTCTTTGTTTCTAGGCCGTGGCTGTCTAACAATATTTTAAATTGAAAACTACCTACCATGAAACTCAGACATTATTTAAAGAGATTTACCGGAGTAAAAACTACTATATGTATTATGCCGTTGTTAGTATGCTATGTGTATTGTGTAGGTATGCCAAATTCCGACAACATTAGTTGACAACAGTGATCTACCCGTGATCATGATACATACTAGCTACGTTGAAATATCAGCAGCTCATCTAAACTTAGTAAGGTAACCGCGGTCAATATTCATAGTTAATTGTGTCTAACATTGGTTAAGGCATTTGAATGTTAGTTTGGACTAATAAGTGAGAAATCCGGTGTTCCACAATAATAATAATGTCAAGTTTCACACATTTTATTCAATAACTAATAATAAAATCGAAAGCTTTTTTTAAAAACGATAAGGAAGGCAAACGAGTAAGTGAATCATCTGATGGTAAGTGATCACTACTGCCCATAGACACCCGCAACCCCGGGGGGTTTACAGATACGTTACCAACCTAGAGGGAAGACGAAATGCCTCTTGTGCCTGTGATTTCCTCGGCTGTATTACCCTCAACACTGGAACACAACAGTGCAAACACTGCTGCTTAGCGGCAGGGTTGGCGAGTAAGCTGGTGGTAGCGATCTGAACGGACCTCGTACAAGGTCATTACCACCCGCTAATATTCGACTATTGGGCCAATAATTCACATCCGCAATTTTGTACACAGAGAACTTGTTTGTGGAATTGAAATAAATCTGCTTTTGCGCAGTCATGAATGTCAGTTTGAAGATTTAATTGAGGCTTTACTGAAGAGTAATGGTTTGTTTTAGTTAAATGCAATAAATAGTGCAGCTGCATTTTTACCTCATTTAAAGAAAACGTTTAATGTTCGTATGTATGACATTGTTTAGTATTTTTTTATGTGCTTGGTAAAGGTCTTCCTACTCATTCTTTCCATCAAGTCATCCTTCTAATGTAACAACGTTGAACGAGCATAATAACCGTAATATAAAAACGAATACTAGTATAAATCTTTTCAAAATTAGTGACGTCTTACCAATCCGTAGCATAATCTTGTAATCCTTCTCGAATAAACGTCCCTAAACGTAACCACTTTATCAATCTCCAGGTCAAATTGCAATTCTGTTAATCCTAATTCCCGTCAAGATTGATTATCAGATGGAAGCTATCCTGAAAAAAGCTGTAAGCGAATTGGCCCACGTATTTCCTCTTTGCCGCCTCGCAAGGGCCAGATAAAAACCGCACCCAGAGATTTATTTATTTTTATCGCTTACCATTTGTTAAGGCGCAGCTGACTCTCTGGTCCGACTTCAGTAATAGGACACGGCTGCGTTGCACTTGGGTCGTACATTTTGGTTTTAGTTCGCGGAAGTCTCGGTTTCAATTGCTTGTTTGGGATCGGGGTTCTTTCAAAAGAGGCAAATCAAAACCTAGGGACAAGTTTTAATAATTTTTATGAAATTAAATCGTTATTTAATTAAAATAACGTTATTTGTAAATAGGTATAGGGACGCACGTTCCGTTTGAACGAAGCAAAAGTGACAAAAAAAAAATCATGAGGGATTTTACGGAAACTTTTGGGTTTAAAAAAAACCGGACAAGTGCGAGTCGGACTCGCGCACGAGGGTTCCGTGTAAAGATTTTAACGCTTTTCTTCAGTGTTTTAAGAAGTCCAGTGTTAGCAGAGCCCTCTTCATGCAGAGTCATCTTATATTGGTGTCAGAAATCAACAGACAGACATAAAAAATTAAGATTTTCTGAGTGGTTGATGAGTGGTTGTGCTATAAGAGCTACGTTCATAGCAAATTTCAAGTTTCTAGGACAACTGGAAGTACCCTTTAGGTTTTCAGGGAACGGCCATTTGTATGGAAACAACCTTTTTAATGACTGTATCTTTTGATTGCGTTGACTTAGAAGTTTGATTTTTTCACAGCTTCAAGGGAGTGCAGGTTTGAATATTTGATATTAATTTCAGCATGCTACCTACACGCGTTACAGAGAAAAAGGGTCTTGACAGACAGACAGACGGATTACAAAGTGATCCTATAAGGGTCCCGTTTTTTTTTGAGGTACGGAACCCTAAAGAGTAAAATTAAAATATGAAAATTAAATACCTATTACTATAATAACATACAATTATATTATAATAGTGTACCTCGACTCACAGTCACAGCCTGTATCAAAATAATCGCATTTGTAATTTATTTACTTAATAAAGTTATTTGCGAAAACATAAAGAGAAAGAACACTTCAAAGTAATAGCGAAGAAACATTAAAAATGTACCTAATACAAGACGCGCTCCTAATTTCTATGTAATTTAAATTTTGCGTACTCGAATCATGCAAGTTAGCTGAATTAGCATCTTCATTTTATACAGTGTGTTTTAAAGGTATGTTCGTATAATATTAAATGAATTAAGACTTCCAGAAGATACCAGACATTAAAAAATATGTCAAAAAATATACTATGTTGGTTGAATACATTTCTCTTCATTTAAAGTTATTTTAATGCCAATCAAAACGTGCTTCTTATAAACCATTGATTAAGTATAAATTTTAAAATGCACGGTAAATAAATTTTGTTAGGTATCTAAGCATGTTCATAATTATTAAATGAACTAATCAGAATCACGTTATTTCTGAGCTATTTATAACAATCTTGAAATTTAACTTAAGTTTCTACTGAAGCGAAAATTAACTGCATGCAGTTTATAGCCAAGTTATTAAATTAAAATAATAAGCGAAATGTTAATTTTAATAAGAGAAACTTTATTTCACTGTAATTAAATTGTTTGAGTACCTGTCTGAACGAGGGTTTCAAGTGCTGAAGCACTCAGTTTCGTAGGCCGTTTTATTCTTGAATGAAAAAGGTGCTTAATATATTGTAAGGTGGCTTTACGCTGTTAAATTCTTCGTGTTGATTGGTCGGTAGTGAAATAAAACTCAAATTAGAATGTTAAGTTCTTTTCGGTATTTCTTTACATTTGTATAATTTTGATTGACTAGTATTGCGCATGTTACTGTTACCTACTCATTTAAAAAATCAAATCAAACTTTGGGGTAAATTAACATAATAATAATTTTCGATAACTACGTGTTCTACATATAAATCTTGTATTTAGTTGCTATAAGTTGCATTAAAATTATTCAAGCAGAAAATTGTCAAAGAAAGTCTTATTATCATCAACTTGATATTAAACTTTTAATTATACAAAATTAATTACTTCTAACAAATAAACCTTACCCAATTTCTCCGGACCTTGTGATCTTAACACCTTCATTTAAGGCTTTAGATTGCAATGAAAGAGGCTTAGAACCAAACGGCTGGGAGGCCAGGGCTCGGCAGTTTCTCGGCGTTCCATTGTTTTAAGTATTAAAGACGTCTTAGTTTACGTTGAACCAAGTCGATATCGTGGAAAAGCAGCTGGGGAATTATTAAAAGTATCAAAACCCTATCTAGTAAAACCGGTAAAAAAGGGTGGTTTTTGAAGTTCGAAGTCTCCAAAATACTACTATCTTTAGTAGAGCCACTGTTTTCTTTGTACGTGAACTGGAAATTTAATAAATGTGTTAAGTGTTTTTTTTTATAACTACTGAAAACTAAATAATACAGTACAATACAAAACTCTTTATTAGACACTACTTAACGAACAAACCATAAAAAAACGGTGCACAGAAAATTACCAGTAATACTCGGCCTTATCGTTCTCTATTATTGTATATCTGAAAACTTTTCGTTCATGTGTCGTAACGCGAATTGAGTACTTCAGTTGATTTTTAAGAAAGTCGGCATAAAACTTTAAAATTCCAACAGATAATTAAACAATTAATTTAATTATTTAATGGTACTGACCTTGACTGTAAGAATTTGAACATTTTTTTTTTTTTAATTCAATTTTTAGGTCTGTTTATTTCATAATCACTTGTCAATTTTACATTTATCGCCTAGCTAATCTTTACTTATCAAAGATGTGAATCAATCTTGGAAACTATGAGAAGACAAAATCTATTCAAAGACATTGACCAATTTCAAAAGTTGTAAGAAATTCCGTATTTCGTAAAAAGTCCAACCAGTAACGGGCAGGGCTAGTAAATATTAACAAGTTGCTTTTTTATTTAACTCAAATACCAATAGAATAAAACCAAAAGAAAAGCAAGATTTTTTAAAGTTGGCAGTTTAAAATTTAAATTAGTAGCCTAGCCGCACCTAGTATAATTAAACTTACTGAACTTTTTATCGCATCAATCAATCCATTCTTCCTAAATTTCATAACTTGAGAACGATTGAGAACCTATTGTATATTTGTTGATAAAAACCGGGATTACTTAAATAAACGTTTTCATCGCTCTGTCGTAAGTACCTATACAGTTTCAATTCAGCAGTACTGAGCAAACTGTTATGTAAGTAACTTTGAATCGTTTCTTGCTATTAAAAAGTTTTCCTATTTCGCTTTTATCCTTTGTTAAGAAAATCTATATCATCTTCTATAAACCTATAAAACAACTATTAACATATAGCATCTTCAAAATGCGATACCCTTCTTCAAAGGTGCTTCTAAGTTGGTAATTTTGAAGAGCATGGACACCAATAAATCTATGATGGATCCGACAGAAATAAAACAAAAAATATATAAATAGGTATCTCAAAAAAAGAAGTACACTTCACATTTATCTTTTCCTTTTCTGTCTTAGTAATAGCGGCATGGGAAATTTCATCTTGCCAAGTAAACCATAACATTATATCTATAGCAAACCATTAACGTAGGAAAGCCAAGATGGCATTGGGTAACTTATACAAGTAGACCATAAACCTCTTGTATTGGACATTCAGAGTCGAATATTAAAGATACGAGGTTAACCATTCCGGGAGATAGTGTTGTTTTCCTTGCCTTGTTTACTCTTAGGTTTGTTTACGGCCCTTATTCCGTTAATTGGAAAGGTTTTTTATTGAGACTTATAACAACAGATTTGGGCAGAAGATTGGTTTCTCATTTGCGTTGCGCTCTCCCAAATGTAACATCACGAGACTCATCTTATCTGGTATGATTCAAGGAATGTAAACGAGTTACTTGATAGTTAGTGATTACCGTCAGAGCGTTTGCGCGCTGGATCTAATCCGAATCCAATGTCGGACAGAAGTAGCAATAGTTACTATATATATGAAAACCAGACTAACCCATACTATCTTTACGTAGATGGCACTATAACATGGTGTACTTTGTGCCTGTACTTTTACAGCCAAAATTGGCTTTATTAGCCACATTATCACCATGCCCCCAAGAGCTCTACTGATTAGTATGCACTCTAGCGTCAGTCGCATGCATTAGTATGGCACTAGCATCAGCAAGTAGTCGAAATCGGCATGGATGACATTCATCACATCATCAGTACCATATTATTATGTACTAGAGATTGCGCACTAATCGGAATTCCGTCATCCAATTTTTCTCCCTTATCTCAATCAAATAGTAGGTCGGTATTTCCCGGAACTGAATCGAACGTTTGCGCAAACGCATGGGTAGACATTCGCAATATGAGAGGGTTTGAAGATAAGTACACGTAGCCACTGAATCGGATTAAAATGAAACGCTTCTTGTGCCACTATTTTTCCTGGCTGTCTTACTCTCCGCGCCGGTATAAAACAGAGCTAGCACTACTGCTTAGCTGCAGGAGTAGTTAGTGAGATGGTAGCGATTTGAACCGACCTTGTTTATGTAGGTCCTACCAACTGTGCGACTAACTCATAACATGACACCTACTAATTATTATTATTATTGTAAGCCTGATGAGGTGTCCCACTGCTGAGCAAAGGCCTCCCCCCATGTCCTCCACGCGTCCCGGTCTTTAGCGGTTTCAAGCCAATCGTTAAGAAAGACATCCAGATCATCCCGCCACCGTCGTCTAGGCCGGCCACGCCGCCCCCATCCATCCTGTGGCACCCACTCTGTGGCAACTCTCGCCCACCTGTGTGGATGCATGCGGCTGACGTGGCCTGCCCAGTCCCATTTCAGCCTGGCAGTCTTGGCACCCACATCGGCAATGCGTGTTTTGGAACGCAATACAGTGTTTCGGATCCGGTCAATCCTTTTCACTCCTAACATGCTGCGTTCCATTGCTCTTTGGCAAACCTTCAGTTTAGTCTTCTGTAACTCAGTAAGGGACCATGTTTGAGCACCGTAGTAAGTTAGGACAGGAACACCTACTAATTACACTTATTTAAATCCCACTGCTGGGCACACGCCTCCTCCCTGAGAGGCTTCGGACTATTTATAGTTCCTATGTGAGTCTAGTGCGGATTAGGAACTTTCCACAGAATGTCTTGTCTCGTCATATAGGCATGATCATCCAGAGAAATCAAACTTTGCCAAGCATTTATTAGAAACGAATCATTCGTTGTTAGACTCAGATACGTACGAAATTTTACATTATTGTGATGAGGGTATGCGGCTGTCGGTTTTAGAATAATTGGAAATAATTAGGTACAACAACATGGGGTCTATTATTAATGATCAAGTTAATTTGGTTTCTTCGCCTTTGTTACGACTTGGCTCTAATTTTAATAATGTGTCATAGTAATAATGAGAACATGACTTCTCTTTTTACCGTACTCGGTTAAAAATAACGGGGTACCTGGCGTAAATTAAAAATAAAAATAAAAAGGGTAGTTTGGAATTCATTACTTAAAAAAAGGGTAGTTTAGGACTTACATAAAAGGGTAGTTTGGAATTTATAAAATATTAGTGGGTACGTTGGTTATGTCATTAACTAAGTTGAGTACATGGTTTACATATGTCAGTAGTGGAAGTGGTGGCATGTTGAGCGGTTGTTGTTGTGCTTCGTAAATGGCCTCGTGGAGAGTGCCGAAACGCGTCAGCGTTTAGTATAGTGGTGATAGTTGGGTCTGTGTGGCATGTGTTGATTCGTGTAGCAGTGGAGGCGGAGGTGTTGCATGGAAACTTACATTTGCCGCACAGATATAACTATTTGTCATTAGTGGTCGCGGGTGAGCAAAGTAATTGTTTTTTAGTTTCCACAGAATATTGAATTTTTTCTCATTTAGGTATGTTTCCTTTCACCGAATAGCTCATGATAAATTACAAATGTGATTTCACACATAAATTTCGAAAAACTCAGAGGTGTGAACCCACGACCCTCTGTTTGAGAGGCCATAGTGGATCAAAACACTAGGTTATAAATATGACACGGACAAAAAGAAAACACTAGTCAACTCAAAGTTATTGATCAACATCATTGATCGCTGTTATAATAAATATTCGGGAGAGATTTTTAATATTGAAGTGTAACATAATAATACATGATTTTATTTGTAGCACGTCTTTTATTGATTTAAACCCCCCGTGAGATTTGAGTTTCGGGATAGATAGCGCCTTGGCATTCGAATCAGGTCCACCGTAAAGTCAACACCTTTCCGGCCAAATAAATAAGTTACAAATGTTGCAAACGCTAGTCTCGTTTGATCTATTTGATGAGATGACTGTTTGTGAAGGAGCTGTTTTCAAATAAAAATAGCAACGACAGCGGAAATTGGGTGAATTTGCATAGAAAGTAAAATTAATATTCGTGTTTAAGATGCTTTTCTAAATCGTCTCTTTTAAACATTTAATATAAGCATACTTAGTGAGAGTATAAGTGGTGCTTCTTTGTGTCTGTGACTGCGGCATGTAGCTCCTAAACAGATAGACGGATCTGGACGCGGTTTTTTTATTTAAAAGCTAGTTTAATCAAGATGGTTTTAGCTAACTTTTATCACAATCAGTCATCATCGTAATTATATCAGCCGCAAGACGGCCACTGCTGGACGTAAGCCTTCCCCAAGGATCGCCACGACGATCGGATTTGTGCTACCCGCAGCCAGAGGATGGGCACAATCAGTATTCAAACAATACTCAGTTTTAAAATGAAAATATCTGGGGCTTTCAACGTTTATTTATAGGCTGTTTGGATTGTATTATTTAAATACAGCTGAACGCTGCGCAATATTGATGTTGATATGAATCTATTGACACATTCTTATGGGAATTCATGCCATTGTAAAACGTCACGCAATCCCGTAATTCCTGATTTATAATCCTTTCACGATAGCTTGTTGTAAAGCTCTCTGTACGTGCATGTGTATTAGCTACTTGTACCTATATTACATGGGTGAGAATAGGCATTATTATAAAAAAAAAACTTAGTTTGACTCGAATGATTCGAAGTCTTAAATAAAAAAGGGCGACGAATTTTCATTTCCCTTTGTACTTGTTTTTGTCACTTCAAAGAATTCACAGCGAAGAATTTTACCTCTCCTTTAATAATTCTGAACAAGGTGCGAGAAAGATGAAGATAGGCGCAACCTCGGCCTGAAATTGCTTTTTAGATTTTGTTAAAGTCCCTTACATTCGGGCCAGAAATGAGCGCGATACAGCGGAAGTAGTTAGGTACCTATCGCGTTATATAGTAACTGATTCTGCGGTTATTTCGGAACATTTTTTTGGACTAAAGATAATATAAGCCAGCAGCCTTTTGTCTAACTCACTCGGGATCACAATCGGCTTGACGAACGAAAATGGATTCCGATTACGAGCACGATCAGCATCATCAAACTCATGTCAAACTAAACCATTCGGAGCTGTCATTTTGCCTCTACAGTGAAACGAACCGTTCGTTCAATTGGCTTGAAAAATGCGTCGGCATCGCTTTCGATTGTCATGACAATGACCTTACGCGATACAAATTGTTTCGCATTTTCAAAGCGAGCTCGGCTTGGAAATGTCAAAATAACGCGATTGTGATTCCGAGCGAGTTAGACTATTGTCAAGCTCATACATATACCTGTAGAATTGTATACAATAATTTATAATTACTCTAGACTAATTTCTTGTATTTTTTCATCCATTTTTTGTTGTGACGGTTTTCCCGTTAAAATATGTTATTATTATACTTAAAATTTTATTTACATAATAAAAGCTATTTACAATGACATTAAATCTAAGCTTAAACTAAATAAACTACAACTTAAAACTAAATCTAAATAAGGCCCCCGTGGCATAGTGCCCAAAAGGCTGGCAGCGTTGCCTCGCTAAATAGCGATTCTGGTTCTTTGAGAGAGAAAACTGCCAGCCCTTTGGTCACAAGTTGCATCAACTAAGCGCTTTTGTAACTCAAAAATAAGCTTGTAAGCGCTGGGACCCCATGGACCCAAAGTTTCAAACCCGACAGGAACAAAATTATAATTCGGACCGAGAGATTAATACTTAGAATTTTTTCTATTTTCGGCCTTTTCTGCCGCCGCACCAGCTTTTTGTGTGGTTCCCTGTAGATGTGAGGGTGCTACTGTATCGACACAGGTCGCATCCCAAACCAGAACCCTACCCATTCTCCAGGGAATCAGAGACATACCGTCCGGCCTTTTGCCATCGTCGCGGGCAATGCCGCTTGGCTCCAAAATGGTCGGCACGTTTGTAGAGGCAAGAGCCCGGCGGATTATGTCATTGAGCGCGGCATGACGGGAGAAACGGCCGGCGCTCTTTTGACAGGAAAGACCATGGTGTCCCGTTTCGTCCACATTGGTGCCACAGAGGCAACGGTGTGGTGAACACAGCGAAACACCCAGTCTTAGCCCGACTGCAATTCTCAGTGTTTCAGGCTGAAGAAAGGTTCCGGTGTAAACGGAAGGATAAGCATAAAGCCAGTCACCGGATTCCTTTCTTGAAAACAGCCAAAAGCCATGCACGGTCTGGGCCTGAACTGGAACTGAGAATATTAGAAAAAGTTAATTTGGATAGTGCGACAGCCCAGCTCCGTTGGAAATTTGGATAAGCGGGAGGATTTTCACCCGGACAAGCCATAAGCCAAGCATTCCTAGCATCGACCAAACCCGTCGTCTCGTAGTTTGAAGGACAATCCTTTAGGATTTTACCTACGAGGGTGGACGTGCTGTGGACAGATGATAGGAACGCTGTTAAAGCAACATTAGAAATTTTGCGGATACCTAGCCCACCATATCTGATAGGAAGGGAAGCCTGGGTCCAAGATTGCTCATTGAATTGTAAGTTAAGTATAGATTCCAAAGAAGTTTTTATAAGGGAATCAATATTTTGATGTTTCCAAAATGGACAACAACGAAGCAAATACGAGTAAGTAAATTTTGGCACAAAAAGGCAAAATTTTAGAATAGTGATAGCAGTGTGAGCACTGATTTCCAGCAGCCGGTCTGCAGAATTTTGAAATTTTGAAACAGTTTTTGCGATTAAATCTGGAATGGCATTGTCGAAGATTGGTGACCCTAGGAGGCTTAAGTTTTGCTTATCGACAATTTTGATATTTGGACAAAGTAAATTAAAATGTTGGAAGAGATCGGATCTGATCGCGTTGTTTGTGAACAGTTCACATTTATTAAAGTTTAGATCTAAACCAATGGCCTTAAATTTATTTGTAATTTCTGAGAGATCTGAAAGTACCGTAACTGCATCACCTCCTAGGGAACCATCATCAAGATACCATACGTTAAATTTGGACTTTAAATTTTGAATGATGGGGTTAATGGCTAAACTGAAAATGGCTGGTCCGAGGGGATCACCCCGCTGACAGCCGACTGCGGAAGATAATTCGTTGCTTTTGTACATTAATTTAGAAGGTTCATGATAATAGTTAAGTAGGTAATTATAAATTTCCGGAATATCATTCCTAATTTCTGTGAGCAAGGTGTCCCTGTTTACCGAATTAAATGCATTTTTGACGTAAATTTTCAGTAAAACCTCACACTGATCGTTATTAAGGTAGGTGCGCAGGGCATGGACTGCCGCTTCGCACCCACCTTTAGTACCGAAACCTAATTGAATCGGTTCAAACTGAGGTTGCAATTTTGAAACTATGTGACGAACTGAAATTTTAGAGGTTAATCGCCGAAATGTAGAGCCGAACGCAATGGGTCTGATACCTCCGTCTTTTTTAGTGAGCGCAATTAGGTTGGCTTCATAAAGAACGGGAACTATTTCGTGATGAACATTGCAGACAGCATGAGGTTTATTAATTTTGTTAAAGCCAGGATTAAATGTTTGCCTGCGTCGCCCACACAGTGAGAGGTAAGGTCTTTTAGGTGTTGGGGAGCAAGTCCGTCAAGACCTGCTGCAGAACCGGTTTTAAATGAATAGATTGCATTCACTGTGTCTTTCTCGTTAATGTTTAAACAAACATCGGGCAACGTAGGCGGGTCCAAAAAGTATGCGTTTGTAGGAGCTCGAGGGTGTTTCGATTGTAAGGCCGAGAGTGTGTCGCTATTATCTGGTCACTGGAAAAAAGTAACCGCGCGGCCCCCTTCAGGTCTCCGTCGCTAACTTTAGATTCCACTTTGTTTTTAAAATAATTTTGATTGCTATTTTTGCTTGTACTAAAAACTGTAAGGCAAGGCGGTGAATAATTGGAACAATTGATTTTAATTTTTTGGGTAAGAGAAATCTTAGACGATTTATCGTCTTTAACGTGAAGTGTATTAAGTGGGAAAAGTAACAAATTCTGCCAGTCCGCATAGATATTATTGTCCAAACATTTCGTTATAAGTTGAGCCAAATGAGTAGCGACGGAGATCCGGGCGCCACGGGGAATTCTTTTTACCACCTTAACATTGTATTTTAAGTGGCTCAAATGCAGATGGAAGGGAATAGTGGGTGGATTAGTAGGAGTACGGTTTGTATTTGAGGAGACAGGATTTATGTACAAGGGGGGGCATTCTGAACTAAACATTTGTGCAATTTGGATTTGTGAATATTCAAACCTCTACTACTACTAAATGTTCTACTGCATATTGGGCATACATGTGACGTACCATCTACGGGTTGCGTTGCATTCTGCATATGATCTAAAGGTACAAAAACACAACACAACGGAAAACTAAATAGAAAAAAAGTCTGACAGCCGCGACAAAACTGCACTGACGGGGCTCCGCCAAGAGTGGCGCGTGCGGGAGTCGCGGGGACTCAGGCCGGCGTGGAAAGAGGTCGAGGTGGCCGGGATGCACATAAAACAAACATTATTATTAGTATTTAATTATTAAAATATTTGGGAGCTTTATTTGAAATCGTGTTGACGTTGACGTACCGTTTTTTTTTAATTAATCTTTTTAGTTAATCTTTCCGAGGCGGAGGTGTGTCGCAAATAGCCAAAACAGGAAGTAAGTTTTCTCGTTTCATTTTAAATCTCGTATCTTTTGACCTAAAAGAAAAATTGAGCGTATTGTAAATATATAATACACATAAATGCTTATAACAGTACATGTACCTATTATAATTTCCAAATAAAAAGTTATCTTTCAGTTGACTGTGTTATGGCTGTTTAAAGGAGGATAGATTAAAGAGAAAGTTATGGGTGAAAGTCAGTAGTCTTGACGTGTACGGTACCTGGATTCTGCTGCTGCTGCGACTGGGGAGCTCCCGTGGGATAAAGGTCACTTTAGGCTCACAGTAGTTACACATTCACGGCACACACAACCATACACGTAGCACGTACTTGTTCGTCTGTCCTAGGTCAGTGCAATACTAGAGAGTCAGAGGGGCGCGAGCGGGTGGCGGAGAGGCAGGGCACAGGAGGTTCATTTTGAACATACCCCCGCCCTAAACATCACTATGTTTATGAAACTAGACTAGGGATCAGTGGGAAGGGAGATAACTCTATTCACGGGTCTGGTCAGGACCCCAGTGGCGGTCTTGACCTCTACTACTCGGACAACTCCGTCGTTGCCAGGGAATACAGAGCTAATACGACCGCGCCGCCATTCTAGAGGAGGAATATTATCCTCCTTAAGGAGAACTAGGTCACCAACTGAAGGTGGATCTGTGTGGGATGTCCATTTTGGTCTCATTTGCAAGGTTGACAAATATTGCTGATGCCATCGTGACCAGAAATGCTGGTTTATCTGTTGTACAAGTTGAAATCTCTTAATATGATTGACTTTTTCGTCCTTAAACGGATATTCAGGAACCGCGGTTAAGGGTTGTCCTATTATGAAGTGACCGGGAGTGAGCACTTCAAGGTCATTAGGATCACTCGACAAAGAACACAAGGGCCGCGAATTAAGAACCGCTTCGATTTTGGTGAAAACTGTCGTCAGCTCCTCATAAGTAAGCGGGGTGTCACCAATAACACGCTTTAAGTGCGTCTTGGCTGACTTGACAGCTGCCTCGAACAGTCCGCCCCAATGCGGAGTTGTCGGAGGATCGAATATCCAAGTAATGCCTCGTTTGGACATTTCATACCCCAAGGAGTTCTTATGCTGGTTCAGGAAGGTGTGAATATCCCGAAGATAATTATCCGCACCAACATAGTTTCTGCCACAGTCCGATCGAACAAGTGAGGGCAAACCGCGTCGCGATGCAAACCGAGTAAGTGCGGCTATAAACGCCTCGGTAGTGAGGTCCGAGACTACCTCAAGATGAACGGCCTTTGTCGCGAGGCACACGAAAACGCATAAGTAGGTTTTAATGAGCTTTCTGTTGCGAGTCGCTTGAATTTTCGTGTAGAATGGCCCGGCGAAATCCGTACCTACACCCTGAAATGGTCGCGTAGCAGTGACACGATCCCTGGGTAAGTCTCCCATAAACGGTTGTTTTGTAGCCGCCTTCAATCGGTAACAAGCCAGGCACTTAAAGAGAACATTACTTATAAGTCTGCGAACGGACAGAATCCAAAACTCACGAGACAGTATGGCATGTAGGGCACCAGGTGGAGCGTGCGAATTTTCTTTGTGGTAATGAGTTATTAGTATCCTCACGAAATGCCCAGATTTAGGGAGGAGGAGCGGATGACGTGCATCAAAGGGAATCTTAGAATGTCGTATTCGTCCGCCAACTCTCATGAGCCCTTCAGTGTCCAGGTAAGGGCTCAGGCGTTGAATTGCGGAACGAATTTGTACGCCGCGTTTAAGGAGCTCAATCTCTTCATGGAATGATTCTGCTTGGATCTGTTTTATGAGGAAATGAAGGGCAGCCTTACGCTCAGAGGCGGACAGTACCGAGGAGGAGTCACGCGCATTAGGATGGCGGGCATTATGTAGAAATCTCAACATGAAACCTGTAACACCAATTAACTTCTGGAAAGAGCTAAATCGCTCTAAAAGGAAACTAGTGCAAGTCTGGTGAGTAGTGCCAGTAAGAAGGAGACAACGCAATCCAGGGAGTAAAGTAGATTGTGGGGACAGGTCTGACGGCCAACTACTGGGGTGTTGTCTTAGCCAAGGGGGAGACCACCAGAGTTGGTGGTTTATTAGGGCATGAGGCATCAAGCCACGGGAGGCACAATCAGCGGGGTTGAGTTCACCAGGAACATGTCTCCACTGGGATTGGATATTCAAGTTCTTGATTTGGGAGACTCTGTTCGCTTCAAAGGTCTGAAGGTCGTGAGGTGAGGTTTTCAGCCAAGCTAGAACAATCTGGCTATCCGTCCAGGTATGGATAGCGTCCAACACTATTGTCTTCTGCAGACAGGAGGCAACGTGTTGAACTAATTTTGAAAGGAGTACTGCTCCTTGCAATTCCAGTTTTGGAATTGTCAAACGAGTCCGAACTGGGGCAACCTTAGTTTTGGACATTAATAAATGGACGGAGCAATTATCCTGCTGGTCTACAGCTCGAAGATATATAACTGCAGAAAATCCAGCCTCTGAAGCGTCACAAAACCCATGTAAGGTAAACGTGGAGGGGTTTTCAGGCAAAATACGTCTGGGGACCATAACCTTATTCATGTTTGCCAAGTCATCCGTAAACAACAACCACTCAGCTGCCAAATGAGAAGTGAGGGGTTCATCCCAATTTAGACCTGATAGCCAAAGACGCTGGATGAACACCTTGGCCTTAAAAACTACAGGGGCAATCCAGCCGCTGGGGTCAAAGGTACGAGCCACCATTGATAGTACCTTTCTTTTGGTGGGACAGCTATCTTTGTCAAGGCGGGATCTGTAGGTAAAAGCATCGGCTGCTGGGTTAAACTGGACACCAAGCACGGCTACCGTTTGAGGGTTCTCATTATCCTGTATGGTATGGAGAGTTTGTAGGTGTGTTTGGGGTACTGCCTCCAGCAACTCCGATTTGTTTGAGAGCCACTTTCGTAACTCGTAACCGCCTGCTTGCATTAAGGACTCGAGTTCTGTTTTAAGGAGGCGGGCTTCTTCGAGGTTAGACGCCCCAGTAATGCAATCGTCCACATAAATATCCGACTCGACAACTGCGGCCGCTCTTGGGAATCTGGAGCGTTCTTGATTTACCAGCTCAAGGAGAACACGGTTTGCTATGAAGGGGCTAGACCGTAAACCATATGTAGTCGTGTTAAGTTCGTACGTCAGAAGAGGATCAGAAGGGGACTCACGCCACAGGATCAGTTGGTATCGCCTGTCGTCATGATGAACCCAAGACATGCGGAACATCATACGGATGTCTGCGACAAACACAATTGCATGTCTGCGGAAGTTAAGCAGGATTTGGGTGATATCGCGTTGTAGCTTAGGCCCGGTATGAAGGCACTGGTTGAGGGAGATACCATTGGAGGTAGCACAGCTGCCATCGAACACTACTCTTATTTTTTCAGTATTTCCTGATTTGAAAACACCGTGGTGGGGAATGAAGTAATGCTCCACCGTCTGGGGATTTACGGTCGACAAGGACATATGATTGAGGCTCTGGTACTCGCGCATGAACTCTATATATTTGGCCTTCAGTAAGGGGTCACATTGCAATCTCTTCTCTAAATGTATAAACCGTCGATGAGCTATACTAAAGGATTCGCCTAAGGAAGGGCGATCACTAAGGAAAGGCAGTCTAGTCACAAAAGTCCCATCGGAATTTCTTGTGGTGGAGGATTTAAAAAGGTTCTCACACTCTATATCTTGAGGATTTACCGGAGGCAATTCAGGGGCTTCTTCTAGTTTCCAAAATCGTTCGACGACTCGGGATAGGGAAACGCCAGTGATGGGATGATCGGAAGCAGGGAGATTAGCAATAGGCCCTGAAAGGATATATCCGAAGACAGTCGATATCGCAGTCAGTCCGTTATGAATCAATTTAATTGTCTTTGAACGCAGAAGGGAACCCAAGACGTCCGCACCCAAAAGGACATCAACTAAGTTGGGCTGATAAAAGGAAGCATCAGCCAAGGGAAGGGATTTAGTACAAGACAGCACTGACGAGGGCAGCTCTAAGTCAGGATGGATGCCGGCGATGTTGTCAATAACCATCGCAGATGTTGTGATGACTGGATGAGCTGAGTGAACTGGCTTGAAGGTGAGGGAGACACAGCCACGCACGGGTACATACGGAATATTCCCAATACCCCGAACATGGACGGGGCTGGATGGGGGGGAAAGATGCATATTCAATCGGGTAACTGCTAAATTAGTAGTCAGGAGACAACCTTGAGCACCAGTGTCACAAAGTGCCCTTGCTTCGAAGTAATATCCGCTAGAGCTCCGAACATGGATGATTGCCGTAGGAAGTAGGACGAGGTCAGAGTTTATGATGTTAGGGGCGTGAGACGTCGGATTTGAGGGAGGGGGACGGACTAGTCATTGCTGGCTCTCACGACGAGAGTCATGATAAGCCATTTGCCGCGGGGTGTAGGGCGATGCTGCACGTCTACCTCTACTTGTTGTAGGGGTGGGGGAGCGCTCCATTCGACGAGGGGGTGGGGAGGAGTAACGGGTAGGTGATCGAGCTGTGGCACGGTGCCATGTTCGCGATGGTGACGCTCGCGGTGAAGAACGGGGGGATGCAGGTGGGGTCGGTCGTGGGGAGGATCGGGATGCAGTGTAGTAGTGACCACCCCCGCCCGTGCGGGGATGTGGCGAACCTGGGCGGGCTGGCTCAGTCTGTTGACGGAACGAGACTGTGCGAGGTACTGGGAGGGGGTCACTAAAGCACAGGAGGGAGTGGTGCGTGGGACGTCGGCAAGTGCCGCAACGATAATCTCGGGAGCATGATGCAATTGGGTGCTGATCTAAACATCTGAAGCATAAACCATGTGTCTTCACAAACATTGAACGGTCACGAGGGGACATATCTAAAAACTCGCGGCATTCACGAAGGTAATGGGAAGGACTAGCGCATAAAGCACACCTGGGCACGCGGGATTCCGCTTCAGCGACAAAATACCGGCGAGGCAGGGTTATTCCAGGTTGCGGCCGTGCAAACGTAGGCCGCGGTGCATCAACCACGAACGTGTTACCTACATTGTCAAAATAACGGCATTCTTCTTCCAAAAAGTCTATCAACTTGTCAAATGTAGGGAGCGTCGTTTGACCACTACCTTGGCGCCGCTCAAATCTGGACCTAAGATCAGTCGGAAGTTTTCCGAAGCATATGTGAAACAGTATATAAGACCATTGCTTAACTGGCAATTCGAGACGCTCCAAGCATCGATAGGCAGTTAAGAGCGGATTTAGGAAGGATGCGCGAAGTCCGGTGAGTTTCGGACTAACGTCTGGCAGTGAAGTTATTTGTACTATATAAGTATCCGCTAAAACGCGTTTATTATGGTATCGTCTCTTAAGGAGGTCTCGAGCAACGGTATAATTGCCGGCTTCCACACGTAAATGTTGAATAAGGCGCTTGGGTTCATCGGACAATGCACTCATAAGATAGTGCATCTTTTGTGTGGGAGTAAGGTCAAGTCGAGAATCAACCACACTATCGAATTGGTCAATAAAGCTGATCCAGCTATCTGGTCTGCCATTAAAAGTTGGTATCGGAAGGTCCGGAAGCCTTTGTAGGCGCGGACGGTCGACTTCGGAGCCCACTAGGGTAGCACGCTCTGCCGCCGTGGGTCGGGAGGGGGTACTTGACGCACTAGGAGGCAGAAGCGGCAACAATTCATTTCTCTTAATTTTCATGTCGGCCACTTTATCACGCATTGACCTCACAAGATCTTGTACGTAAGAGTACTCCTCGACATCAATAGCCTGGTCAAGTCCGCCAAGAAGCTGAGCGCTGGCCGTACGAAACTCCCTGTATTGTTCATCGAGTTCGTCTAGATAAACTACTAACCGTGACTGGGACGCGGTGTTAAGGTCTTGGTGAACGTTTAACAGCCAGTCGCTAGTAAGTCTTAAAGTGCCGATGGAGTTCCGATAATCCGCGGTTTCCGTATATAACGTTGACCTCATGGTATCATTATTCCCGCGATCACCCGGCATAATGTACCTACTCGACAACAAGTAACTTCGTAAACAACTCTGGTTTAATATTTAATATGCTAATAAAGTTGCACTTTCGGTACTTGCAAATAAGACTCAAGATGCAGAAATGAATAGGCGTAACTGTCTGTCGCAAAAAAAAAGGTTCGGCTCAGGTAAATATTAGAACAATAGACGTCGGCCGGGCGAGCATTGAATGTTGCACAAATATAACTATTATGGTTTAAAACTTTAGGTATCTAGCAACTAGATATTTAGGAATAGGGCAAAATTATGCAGATTATTGGAAGGCAACGTACTAAATATTAAAGAGGGGATCCAACCACGCTCTGCTACCAATGTTTAAAGGAGGATAGATTAAAGAGAAAGTTATGGGTGAAAGTCAGTAGTCTTGACGTGTACGGTACCTGGATTCTGCTGCTGCTGCGACTGGGGAGCTCCCGTGGGATAAAGGTCACTTTAGGCTCACAGTAGTTACACATTCACGGCACACACAACCATACACGTAGCACGTACTTGTTCGTCTGTCCTAGGTCAGTGCAATACTAGAGAGTCAGAGGGGCGCGAGCGGGTGGCGGAGAGGCAGGGCACAGGAGGTTCATTTTGAACATATGGCAATTATGAATAGATGTTAAATTTTTAATATGAAGCTATCATGGGACTCGATCATACTAAAATAAACGGGTCATTCACACATATAAGTCGAGTTTAGCCCGACATGTTTCTTACTATTTCCTAGTCCTTCCTACACATTAAATTGACAAATGATACATGTAACCTATATTTCAGTAAGTCTTTCTTTTGACTTTCATCCAGTAAGCATGCACCATGCAGCAAATTTGGTAACTGTTTCTTAACAATTTCACATTACATTTCATGTGGCTGGATGTTTCAATCCTAGCTCACAATGCATGGTCCAATTTGAAAGCATGTGGTCCCATGACATGTTATAACTTGTTATGCTTGCAACCTTGAATTAAATATCTACGGCATATCAGAGGCCCGAGTATGAATACCTATTCGAATCTTGCGTAATGTAACGTTATCGTATCGCCATCGAGAGAGTTCATGTTAAATTTTAGTACCAAATACGCTCACGGCGGGCGCTGTTCCAAATGTCATACAAATTTACATTAGTACTCAAACCAATGATGATGAGGATGATTCAAATATGTTACGTTACACAGGATTCGAATAATCGCGCTTGGGCCTCTGGGTCAAGCACGAATTGTCGAATCCTGCGTAACGTTACGGTTATCGTATCGAGATCGAGAAACCTCATACAATTTTTTGTTACAAATGCGCTCACGGGCGGGCGCTGTTCCAAACGTCATACAAACTCGACAACGTTTACTATTAGATTTTATGTGACGCAGGATTCGAAAAGTCGTGCTCAACCCTCTGGTCTATTTATAATTTACAGTGGCATAGCATGCCAGTATCTAGCTCAAGAACTCATGATGTAATAAAGAAGCAATCATGGAAAGTGTAATGTAATACACAGGTCCGGGCGACTTGACGGCAGCGAAACATACACTGTGCGCCAAAGCTCTACTTGCGCGACTATCGTTTTACTATCGGTTTACTATCGGTTTATCGTCGTATTGTCACGGGCTAAATTCGACTTGTATTTATTCGTACTCGACTTTGTACTCTAGTGATTGGTTTATTTCACCAGACGCTAAATTTTTAAATTACCTACTTCAAAATTATACATACCTACACTAATTGTGGCTCGTACACCCTACCAGGGTTCATGCGTATTATGTTAAGAATTATGTACTTGTTTGCCTAATAAATGATACTAATACTGACAAAACGAAAGAGCATTTTTGGAAACGAATGATCCAATTCAAAAGGCGCTCTTTAATCGAACGCAAAGTGAATTACGATATTTATTTTAACGATTTGCGGTGAAAAGGAGGATACAAATCTAAAATTATTCGTAAAAATGTCAAGTGCAGCTCGAAGGGTGATTTTTGAATTAAGTTCTTCCAAAGTGGCCTCTCCAGAATAATCAAAGAGAAAGGCCGGAGGAACAAAATTTTCAAACTTTTTTTATCAGGCCCTGTCTTAAATGTAATTCGAGTTGAGAATTTGATTAAATTTTTACTCTAAACCATCTTGCGGAATTCCATTACGTCATATTTAAGTCCCTGGACTGAGATATTTCTAGTGACTTGGTTAGTGATTTTGCTCTGGCCCGGCGTACTTCGTGCCGCCTATTAGTCAATGTATGGGTGACGTGAGTTGTCAATCGCGGAAGATGGCGGAGTTCGAAACCTAATTTATTAGAAAATTCGTTTTCTGTATAATTTTTATTCCGTGAATTTTTCCGATACTTTAGTTATTCTGCTATTCGTGGCGGAGACAAAAATATCGGTTCTGCCGTTCTTGACTAACATGACTTTGTTTCGGTAAAACGGTAAACTCAATAAGTTAACGGACCTCGCACAAGGTCCTACCACCCGTAAATTAAGATTTACGGGTGATAGGACCTTGTGCGAGGTTCGTCCGGATCGCTACCACCATCTTACTCACTAATCCTGCCGCTAAGCAGCAGCGCTTGCACTGTTGTGTTCCGGTCGGAGAGTAAGACAGCCGGTGTAATTACGGGTACAAGAGGCATTTCATCTTAGCTTTATAGGATGGCAACGCATCTGCAATCCCCCCAGGGTTGCGGGTGTCTATGGGCAGTGGTGATCACTTACCATGAGGTGACTTAAAAAAAAACTTATAATTATAAACTTCCTAAATAAGAAGGAACCAAGTTAATTATATAAAAAAATTATAAGCATCTCTTGTATGTCTCTCCCGTCCGCAGTTAGCGGCTTACCACAACCTTCACGAGATCGTCGGTCCATCTTGTGGGCGGCCCGGCTAGCAAATTTCCTGCCCCATCTACCGTCAGAGTCCGTACCGAGAGAATCGTTTTACGAGTTATTTACCCATTCACTATCTTATTATTTATTAGCTCGTATTATCCCACTGTTAGGTAGGTAAAGGTCTCTTAAATACCACTCATGTTTGATAAGTAGGTGCAAAAATATGGGTGCATACAACTTACTCAAAAATTAAGTCGGCGAATTAAGGTTGGGGTATTTTGGTCAAATAATTTGATACATATTTTTGCACTTAACCGTACTAACTTTAAATTCAAACACGACTCAAATTATGACATGAAACTCTTATAAATTGTTTGGCTACTGATGATGCTGGGGTTAAATAGTTTGCATCGCGTCACTCAGTATTAACGTTAGCCGACGTCTTCGGTCCCAGACATGTCAGTTTTCTAACGAGTGAAACTACATAATAGTCAATCAATCTGCTCGTTTATTTTGAAACAAACGAATGTCTCTTTATAAAATACTCAATACAAAAGTTGGCTCTCATCCCGGTTAGTATTTAGGTTACGTCAGACGTGTAACGTGAGTGAGAGCAATCAGTCACTGCTCGTTAAAACTAGCAATTTTTTGTTGCCAAACTGTATTCTCTGATACGCGGCAAGTTGTGACGACTTGAGCTTTTTACTTTAACGATGAATTCTTGCTGAACGAGGTGAGCTTTGATATTTTCCTTATTATGTATAAAAAGGTGTTAGGTATTCATTATTTTCGATTGTATTTATAGTAACAGCATTTTATATGCTACCATTACCTATCCATAAAGTACCTTAAATTTTCAACTGACTTAAATTGTTAAGCAACTAGTGTCACATACAACATAAAATTTCGCTCAGCAAATATGCATTAAATTGTGGTAACTTTTCAAATGTAGATACTATAGGCACGTTATTCTTCCTTCATATAGGAGATGCATTTCTTCATAACATCTAAAGCGACTTCACTGAACATTCAAGCCTCTAGAACTTAAGCTGAACTTGTTAACCCAGATGCATACGGAGCGGCCAAAATACCAGCCACTGAATTATTCGCAGCCAGTCAACCTCATCTGCCTGCGACCGCATTAAGACGTCAATTTTAATTCCCAATGCAAGCGGTTCACGAGGAGGAAAATCGATGGCGCACTCGTGGAACTTTTCCATCTCACTTGCTCTACACCGGCTTGAGGTTCCAAATTGGCCGAAATCAGATTTCGGTGGCAAATTTACTCTCATTGCCACCGAATCACTGTGAACGGGGGAATTAATCAGGAATTCTTTCGGTACTTTTGTCTGACGAAGAATTATTTCTTGACAGTAGCTATATTTTATAGGCTTTTATTGTACCTAAATGAGTGCTTAGTTATCTGAAAGTATTCTTACTAGAAAAAATGTTCCGTTTGGAATAAGAAATCTGTATGAAAGTTGTAATACTATAAATTTATAATTAATTTATATTTGTAATTTTTGAATTATATTAATTTAGAAACATCATCTTTTTCATCTTTTTCATTTGATTTCATTATTAAATATAAACAATGTCACAATAGAACAATGAAAAAAAATCAGTCAATCATCCCGCCCCGCGTCATTCCAGGTGCAAAGGTGCTCAGCACATTAACTTGCTGCGTTACAATTCTGAACCGCAAGGATAGCCTTTGCACCAGAAAATAACCCGGAGCGAGGGTCAAGATCCCTCTCACGAAGACGGCGTCCCACTTACTTAGTAACTTAATAAGTAATTTAATTTAACTGATTTAATTAGTACTTAGTTTAGTATTAGTTTAAAAGCTGCATATATTATTTGGTTTCTGATTTACCAGCAGCGTGAGGTAAATGGCCGAAACTCGAACAACAAAATGTTCAAACCCCAACTATTCACCCGGGATCCCAATATTGTAAATCAATGACGCAATCACTAACCTTTTCCATTTCACTAACACAGTGGGGTCGCGATCCAAATTAACCACAATCGGATTTGTTTGCCAGATTTACTTCGATGACCATAGAGAATTAAACCGCCCGGCTGCCTCTCTACTCACTTTAGGAAACTAATAGATAACCTTTATATTATAATAATAATAATCTTTTGGTGAATCCACAGCGGAGATACGGCGGGTGTATAACTTCATAAAAACTTATTTCGCGTTATTTCGTATTGATACTTATTTGTACCTCCAGCGGTTCATAGTAATCTCGATGGTTTTGTTCTTATACATAAGGCGATACCATATTCTTGTGTTTTTGTAATTCGGTAGCTAAATTATTTTCACACGATAACTAAGCTGACTATTTCTTAACCTAATATTAACACTATTCCGCGGAAACTATGAGTTTAAAGGTATGATGAAATGAAGAGGCCTACTTCTTATTTATCTACGAATTCTTATCCAAATTCGTAATAGGTATAAATATGTATAAGGCAAGTCTCAAAGAAATGTTAACATCTAAATAAGTCATAAATGCAGTAAGTCGGAAACGTAATCTAATTGGAGTTATTAGTCTGAATAAGAGTAACATGAAAGTAACAAAATATATATTATATAAGGGAAGAGAAATTCGCCTCGAGAGTGCTGCCAGAGTCCGTAACTTGATTAGGCTTAGTTTACTTGGAAAATAAATCAGTTCCAAGCCACAGTCCATTTGCTCGAGATCAGGCTAAAGGTTTGGAGCTTGGAATACAAATAGAACATGTAAATACAAGTATTTCTGTTACTCAGTGAGCTACTTTAGAAGTTGCAGTAGAAATATGGTTATAATTTGAGGACAAAATGATACAAATTTAATTGAAGTTTAATGTATAACCACTCGAATACCTACTTAATAAAAGTTAACAGTTTTAAATGATTCGCGGTTAATTACATAAGACATAATGAGAACGGGGTATTGAACGGGACCTTACAGATTTATTTATTTGATATCTCGTTCTCATTATGTCTTAAAGAAAGTTGGAAAATAAAATTGGATTTTGATAACTTTATGCGTTATTTATCAATGCGGGGGGATATTCAATGACATTATGTCCGGTAATTTTATTATAATAATTTTAAGAACAATTCTGTTGTTAGTTTTGTGTTAATCATAGTCAAATATACACAAAAGATCCGAATAGTTAATACGTAACTTACTACTGAGATAACGAAAATAAAATTAACAAATCTGAAATTGAAAATGAAAAACTTGAGCACGTCTGTACTTGCAGATAACTTAAAACTATTTCACTTGTTAGCATTTCTTTTGAAGTTCCTCCTTTGAAGGCCAACAAATTGTTTACAAACTTTCGAACAGTAATGCCGAACACTTTAGCGGTTTGTCGTGTAAGTATTGCACAAATATCGGTAGATATTTTAAACTTTAAATAGTATTATTATGTAGAAAAACTGCAAGTCCGTTTTTTGTTCAAACGCACTAATCTCTGAAAGCACCAGTTGAATTTGAAAATTTCTTCTGGCATTTAATAGCCCAGTTCTTGAGGAAGGGTATAAGTCGAAGCGAATACCTAGTATAGCATCAATATTTCAGCAAGAGATTGAGCAAGTGGTGATCATGATTACACCAGATAAAGAAAAATCTCCCATTAATTCATTGCCTCTGTTGGCTGACAATTTAAACTAGTTGAGTTGTTGTTGTTGAGTAAAAGGAAAAACTGAACCTTTATAGGATCACCTCGTTGCCGTCTCGAGCTAGCAAGCTGAAATTGATGCAATAGCAAAAAATCAAGTTTCTAAGTTCACGCGATCAAAAGATGTAGACTTTTGAAAATGTATCTTCATACAAAACCGAGGGTATCAAAATCTGTATAGGGTACTTCCCGGTGACAGAGGATTATGAAATTCTGCAACGCTGTATAATATCTTTACTTAGCGGGTACATCCACGGGATATATTTAGAGTTTTAATAAGAATATACGCTATTGGCAGTTTGTGCGTTTTATTGAAATATAGCTCGGCAAAACTACATCGAAACAATAGAGAACTAACTAACAATTCGGGTTATTAACAAAGCCAGAGAAGGTCAAACTAATGATACAGCAATTAAGGAACTCTGCGGTTTCGGGCGTGCTTTACAAATTGTATAATTAATTTGCATTTTACTTACATTTGTGTCCACAAAATACGAATACGACGGTCGCAAACACAGAACACTTATACAGGAATTGCCTTTAACTTATTTATGCACTGCGTTTTTTTGCCACTTTTCGAGGGGGCGACAAACGCGCACAACTAAACATTTTCCCATGGCATTTCCCGAATATGGCAGCGGGAAAAGCGTTACCTACTCCTGTCATAATTATTTTGTGGTTGTGGATGAAGCGTGTGTAAACAGCTTGTGGCTTGTCTTGCGCTTATATCCTGCCGAAAGTGGGAGGGCAGTATAGGAACTTGGGCGGAATATTTCATACATTTTAAAGTGAGAAAACAGAGTTACTACTGTTCATTATTTTGTACGAAAGAATATATAATTTCTATTTTTTTTTGGATAATAAATGCAGCAGTACAAGCGGCAAAATAAGGGTGACTTTAGATTTTTTTCTTTTTACCTTCCTTTCGATAAAAAGGGTTTCAAACTAAAAAGTAAATTACTTCACATGTCCAGCACATAAGGATATATTTTTTCTGATAGAAAAAAATCGTAACGTTGTAATGTACTTATTAACATACCTACTTACAAAACTAACAATTTCACAAAAAAAATACAAAGGTGGAGCTTTAAAGAGAGGGTCCTTATCGACCAATCTAAGTATTTTTAACCTTGGGTTTTTCATGCAAATGTGTATGTTTAGATTTTAATTTAGATTGTGAAAGTTAACCATGACGTGTTTTGAACTGTCCTTCCTGTACGTTTGTACTGTTGCATAGTTAAAATACTCGTATTTAGTAGAAAGTTAACTATTTCTTTTTAAAATGGAATTACCTGGTATTTGAGGTAGTTTATATTTACTTAAACGTACAATGCTACTTAGGTATTTACCTACATAATATTTAAAATAAATCGTTGCGCACGTGACACCGAAGGACAATGACAAGGTAAGGTAGTTAAAGTTCGATATCCGGGCTTTGCTATCTTTTTGGTTTTCAACGTATTCTTGTTTCAGTAAACATTTAGTAATTTGATATTAATTTCCAGCGGAAAAACCGTAAAAATAAAAAACAATCATTGGGTTTTTTTATTACCAACTTATTCAGTGCCAGCTTTTGCGTAATGCATCTATTCTGCAAGGTTAGTTGGACTTTATTATTTGAACTGTAATTATGTGTATGTTAACTATTCCTAGTACCTCAGGGGCTGGACCAAATCTAAACAATAGCTTAGTTTAAATTCTGTCGCAAGCAGCTCAAGTTGTTACAACTCTTTGTTTAACTCATTTGATTCAGTGAAAACGAAATAAATCAACAGATTGTTTCGATAATGAGCTCACAATTCGCTGACAAAATTTGTTTCATATTAATTACTCCGTCAGCGAAACAAATAGTACATTAAAGCTCGCTTAGCCTTTAATAGAAGTTTGGTGGGACAAAGTTTACCGCCCGCAGGACCACGGCGTAGTAATAGAAAATCGTAAACTGCATGTATTGTTTGTTGCCCCGGGCACGTTTCGTGAAACCGGGATGAAAGCCAGCTTTCTGCGCCATAATTCGGGCAAGAATTACTATGTCATATATTTTTTATGAAAGTTTTACGTCCGAATGTTCTGAGAGACGTGGAAAGGAAACGCATTTGGATTATTTTTGAATGCAAAGAATGATAGGCAGTGTTTATTAGGGTTCCGTACCCGAAGGGCACCAATGGGACCCTGTGAGGACCCTATTACTAAGCATCTGTCTGTTCAGAGGACGATTTCTTTACAACTGTAATATACCTGACCCTTGCAATTACTTGCAAAATTAAACAGGGTCCATATACAAGAAACGTTAAAAAATACATTCATGAACGAAAAGCAATCATGCGAATAAGGTGGGTGGGGCAGCAAATCATAGATTAATTCGTTGATTTTTGCCATAGCCTTAACACAAGTGTGAACCCTTGCGTTGTCTTGATGGAAGATGATTTTTTTTTTCGCTAAACCTGGTCGTTTTTGCTGAATACATTGATAAAGCTTATCTAAAAGATTAGCGTAGTATTCTCCATTAATAGTTTGACCTTTGGGAAGGTAATCTATAAACAAAATTCCATTTGAATCTCAAAAGACAGAAGCCATCACTTTTCCAGCCGACTTTACAGCCATAGCTTTTTTAGAAGCCGTACACCTAGATTCGGTCCACTGTTTTGATTCAATTTTTGATTCTGGCGTGTAATGGTGAACCCATGTTTCATCTGTTGTTATAAATCGACGTATAAAATCTGCTTTATTTCTCTGAAAACGATCCAAGCATGTCTTCGAGTTTTGCACCCGAATTATTTTTTGATCGTGCATAAGCAAACGCGGCACCCAACGGACGGACAACTTTTTCATATTTAACTCTTCACTTAAGATATGATGTACCCGTTCTTTCGAAATACCTGTAGTGTCAGCTATTTCAGATAGCTTCAATCGTCGATCTGCTAAAACTATATCATGTACTTTGGACACCATTTCCGGAGTCGTGACGATTTTTGGACGTTCGGGGCGGGCTTCATCTTGGACATTTGTACGGCCGCGCTTAAACTCAGCCACCCAGTTTTTTACTGTGGCGTAAGAAAGAGCACATTCACCCAAAACATTCTTTAACTCTTCATAAATATCAAACCCCTTCATATCCTTCATATAAAGAAACTTAATCACCGCTCTTTGTTCAATTTTATCCATTTTGAAAAACAACAGACACAATGTATTTTCAAATGCCAAAAAATCAATAAAACATTCAAGCCACCAAATTCAAATTTAGAACAGATATAGCCAGACATATTTTTAAAAATGAGAAAGTTCTTTTTTTTATTAAAACTTTTTAAATACCTAAGGCTAGTTACTTATCATCCCGCCCTCGTACCATAAAATAAATCACTTTTATCTACACACATATCATAAATCCTCTATAATGCGTTCAGAAATCGTAGAAAATGACCAGCATTGCAGCACGACGACGCCTCCCCCGCCAACCGCCACCACCAGCAGGGCCAGCAGTAAAGTAATAGTCATTACGACATCGAATTCGATGAGGTGACTTTGTTCAGAGCATTCTGTCAATGCTTATACACATGCCAGTTGTGGACAAAGTACACTAAGCGTTCGCTCAGCGCGCTGCGCGTGCAGTATAATGATGCTTTCCGCATACTGTTCAGGCTACCACGCTATTGTAGCGCCAAGAGCATGTTTGCGGATGCGAGGGTTCCTGCTTTTTTTGCTATACTGCGTTCAAGATCGGCCTCCTTCCTAGATCGGCTAAGTGGTACCAAGAATGAGATTTTGAGACTGGTGTATGACGACCTCAACGAGGGATTTAAAAGACACTGGGCTACCTTGCACCGATCTGAGAATTGTAGGATCACATGATGATTTTGTGATATTTTTAAGATCAGCTTGCTATGTCGCTGTGCTTTTTATTGTTTCATTATTTTATTTTACTTTATTTTATTTTTACATTCTTAAACATAATTATTGTAATGGGTTATACCTAAATAAAGAGCATTTATTATTATTATTATTTGACCACATAACAAGCGAGTGCTAAGTATCTTCGTACATCTAATTTGTTGTACCCCACCATGCCAAGCACGAACAACGTAGGGTACATCAACGGATATATTTGCTAACGAGGGCTATCGCGAGTCAATAATCCGCTAGGATCGCTAGTGTCGGGTGAGGTCTATCTGTCGTTCTCCACCAACGAGAAACAAGCTATCATCATCATCATCACCAGCCTTCTTTAAGTCCCACTGCTGGGCATAGGCCTCCTCTCAGAATGAGAGAGTTTCGGCTATAGTTCCCACGCGGGCCCAGTGCGGATTGGGAACTTCACACACATAATTGAATTGCTTCGCAGGAGTGTGCAGGTTCCCTCACGATGTTTTCCTTCACCGAAAAGCTCATGATAAATTACAAATGTAACTTAACACAAATTCCGAAAAACTCAGAGGTGCGAGCCGGGGTTTGAACCCACGACCCTCTGCTTGAGAGGCTATAGGTCAAACCACTAGACTATCACGGCTACTGGCCTACGCTTGGTGGAAATAGACAAATAGCCCTCACTCGTCACCAGTGGTTCTAAAGCGGATTTTTGACTCCAGGTAGTCCTCATCATAATCCGAAGTAATGTCCTTTTGCACAAGTGGAGAGCTATTTGGCCCTTTCAATTCACTCTACTATCAAGAATTTAACTAACCATTCGTTAATTAATGAAATAGGAATTCCGTTGGCTTATCGATTCGCTATCCGCGGCGAAACTTCTCAACCGCCGCCTGTTCATATTCGCCTACTAAAGTTTTCACAGCCTCGTGAACGCGCCCATCAATACCACTTTAACGAGGTCTATACGACGCTTTGCTTCATGCCGATGCATACCTGATCGTCTAGCGCGGTTGCCATTATCTCAACCACTCAGTGCATCCCTATCCTACCACGTGAGTTAGAGAGAGACACGTAGAAGGAATTTCGGCAACTTGTGGCAGACGATCAGACCGTTGCCATGCCACGTTTGATCTGCCACTCCACATAAAATTATTAAGGGCTTAAGAGTAAAATCAAGAAATAGGGAATTAATTTTGAAGGTAATATCTAAATCAGACAAGGAAATAAGTTTGTGTTAACATGTTTATGTGATGAGGGTTTTAAACCTATGTCATAATCATAACCAGATGCCTTATTGTTTAAAGCCGAGCTTTGCTTTGGCATTTGCTATCTCTTTCTAGCATGATCTTGTACCTTTTGACAGAAAAGATAACGAATGTCAAAGCAAAACCGAGCGCGTTAGCCAATAATCCCACTGGTTTTATTTGAGTATTAATTATACAAAGTGCCCCTAAAATCTCATCAGGTGATTTTTAGAAACACCTTCATTAACTTCTGTTAGTTAAGTTTAATAAATTTTAAACTCTAATTTAATTGCCACCGTGTTATTAAGATGATACTTATTATCATTATAAAAAACTTTCGAATGAGTAGATACCTAATGAAATTGAATAGAAAAAATGCATGGTAAAATTAATGGAGGAAGTAAGCGAAAAACGTAGTCAGTCGCTCTAGAAGAGCAGGTTTGTACCGCAAGTTCCACAAAGATAGGCTTTACTCTCTTAGATATAATATAGGTTTGCAAAACCTCGATCTTTACGACAACTGAACGTGGCAATTCACAACTCGGGCGGGCGTGATCAGCGCATCGCAAAACTCAGTATCGTTGCCAACTCGCAGCTTTATGTACCAAAGTTCTTTGATGTTATCTACATGTTTACTAGGAAATGCCGTTCAAAGTTGGTATCGTCAAAGCCGTATGTATTCCCAAGTTACCAACATTATCAAGAATGCACGGCAATTTGTTAGGCGTTACAAATTATGTGTAATTATTGTGTCGTTTATTGTACAGCCTTTTCTTACTCTCTTTCGCATTTATCTTCGTAATCAAGAATGCCTACCTATCAACTGAAATTACATTTTTTCTCATTGTTGAGTTATTGAACCTTAAAGATACAAAATAATCTTTTTTTTTTGTAATATTATCAGGATTTCGGTTTTTAGAATCATGCCTTGGCGTTGATGTTATGGTTGTTTTTTTTTTAATATTAGGTGTACTACATTTTATATTGCGAGTTGTTTCAGGTTTTTAGAATAATTGCAACAATCAACTTATAAAAAGTGAATTTAATGTTTTTTTTTTCCTTTTAATAGAGTTAATGTACCATGTAATTATAATGAATTTCTACCACTGTTGGCATGCTGTCTTAACAATACTCAGTTCAACATACCGTCAACTGTGTATTATGGTCCCCTACATATTCTTAAAAGCAGGTAACGACTAACTGAGCCCATTTTCCTTCTTCCATCTTTTGTTTTTTTTTTCTTTAGGCCTTGTGCGTACACCTCGTTCTAATAATTGTTCCATATATCTACTATGTGAATTATATACGAGTACTTCACACTCAGATATAATTATGAAGGTGGTATTGAATCTGGTTCTAGAGCTGAGTGGTCCTGTTAAAGAATTTAGAACATAAAATGTTTACATGCTCCTGTAAGAGTCGTATAGCTCCTGTATGTATAGAAGTAACGAAACGGCTTTACTGGTGAAGTTTTTGAAGCCGTAGAAAGTTTATAAAATCGTAGGAAGGCAGCATACTGAAGCTAAATATACTTTGGGAGTTTTGTGCAGTCGAACGAAAAACACCAATTCACGGTTGTAATTATTAGGTACCTTAATTACGAAAATGTGTACATATTACTCAAAATAATTCATTCTTATTATTGGATTTTGATTATTACACTAAGCTGAATTACTTATGTATTGTATTAAGGATAGGTAAACGTGCGTGACCTAACGATTGCGTGCCAATCCGCGCCACAGGTAGCTTGTTCTTGTCAAATTCTCGGGTTGAATTGGTTTCGGCATCGTTAGATACTATCATTCAATTTTATAACTTAACTCGTTACAATAATGACAAACGATGTTATGGAATTTATTCCACAGCTAGATTTATTACGAGCCGAATCGTTTTCAATGCTTTTATTTGATAAGTAAATAAAAAAAAAATACTTGTAAGCAGGTTTTCCGTAAAGATTAAAAATTCTCGTATTGGTTAGGTCGAAACGGTATATCCTCCTAGGTTCTCACTTTTTACAACTGAAGTAGTGCTCCAGATCGAGACGCGATTTCGCAGTTTTTTTTATTATTTCGAATATACTATTTCAACATGTTTGAAGTTACTTTTCATTGAACAATTTGTATTGTACTTCACATAGTAGGTACATTCGGCAGTTATTCCTTCTATTAATTTGTACTTGTACGAGTACGCGGGGACTTACGAGGATATGTATCCAACCTAGCTGAGCGACTCTCGAAGACTTCTATCTTACTAGGGCTTATCGTACTCTTACGTCTTACATCATTTCACCGCTTAGTTCTGAGCGTCTAGTGTGATCAACGGCGAAAAAAACGTCTCGATTGTGTTCGCGTTTACGTCTGAATTACTATAGGCAAATTACCAGTGCCACTAGTAGCACGTATCGATGACACACAATTCTCAATTTCTCATACTATTGACACTTCAACGCTAACGCGTTCGAGACGTATTTTTTTGGCATTCGATTACACTAGAGGCTCAGGAGACTATGTTAGTGGTGAAGGCAGCACCGAGAAAAAATTCAAGAGCAGCGTTAATCAAGCCGAATAATCTGCAAAGCAGCTCTGAAGCCGCTTCAGTGCAGTATGCTTTAATAATGCAAAACACTTCTTTCATTGGTATAAAAAGAAGCCTTGCTGCCAAACGAAATGAACAAGCGAAACACTTAGGAAAAAACCGGCCAAGTGCGAGTCGGACTCGCGCGCGAGGGTTCCGTAGAAAGATTTTAACGCTTTTCCCCAGTGTTTTAAGAAGTTCAGTGTAAGCAGAGCCCTGCTCCTAAGCAAAATGTACGCAGTGTGGGGTCAACTTACATTGGTCCTCGAAATCTAGAGACAGACATGAAAAAAAAAGATTTTGAGACTTTTCTGAGTAGTTGTACTATAAGAGCTACCTTCATACCAAATTTCAAGTTTCTAGGACAACTGGAAGTACCCTTTAGGTTTTCAAAAAGCGGCAATTTGTATGGAAACGACTTTTTTTAATGACTGTATCTTTTGATTGCGTTGATTGATGTTCATTGATGTTTTCACAGCTTCAAGGGACCGCAGGTTTGAGTATTTGATATTAATTTCAGCATCCTACCTCCACGCGTTTCAGAGAAAAAGGGTCTTGACAGATAGACAGACAGACAACAAAGTGATCCTATAAGGGTTCCGTTTTTTCCTTTTAAGGTACGGAAACCTAAAAACACTTAATATTCCCGCTTAGTGTCAGACTAGTCCACCTACTTTGTTTGAAAGTTTGCCGTGTGGAGAGCCAGGCGGCTTTATTAAGCGGTTGCTCTTATCTGCTTTAACTAGACTAAAAAGTGAAAAGCTTTTGCTCTATGCCCGCCACCGCTTTAGCTAAAAAACCAAAAGTAAATTTATTTAGTGTTTTCTGGACAGCCTGTAATTAAGTCAACGACGCGACGATGGTTCAGTTGTCATATTTTTTTAAACTCGTCTTTTAGTTGTTACAGCTATGCAATGAATAGAGTTCCATTAGGCCCATAAAGATATTAATAAGATCTTTTAAAATGTTGACACAAGATAATGAAGCACTAACTTTTTGCTTGAAACTAGGTACAATGAGATTTAATCATAGTGAAATCACTATACTCAACTGGCACGCGTGAGTGATCCGTTTATTTCACTATATAGCACAAGTTTAATTAACTCGCTTCTTTTGTCGTAAAATGTTGAAAATAAGCACGAGATTCGCCTGATAACAAAATCAATTTACGTAAGCTAGCTGCGCGTTGTTGACCGCATCAGACGAGTTTTTGTTGCATACCCATAGCTCTGGCGACCGTCACAATAGCTCACTGAGCTCTGAAAACCTAACCACAGACCAAATACGTTTATCCCTTAATCCTCTGTTGTCTCCTGCAAAACTCTGACAGTATCATTTAATTCAAAGTAAACTTAGATATGCAAACGAGCTTTTTTATTATCATTGGCGCCATAAAACCATAATTCAACAGAGAAAAATTGAACTAATTAAAGTCCTCTAAAAACGGAAGCGCTAGGCTATAAATGTTTTTAATCTTATTAAAGTTTTTAAGTATGACTTCTTAAGCAGGCAGGTCGTTACTATTTAATGGCTTAATTTCGTTCAAAATTCTAATTGCTTTTGACATCAGCTCTTTAAAATTAAGAGCTTCATTTTGAATTAAGAGATTCGTTAACTACTCGTACTTAGTGTTTTGTTTTCGTTATTATTTTACACGATATTTTATAGTATTGTTGAAACATAAATGCTTCAAATGTTATGTTTGAAGTAAATTTTCATGATAATAAATGAATAAACAAATTACAAATTGTAATTTTATGCATTAACAAGCCACACTTCTTGTGCATATCTTTTTGACTAAAACTAGTTAAATACTTGAATATGAAATTTCTATACTTACTTCAATGTCACAGGACTCGACAAAAGTCATTAATAAATTCACCACTAACCGCATGCAACATTTTGACAAGTGTGGTGACAATTTCTCTACAATTCCACATCGCATTTAACGTAACATCCTATTCCGTAATGTCGAGTGTGAGAGTAATTACCAAAGTTTGATATGGGTTCAGACACTGTTCAAGTTTTATTTGAGTTAGATTAGGAAAACTAACGAAATGTCCTTCGCTATTTTGGGTATTATTTTATGAAAGCATATTATTATTCTATTATAATTTATTATGATGCTTTTATGCTTTGACCATTGAAACAGCAAAGTGCTTTATAGAGTTCACTAATATTTTTTTAGAGTTCGTTAGAAATTTACCAACTCTTATTACCTATCACTTTGTCTTGTCCTTCATTCGTACGCAACGCATGTCACAGCTTTTTATAGTTTAAACAAATAAATAAATAAAATAAATAAATATCATGGGACAATTTGACACCAATCGACCTAGTCTCAAACTAGGCAAAGCCTGTACTATGGGTACCAGACAACGGATAAACATACTTATATAGATAAATACATACTTATATACATATTAAACACCCAAGACCCGAGAACAAACATTCATATTTATCATACAAACATCTGCTCCGACCGGGATTCGAACCCGGGACCTCAATCTTCATAGTCAGGGTCTCTAACCACTAGGCTATTCGGTCGTATTTGGTGTAACAACGCATATTGATAAACCAAATGCAAATAATGATTATTAGATTAGATTCGATTAGATTATTTATTCATTCAATATAAAATCACATCATAAATTGTACAATGTCAAGTTAGGAGAATTTATATTGAAATAACAAATTATTTTTTACATACTTAATGTATTTACTCGTATGCCCATATTTACAATTATATTATCATTACAACCTTTATAACTTCTACATGTGTAGGTATAATGCTATTTCACGATTAAAAATAAACATTCGTTGAAGCATTAAGAAGACCCAAAATTTGTATGGCAACCAGTAAAGCGAAAGTGTCAAATTTGATATATACGATTGAATACGTAGAAGATAACACTAAACTTTCAGGCCGCCATTATCGTAAAACTTCTTTTTGTTTGTCCGTCTACTATCTATCATACCCTCGTTTTTCATTCAGTAGCACACAACGAGATGGAATTTCATAGGCTCTCGTAAAACTATTCTTTACTCTATTATTGTGAATTGGGCTTTGTGACGTATACTCGCATATCTATATTAGAAGGAAACATATTGAATTTGAATGGAAATTTTCTGTAGCATGAGAAATAATATGCTGGTGAATGGTGATATTCAAAGTATTGAAAGTCCCTCTTTATAATGATTATAGGGGGAGTTTCTTTGAATTAATAAAAGTATCGTTGCTATAAGCTATTTTTTGTTTTTATGTGTATTTTAAATTTTTTTTTCAGACAATAGAGTTTGTTCATTTTAGACTCATTTAAGACCGATCAGAATCTTCTCCATAAGATCAGTAGCAAACTTTCAAATTCACACGGTTGAAAATTGCAACGTGTCAGAGATATAATTACGGTCATGACACATACGGTCAAGAAAATAAATAGAGTCGCTCCCTTATTAAACAATGTGTTTTCTGTCACGCACGGTATAACTAAGTAAAAGAAATTCCATCATATTTCGCTAGGAATAGAAACTAGTATCAAATAAAATGCCACACCAATTACATACTGAAATAAAAGGCATGGAATAAATTAAGCATTTTTGTAATTTCAATTTCGCTGACGCCTCGCCTGTCCGTTTTACCCTCTTTATGCTAAATTTTTAATTAAATAAAGATACTGTTTTGATTCTCGGGTTAAAAGCAAAACTTTGATTTGACGGAATGACTTTGAATTAAAAACTTCTAAGCGCAACAGGCGTTGTATGATAATTAAGTTGTGATAAATATTTCTACATTGACATTGCAATTTAACAAAACAATAAATTTGTTTCCAAATTATTCAAAGGCAGGTAAAATGTGAATAATTTTAAATTTAATTAGTACGTTCGTTTTCTTATTTACGTGTCCGATTTAACTTGTATAATTTGTAGCACGTTGAACGTTGCTCTCGGTGCTTTGAAAACGGCTCGAGAGAGTTCCCAAACGCGTCAGCGTATAGTGTAGTGGTGATGGTGATAGTTGGCTCTGTGGCAGTAGTGAGGGAGGTGTTGCATGGAACTATACATGTATCGTATAGACATAGCTTAGCTATCTTAAACGTGTGGTAACGGGTGAGGAAATTTATCGTTTTTAATTCAAAGAGTTCGATGCTTATTGGTAATGGTAACTTTTAACATAATTCTTGAATAAGTAAAAATTTTTAAGGGTTTGATTACGTTTAAATTTGACGTCAGCTCCAGCCACAATGTTCGTGGTGATTAGAATATTTGCATCTGAATGCGGCACATATACAGTTCGTTAAACTCTGTCAAAAATTCAATAGTAGAATTTTGCATAGAACCGGAGCAATGTTTGTTTACTCTGATTTTAGAAATCGTATGCTACGATTCATTTTGTGGAAAGTGAATAATTTTGTTTCACACCTAATTTTAACTTTTATTAAGGAAGAGTAATTTATTGATTATTTGTGCAGCATTAGCTATGTGAAAGTTGTATAAAGCAAAAATAAACTTTGATAGAATGAGGTAGTTTTACAGTACCATTATTTTTAAGTACCTACATCAAGTAATGTATGTTTCGGGTACCTAATGCTAACGTTAAAGTTCCACATTAAAAATTGTTTCAAAACTCTTGTGCTCTAGTATAAACTAAGTAAATTACATGTTAAAATCAACTGGAAACAATACGCCTCTTTTTGCGTCGGGGGTTAAAAAAAAAATTGCGATTGAACTTCACTTATGTATGACCCACTCCCCGCTTCACTCACGCATACTATGAGGGCATTCTATCTAGATTGTTATGTCCCTTGCCCCCGAAACTTTTTCCATAACGTCGTGTAGGTATATTGGAAATTCTGAATATTTTTCGTGACACGAAACTTAATGCTCAACTTTTTGGAAAAAATGTGATCCCTACTTTTATTGCGGTATCAATAAAATATACCTACTACCATTGTGGATAGGTATTTATGACTTTACAAGCAAGCAGTCGTCGAAATCCTTTATTTTAAAAACACGAGGCTGCATTCTCATCATTTTATTCGTTTCGTTTTTTTTTTACTAAGTATGTGTTAGTACGTGTTAGCTGCTAAGTATGTGTTAGCAATTAACCGCGAATCATTTAAAACTGTTACTAAGAATGTGGTTGTATCTCTTTCATTATGTTTTATTTACCGGTTCGGTTACACTATCGTCGTCTAAACTATTTCGTGTCACGTTAATGAAGGGCTGAAGGCTTAATACTTGCGATTTAATTTACTTGTCACTGACTTTATAATAGTTTCCGCTTAAATTGTCAGGGGAGCTGTCGATCTCCCATAAATTAACCAATCTCCGCCATCTTTTGTTTTCAAAGTTATACGATGTCATTCAAATACGTCAAGAAAGTTCTTTTACATCATCTATTCTACTTTGCCCATTTTTTTCAATTCCATTTTTCTGTACTCTGGCTTTACGCCAAGTAAAGTGTCATTCTTTGCCAAGAATGCTGTGATAATTTGTCTATCTCGTTGCAACGACTTCAATTGCTAAAGGCATACATCAATTTAATGTTTGGTTTTACTTTAAATATTAATCACGAAACACAGATTAGGCATCATTTTGACCGCTAAGCAGTTAACCGTGTGCCTCTGAAATTCCCACAGTAATCTGTAGATTAACAGCATTTCTCATCAAACCAGCTTGCTTGAAAGCGGTGGCAACGAAAACAACAATTTCTAAATGTCTATCTGCTCTATACTCAGAACCGCCTACAAATTATTTCTATTAGTCCAACAATTTCTAACACAAAACATAGGAATTGCTACAATTTACGGATCTTAGAATAGGGACTTAAAACTGGGGCTTTTAAAAATAATAAACTTAAGAAGTATAAATTATCTAAATTCTAAACGTGGTGTCGTTTACTACTTAATCTACTACTACTACTTTAATCTGATCTTACCTCTATTCCGTTATGGTTGCCTGGTAGAGACGGCTATGTAACGATAAAGCCGCCCATTGCTACCTTGCATTTTCTTTGTACCTATTTCTGTTTTGTTTATTATGTGGAGTTCAATAAAGAATTCTTGTATTGTATAGGTTTACTTTTGACTAGTGGTTTATTGACATTGCATTAGATTGCAGTTTAAACTTTAACGAATACTTAGTCTAGAGCAGACAGCAGCATTAATCAATCAAATAATATACAGATTATTTATGTAGGTGTACTCTGCAGAAATTCGAAATATTTCTCATGTTATTTCTAGTTTTTAGACAAACGAGTTTATTAAAGACCATTTCTATTCATTTACACCCGGTTCAGGCAGTCAAAACTCTTCCATTGAAACTATGCGAACCATCGAACACTCTCCGAACCAGTTAAATTTTCACCAAAAGGTTAACAATCGCATTACCAATCGTGGTTATTCAGCCAGTGATTTTCCCTCTATCAATGAAGGAATTACCGCCACATATTCACTTGCATGCACTGAATCCATTCCGGCAGTGAATGCGGTCGGTAGTGGCAATAATGATGTCCCGTTTCCATCGTTTAGGTTTATGAGAAAATCGCTCTCGAATGCAGAGGGAGTAAGGTTTTATCCTTTTTTATGGCTTGGTTTTTGTAGGGTTGATCATAAAATAAATGAGTCATTTTGTGGCGATGGGTTGGTTATACTGCAGCATTTACATCGTATACAACACTAACGTCAACACTACTGTCAGAATTGCTCCGAATATTTATTGATCAGATTTCAGTGAGTCACGAAAACTTCGTAATGGAATTCGTAAACGGTAGGTATATTGGGGTATAGAGGAGTTTTTGAGAATTGGCACGAAGGGGTTGAACTAAACTAATGTCACTTACAGGGATAATCTTAAGCCTGTCATTTTCATACTGTATGCGAATTGTATATTTAGGAGGCACAAAGGTACTTTCATTCACTTGTCTAGTCCTTTCCTGCTGGCTTTTATTAGCTCATCCATAACAGAGATTCTAGCCCAACAGACACTCGCACTTAAGTGCTTATTCAGGAATAGGGACGTCGGACAAGTCTGAAACATGTAAAGCTTGATATAAGGTAAACGTTCCAATGTTTGACACTGTATTCCCAATAATTGGCACCCTGCAAGTTTTTTGAATTAAAGGAGGAAAACGAGCAGGCGGGTCGCACGAGGGGAATCACAGGCGATGATAAATTAGAAATGCAATTCCGCACATAAAGTCCGAAAAAATTCAGAGGTGCGAGCCGGAGTTTGAACCCACGGCCCTCTGCTTGAGAGGCCACAGGTCAAACCACTAGGCTATCATGGCTTTTAATTAAATTAAATTATGTCCAAATATTATATTTTAGGCAGACTAGGTACTCAGCTATTCCTTTTATAAATAAATTTATCGTATTTTTCTAATTTTTCTCTATTTCGCAACACAAATAAAATCTTATCACGTCCAAATTACACTGGGTTCGCGTAAATGCCAAGTGACCACTGGGTCACCTCACACATTTCCCAGTCGCATCCGACCCGTACTTTACGACTATCTCTGTTCGGAGACGAACGCTATCAGACGTTATTTGCCAGCTGATTTATGATAGTCACCCCACGTTTGCAGGGTGATACTCAGGCACTCAGAAATAGAAATACTTTTTGTTGAACGGGTTATGAAGAGTACTACATAACAAATTTATGTGTTTTTAGTGTCACACGAGACAGCTGTTGCCAAAAATATATTTTATATCTAGAAAAGTTACAAAATAGGATTCTAAATACAAAACCCAAACAAAACAGTCTAGGTGAAATAAATAGGTGAATTAAGCAGTTGTAAAAAAAATATTTTTTTATAAATTCTAATGAATTACTTATTTTGGTACTCACTCTACAAACGCACCGCCTTCCATAGTTAACTAACTAACACACATTTACATTTTACTTGCACCACATACCTGCTATAATTCTATTATTTTCTCTTCATTTCTTGTAAAGGGTTGCCTGATAGAGATCACTTTGAAGCGATGAGGCTGTTGTAAAGCTTGCTGTCTGTACCAATTTACAAGGTTTTATTTAACTAGCCGTACCTATTACGTGTATGTTTGTTGTGAGGGTCAAATCTTTTAAAGTCAATATAAATTTGACCCACTTCAAATTCAAGTTTTTATTTTCATATAAGAATGGGAGCGGTGTGCTCATTTCGTAAAGGTAGTTGCAGAATTTACGCCATCCGCGCTTGTAAGCATTTCACACTAAATGCCCATTGAAAGACATCTTTGTACCTACCTACTCAAAACCGCTACGTTTCATGTATGCAGAGCAGGGTCCAGTCTCTAATTGCTTCCACATAACACTACACACATCACACAAAGTAAGTTACCACCAGCACACACACTAAAACACTTTGATACATTTATGAGCACGATCGTTTGTGGCTCAAAGGTAGGACGAAGGGACAAATAACAAATACAGAACACTGTTCTTCATCCACCCCCATTCTTTTTATATATTCGAACTACCTTTCATATTTTATTTATTTATTTATTTATCTTTATCTTTTAACCTATTACATAACATTGAAACATATTAAACACAAAAACTATCAGATTTCGCAAAGTTAAACACAAATGTTACGAGTATCACCCAGGCTTTTTCTGTTCACCATTAGCAAAATAATGTAGCATTGTTCATTGTTAAACGAGCCACTGAATTGATAAAATACTAGTAGCGGAATGACCACTCTCTTTGTTAGTGAGAATAGTACCTGGGTATATTATTTACTGTTTCAGTTTATAACAGTACAAATACTGTAAGTTCCCATATTATAGCTACATAGGTTACAGAGTGGAAAGCTAACACACCGTGATAGTGGATACAAAAACGTTACTAACATCCATCATCTCGGAGAGGGTTGGAGTTTTGATCTATGTTTGTTCACATGGACGCAGATCGATGGATATATATCGTTACTAGTACCTACAACTCGTAATAACGCGTTGCTAGGCGCCATTCAGAAAATATAATTGAATAATATTGGGAATTGAGATCAGCAATGCATAATATAATGCAATAATAATTTATTTAAAACATGAATACAAAAAACAGGAGTACATGACATTTACTCAAAAAAGACACACGTGACAGACACTTTATGGAATGCCTTTATGGCCAGCGTTACCAATATTCAACAAATAAAGATAACTGCTTTTGTATAATTTGCACAGTGACAATTCGTGCTTCATATTCTGGTTTAAGGCTTTAAGATTGAAATAAACCACTTCCTGATAAAAATGATTTGTGTTTCAGCTTTTATTTTGCTTTTAACCAGTAGAATAAGTGGAAACAATTTTCTACTCCCTACGACCACCAAAACAGCACTTGTTAACACGACATGGTTGAAGAGAAAAGAAAGACCGAGACTGACAGATTTAATAAAAACATACAATACCAAAGTTCTCTTGATTCAAAAGATAGATTACCAGTGTTTGTTCTTACTAAACCCTTTGGTGGATACTAAAGTCCAATCAGGATTATTTGTTGGAGAACTGGAAAGTTACGAACAATTCACGCTGCTCCGACTATCTGCTTGAGAGGTGTTTTCCTCGATTCTAACTGAGTCAATTGTCCCTTTCGTAACAAAGATTAGCTTCTTATTCCGAACGTGTTTCAAACTTTCACTCTATAAGAATCAGCGGAAACAATCTAGTTTAGGTTATTTACGTTGCCTATTTCCCGGGTGGAAAAGAAGAAAGAGAATTCTAATAAAATTGACCCATTGAACACTACATAGAAGGATGTGTGTACTTTGAATAGAAAGGCTATTTACTCGACTCTTAAGTTAGGACTTTCTTGCTTCCAGTAAGGCTACTATATCTGCAAATTAACGCGCTTGTAACTTTATTGATTTTACCAACAGCCAACTTTTAATTTCATGAATTTTTAAAATCTGTAATTAACTAGCAACGTCTGAGATTCGATTAACACTTCGGACTTCGTTAAAATTATGTTACGAATGCTTATCAAAATATTATTATATTAGTGTGTAATAATCGATGTTGTTATCCACTGAAAGTAAAGATTATAAAGAGTATTATGCTGCTGAAGGAAATTAATACTTAATTACTTTTTAAATTGGAGTTAGAGACTGGCCCAAAAAATAAAACAGTAAAGCTATTTCGGGCGAAAGCAACAAAAAAAAAAACGCAGAATTTTATCTACAGTGAATAACCTGAAAAGAGACCTTTGTACTTCCAAATAAGCAGAAAACTTCTCACCGTATTAAGCCTTGAGAATTGAAGTGGGAAGAAATCGTGACAAACTGGCATTTTGTTGAGAACACGATTGATTCTGATGATTTACATCGAAGCAAAAAGGTTGTTTAGGTAGCGAAGACTTGTATTATGCAACGTATTTTGTTTATTTGGAATATGTATTATTGTTCTAAGACTTTAAGTAAGTATTTATACATACGTACAGCTAAAGTTGAAATCAAGCAGTTATGTTGTTACTCGTGTTTACATGTTCTTCTTCTTTCATTTAGTTTCGTTCCAAAATCAATATCACTGTAACATGCAGCTGCGACCTTCACAAACAAACGACTGTGACAAGTGTGCCTTTTGCCTATTTGTGTTAAAGTAACAATGTAACAAATTTTTAGTAACACAGATACTAGGATGTAACATGTTTTTGACTGCACTGAAAGCAAATTTTAGTTGGTTTTACCATATTTCAACAAAATTTTAGGGTTAATATAGCACCTACCCTTGAGTTTTGTTGTTTCAACAAAAACTGTATTGTTGACCAGTTAAGGTAATTTTAACTTATTGCATATTTGTTGATTCAACATTTCAATATAATGGTAAAATTAACCCTCTAACAAGGGGTTAATATAGCACCAACCCTTAGATTTTTGGTTGTTTTTACAAGTAGCACAATGGTAAATTTAACCGTCTAGCGTAATGTTAATTCATTACCTGCCTTTAGATTTTTGTTAGTTTTACTAGTTTGCACTTCGTGCAAACTAGTAAAAACGACAAACCGTGACAGTAAAATTAACTCTTTAACGAGGGTTGCTTTAACGTACTTGAAATGTTAAAAACACATGTGTGTTTGTGTTGAATCTACTTACTTTTAATGGTTAGTTTTACTTGTTTGCATTTTGTGCATAACTGTAAAAACAACAAACCATGACATTTAAGTTAATCCTCTGACAAGCTTTGCTTTAACGTACTCAAAATGTTAAAAACACAAGTGTGTTTGTGTTAAATCTACTTGCTTTTAATGGTTAGTTTTACTAGTTTGCACTTTGTGTAAAACTGTAAAAACAACAAACCATGACATTTAAGTTAACTCTTTAACAAGGGTTGCGTTAACGTACTCGAAATGTCAAAAACACAAGTGTGCTTGTGTTAAATCTACTTTCCCATTAATGTTAGACTAACCTTCGAACTCAAGGTTGCGTTAACTGAGTTATTTATATTGGTTCAACTCGTACTGTATTGTTGGGTCAACCCAAAACATTTTGACTACAGCTAACAATATAGTACAAGTTAAACAAACCCATAGTGCGAAGGTTAATCCAACACAAACACACTTACGTAATCAACGCAACAATTTTGTTGAAAATACTATTATGTATAAGTTAATACTACAAAACATTTTGAGTATTCCCAACAATATAGTAGACGTTGATACAACAAAACTGTTTTGTTGAAAATGCTTTTAATTCTAGGTTAACATAACAAAATATTTTAAGTACAGCCAACAATATAGTACAAGTTAACGCAACCTATGCGAAGGTTAAACCAACACAAACGAACTTGCGTAATCAACACATCTGTTTTGCTGTATTAACCTAGAATCAATACTGTTTTTAACAAATCCGTTTTGTTGAGTCAACATGTACTATATTGTTGGGAATACTCAAAATGTTTTGTAGTATTAACCTAGACATAATAGTATTTTCAACTAAACAGTTTTGTTGTGCCAATAAGTGCATTTGAGTTGAATATACCAGATCTTAATGTTGAATTAACCTTTGAAGCAGAGGTTGGGTTGACCTAGATTTAATGGTATTTTTAACAAAATAGTTGCGTTGATTCAATCAATGTCTTGATATTGAATTTACCTGCTTTAAAGGTTAAATATACTTTCAGGAAGGGGTAGGGTTAACAGTCTTGCAATGTTGAACCAACTTTTGCTGTTATAGTTAGGTCTACATGTGTGATTTGTTGCATTAACCTTGATTATATGATAAAATTAACACTGTAGTTTTGTTGAGGCAATAAGTGTCTCGCTGTTGTATTAACCTAGAATCAATAGTATTTTTAACAAATCAGTTTTGTTGTGTCAACTTCTACTTATTTTGTTGGGAATACTGAAAATGTTTTGTGGTATCAACCCAGATTATAATAGTGTTTTCAACAAAACATTTTGTTGTGTCAATAAGTGAGTGTCTGTTGCTTTTACCTGATAAAATAAAATTGCATCAACCTTACGAATTAGGGGTTGGATTAACCCGGGTTACAATGTTGAATCAACTTTCGTGATAATTGTTAGGACTACATGAATTACATTGTCAAATTAATCTCATTACAATGGTATACTAGGTTAATTTAAATAATATTTTTCAACTCAATGTGTATACTTAATAGATCACATTAACTTGAATAATGTTGTTACAATTAACCTTGAAGCTACCGGCAAACATCTTGAGCAACGAGTGACGTGGCGGGGGCACGCGCAGAAGCATTTTTATATGTAAATTAGTTTCTGCGCATGCCCCACCACGTCACTCGTTGTTCAAGATGGTTGCCGGTAGCTGTACCATTGTAATACCACTACAAAGGTCAGTTTCACGATATAATCAAAGTCCTGACAATTATAACGGTAGTTGATTAAACACTGTAGCTCGTGTTAATCCAACCTCTACTTTAAAAGGTTGATTCAATAGATATTTTCACCAGGCAGGTGCAACGCAAACGCACTTATTGACACAACCAAACGGTTTTGTTGAAAATACTATACTGAGCGGTACAATTAATCGCCCACTTTATTTTTACTATTTATTGTAAAAGTATTCCTTAAATAATGTTTTACATTAAGCAAGGAAAAAATGGTGGGCGATCAATTTTGCCTCCGAGTTTATTATATCCCACGTGGTATGTTGAGTGTTCCCAACAAAGTTAGTGGGAGTTGACAGCAAAACTGTTTAATTAAAAATACTGTTGGTTCTAGGTTAATACAACACCAAGAACTAACAATATTGTTACTTATGTCTAATCAATTGGTCAAATCACACAGATAGAAGATAGACACGACACTAAACAACCAAAAGTATCTTCTACATAGGTACACATATCTTGAATTCAAATTAAATAAAATCTAGATTTTAATTATATATAGCCTAAGAAAACAAGTTGGTTCCACATAGCAAATACTGTAAAAAGAACATTAAAAAACGAACGATACGGTGAAAAGTATATTTAAAGCAATTCAACCTACCACAAGTAGAGAACAATCAAACTTATCATGCATAAGCAAACAACAAATGCAATAAGTATACAAAAAATAACAAATTAGTAAAATTTGTATGCACTAATGCCTCAAACGAGATTAATTTTAACAATATTCTCTAACATACATTATCTCTAGACTCTCTGCTTTACTTCTTGGTCTTGGTAGAAGTAATGTATGAAAAACTTAAGAATAGTACATTACTGCAAAGGCCGTGAAGTAAGGGATTAATGGACGAGCTTTGGGGCAGACGGCAGAGTCGTAGACGAGGCCGGGCAAAAGGAGTCCAGCAATCCCTGTTCCGGCCGAGGCTTGTATAGTGCTTTTCTCAAGCAATGTGAGGAAATATTAAAATCAAAATGACTACAGGGTAATCAAGTAATTTTTTATTTAATTTGCCGCTTTTTTAGAGTTCCGTACCGCAAAAGGAAAAAGGGAACCATTATAGGATCACTTTGTTGTCCGCATGTCTGTCAGTCAGTCAGTCAGTCAGTCTGTCAGTCAGTTTGTCTGTCAGTCTGTCTGTCGGTCGGTAAGTCTCTCAGTCAGTCTGTTAATCTGTCTGTCTGTCTGTCTGTCAGTCAGTCAGTCAGTCTGTATGTCAGTCAGTCGGTCTGGCTGTCTGTAAGTCTGTCAGTCAGTCTGTCTGTCAAGCAGTCAGAATGTCAATATATAATTCTGTCAGTCTGTTAGTCAGTCTATTAGTCAGTATGTCAGTCAGTCGGTCTGTCAGTCTTTAAGTACGTATGTATGTATATATGTATTAAGTCTGTCAATCAGTCTGTTAGTCTGTCATTATGTCTGTCTGTCAGTCTGTCTGTCATTCAGTCAGTCAGTCTGCAATTAAGTTAGTCTGTCAGTCAGTCTGACTATCAATCAGTCTGTCTGTCTGTCATTCTGTCTGTGAGTACTCTTTAAGTATGTCAGTCAGTCAGTCTGTTAGTCTGTCATTATGTCTGTCTGTCATTCAGTCTGTATGTCAGTCTGTCTGTAAGTATTTAAGTCTGTCAGTCAGTCGGTCAATCGGTCTGTCAGTCAATCAGTCAGTCAGTCTGACTATCAGTCTGTCTGTCAGTTTTTCAATCAGTCGGTCAGTCTGCCAGTCAGTCAGTCAGCCAGTCTGTCAGTCAGTCAGCCAGTCTGTCAGTCAGTCAGCCAGTCTGTCAGTCAGTCAGCCTGTCTGTCATGTCTGACTGACAGATTGACAGACAGATAGACTGACTGACAGACTTACAGACCGACTGACAGACAGACAGACTGACAGACATACGCACAACAAAGTGATCCTATAATGGTTCCCTTTTTCCTTTTGCGGTGCGGAACCCTAAAAAAGCGGAAAAATTAAACAATTTTTACTTGATTACCCTGTAGTCATTTTGATTTTAATATTTCCTCACATTGCTTGAGAAAAGCACTATACAAGCCTCGGCCGGAACAGGGATTGCTGGACTCCTTTTGCCCGGCCTCGTCTACGACTCTGCCGTCTGCCCCAAAGCTCGTCCATCAATCCCTTACTTCACGGCCTTTGCAGTAATGTACCATTTACATAGGCACACAGTCATGTCATATCTTAAATTTAAATGAAATAACATCAAGGTTAGAACGAATTGTAATATTATTATGATCAGACATAGGAATCCACGGGGCAAAATTTTATAACTGGTAAGGAGTTCCTATATCCATAAACTCAATTAGCGATGTTTGTTCCATATAGTAGTTATTTAACACCCTGAAATAGATTCATCAGTCAAGACGTATAACGCCCAAAAATTTGGAACAAATTGTAATCGTTTATTTGAAGAACAGTAGATGGGACAGTAATAAGAAAAAATTGTAATGAGTAAAGTTTCAAAAATCGTTGAGAAAAAGAAGAGAATTACGCTTTTACCTATTTTGTTGAATTTATACACTTTTAATAAAAACGTATTATTAAAAACATCACATGAAATGATTACAAGAATATGGAACAAGCATCGATAATTGAGAGATAGGCATTTATTTTAGTTTAGTTTAATTTTAGTTTTTATTTGTGTGTAGATGTAGTTTAATTTAATATTTGATTATTTGTAAATATGTATACCGTGGATTATGGATTATTGGAATCAATCATCATGATGATAATTATGATACAAGTTCGGAAAGATAGCAATTCCCAACGAGTATCTGTGATCTTAAAACGCGACGCGAAACAAGTGTATTGAGAGATTATCGATATAGGAACTTACCTACCATGAAATTTTGTCCCGTGTTCCTATGTCTGATTATGATACTTTGTAACATACAGAATGATTTTTTTATCACTAGCCAAAGGGTGTAGTAGTTTCAAAAATTTCACCCTAAGCTTTCGAGTTTGAAACTATTATTACAGCAATATTAATATTAGTTTCATGTTAAAAATACAGCAATGTTTATACAAAATTTGGTATTTGTCCGTTTCGTACTTTTTGAGAAAGAAAATAAAAGCGTTTTAGGGTTAAATGGATGCCGTGAGGTTTCAGGGGGCAGTAGAAGGATAAAAATTGATATGAAGTATTTACTCCTCACGGGACATCATCTGATAATAGTTCCAAACTCAAAGCTTTGGGGGCAATGTTTGAAAGGCTATCCTGCTACATCCTTTGGCGCACTTGCTCAGACCATCAATCTGAACAACTCCTTACGGGAGCAACTAAGATATCACAAAAAAAAAACAGCTGTTTCTAGTTTACCTACTAGACCGGAAGCGAAACCTAGTGACAGTAAGTTAAGTAGTCATCAAACTGAGCAACTTTTCCTTAAGAAACATGGGTCGTAATATAAAAAAAATAAATTGGTCTCTTCATACTAACTGTTTTTTTCGTATTTCAACCCATGTTTCTTAGGAAGTTGTTCACTTTCATGAGTACTGTCTCTGGATTTCGGGTTATGTACTGGGTTTTCGTAACAACTTATAGGTCTGTAAAAAAACTTTGAAATATAGAATGTTTTACTCTCACTGCATTTTTATAATACAGTATTAGATTAAATCTGTTCTAATGTCTTTATTTTAAAAAACAATTGGAATCAATCTGATGCTAGGGACCAAAAACGGAGAGCAGTTATAGACGGACTGCATTTCAACTGCGAACAGACTGCAAAATTGCAATAGGGAAGGTGGCTGCTGTGCTACTAGGTTGCTAGTTCGTCTGTAACGGCCGTAAGTTTTTGGACACTGTATCATTCATTAATCTTATTTATTATTTGCTCAGTCCTATATGGCTGGCTCTAACAAAATATATAATAATATGCAATAAACTATAATGCATGACTCTAAAAGGTAGCCAACTCCCTACAAGCAATTCTGCCATAAAAAATTTACTACACTAAACTGCCGTCCTAATAAAATACGCAGTAACTATGTATCAAGCTCATATGATATATAGCTATTGCGTTTTTTTTAGAACGGCTGAAAAGTGTCCTATTGCTCTGTAGAAAGTGGCGCCTACATACCAAAATTTACATAAAAACGAAGAAACGTGCGTTTGAAATTTGTAAAACAGCACTATTTTGTAACGTTAACGTTAGGTACATCAAATGAATATCCATCATTGAAGCAGGGTGCCAGAGTTTAGAGAGAATATCATAAACCGAGTGATGCCACCTTAATTGCAGATATTAAGAATTAACGTCTTAACAATTTTGTGCCAAAGGACTGTAAGCAATGGTTTATATTAAAAATGGTTTGTAGATGGAGTTAGACTTTGAATTGAATACAGACATTTTTACAAAAACTTAAGTAGGATTAATGATTATTTTTATTGAGACAAAGTATTTCAGCAGATCCGATAAAAGATAAAGACGAAAAGGTATAATAAGTAAGTAGGTAGGTTTAGCTCATAAGCAGACACCGGAATTCTCGTGACACTTTTGAACTGTCATAATGACAGTTCTTTTATCGACTTTCGATGTTTGCCGATATACGAAACTTCGAAATAGGTAAGTTAGCTACTTATATAGTCGACCCACGATAACTCTGCAACGAACTGACAACAGTAGAAATCTAAAGTTTGTTTATGGCAACCCTGATTTATAGTCAAACAACTCGTTTTGAACTTTTGATTAAACTAAACATTAAACAGGTCATCGTTAATTCACCATCCACCATTAAAATACCTCCCATATTTACTGTACAACAACAAAACCTACTAAATACTGGCAAAATTGTCCTCCAATGGACGGAGCTCTATTTAAAAAAAAAACCAGCAACTTTTGATTGCTACTATCATTATTATTTTTAATTCAAGAAATGTCTGAGTGACATGAAAAAAGTATTACCACAGCGTGATTTTTCTGGGTTGCCTATTAATATCTTATGCAGAGTTATCGTGGAACGATTATAGTGTCCTTCGTAGGTATTATAACATAATAATAATAATATAAAGCGGTAAAATAGTTACTCATGTGATTATTGCATAATGAAAGATTTACCGAACTAGTTATTTATGTTAAAGTCAAAGGAAGTTAAAGCGGCCGTGGACTCTTTAAATATTGAGTTAATTTAACAAAAGATTAACGGATTGACGATTCTGTGCCAAATAATGTCTGTCAGCACTGGTTTATTATTTAATACCTACCTATGGTTTGCAGATGGAGTTGGATTTTCAATACAGATATTTATCCCAAAAAAGATATCTGACTTTTTTTAAGTTCCCACACATTTTAGAGAAAGTCAATTATGCTTTTACTGACGTAAAGGTATTTCCAGAATTGAAAATTATCTTCAACAACACGGCAAACGAAGGTTAATTTTACCTTTGATCAAATCGCGCGATAGAGATAGATTTCTCTTGAGTGGATGGATCTTGAAATTGGGCCGTTGTTTCTATCGCGCCAGAAAAAAAAATGTTATACATTAATTATAAACAATAATCGTCTTAGCTGTTTAACGAATACATGACCATATTGTATAATTTTGTTCTAATAAATCTTTAATTATCACCTAAAACATGCTTTATGTGAATGTATGGTATATTGATAGAAATTACATTTCTAATAAACAGTAAAATAAAAATCACTAAGTAATACAATTTACATATTTCATTTCAGACACTAAAGCATTTATTGCTTTATCCCTACTTTGTGGGAAACTTGTCCCGACTGTCGGCAAATCAGATAGAAGAAATAAAGACGAAAAGGTAAGATAGTTAGGATAGGTTAGGCCGCATAGTGCTCTCCTGACGGTCAAGACTGACTTCGGTCTTCCGTAGCTATCGTCATAGATACCATGTGTGCAATCAGAGCAGCACCGACCACTTCCGCATAAGCACGCATATAAATACCGCACGCTCAGACCATCAGGAGAGCACTGAATAAGGCATAAGTTAGAATATATTATAGGTAGGTTTCATATACAGGGTGGAAAGTTGAGATGAGGCAGTAAGGGCAGCTACTAGATATTTTGCTGCTACGCGAAAATGCTCTTAGGAGACTTTTACTAAGTGATGATAATCGACATTTACAGATTTTTGATAAAATGTACAGTCAGCGAGAAAATCGACAAATTTGTCCTTTTTTTTTAATGCCAATCGGTCCCATTTCCATCAAGGATTAAAATACTCTTTGAGACTAACTAAGGTTAGAGTACTAGAACACCCATAAATCAAAGTTTTTTTTTCCATACAGTTCGTAGAGTATAACATGTTTCATCCATAACGCCCAGCTTTATCTGTGTAGCAAAATGTTCGTATTTAGAGTTATTTTTTCGCACAGACTAGTTTTTTTTTTACAATGATACCGATAGATCTCCTTTCTAATATCCTAATTGTAGTTCTCTACAATTTAACTATCTTTAAGCTAAAGAAAATTTCACATCGTAATTAGGTAATTACCCTACGAACTGTATGGAGAAAGTTTTCTTCAATTTGCGGGTGTTCTATACTCTAAACTTAGTCGGTCCCAAAGAGTATTTTAATCCTTGATAGAAATGAGACAGATTGGAGTTAAAAAAAAGTCAAATCTGTCGATTTTCTCGCTGATTGTGCGTTTTATCAAAAATCTGTGAATGTCGATTGTCATCACTTAAAAAGTTAGTAAAGGTCTCCTAAGAGCATTTTCGCGTAGCAGCAAGGGATCTAGTAGCTGCCCTTACTGCCCCATCTCAACTTTCCACCTTGTATACAATCGACTTTTAAAAAAGAAGACAGTTCACAGTTCGCTGTATCTTTTTTACGTGTAACAGTTATTTTATTAGTTACTTATTTACCTATACGTAACCCCTTTGTTTATAAATATTTCTGTCTTTAGCGATCATCAAAAGATTCTGAAGAAAAAAAAAAGTATAACAAACCGACCATATTAGAATCACGTGACAGTTTGATGTTGCATGTGAAGGTAAATATTTAAAATTTGATACTCTGTTGTGAATACTAAATCTATAACATTCCCTAGACATTTCAATCAGCATAATTATTCGGCAAATCATGAAGCAAACCCAATTTTTGGGTTTATCTTATTCGGAATCATTAAAGTCAAATGTGTATAAAGTCAAATAAACTATTTTTCCTTTTGACTCAAACTCCAATGACAATCTATTTATAAAAAATACAAATACTTTACATATTTTATTTAGAGGATCTTAACACACTTATTAGCATCATTAAATAAATATCGATATACTATGAAGTCAATAACTGAGACGTCACAATGGCAGATCAAAAGTACCACGAGAATTCCGACCTCTGTTGTAGATGAAGTTTTAATATAATATGCATTTTATTAACATACTTAAAAAAAGAGGAAGTTCACAGCTGTTTTAAGCTATTTTTTATTTGTACTAAAATAATCCCATCCCTAGTCATCGCTTGTAATGGATAACAATAAGCCCGGCTTTGCTTGAATGATTTGCTGGGGGGGGGGGGGGGGGGGTATTAGATCGGTTAATATTTTACCCTGCAATACATATCTCCATTAGAAACCAAATGAGGAACTATTGGAAGACTTGTAATATTGTCTAATTTAAGGCATTCAAATTTACTCTTGCTCTTACTTTCGTGTAGCTGATACGCTTGAAAGTGATCATTGAAACCAATATTAATAAGAATTTTACAGAATAAAATAATGTCCGTCTCTAATTTAAGTATATAAACAATTTTGTAAAATATAACTTCTTGCTCATTGAAAATGGTAATAATTAAACCAGGCTTCAATCTAGTGCCATATTTTGTCACCCAGTTGATTCGAATATCGCGTATACTAGATCCGTTTACTGTCGCGTTGGTTAATTCAGGAATCATTGTAGTGTTATCAACGCTTCCAATTGCAAGTCTGTCAAAGAAACCCTGCCTAGTATAAACTCTTTGTGCGACGTTTAATTGTTGTTTTATCATTAAAGTTAGAGGTAAATTGCGTTTTGATGATGTATTATGAGCAGTTTGTTTTAATTGTTTGTGTTTTGCTTCAAACCGCATGCACCAAATGTGCTTTAGAGGTCCTATACTTTTCAAAATATGAGGGTAGTGTATCATAAAATGATGTTTAGGCTTTAACGTGTCATTAAAGTATTCGAGATATTGTTCATGGTGTTCTGTTATTAAATATTTTAAATATTCTATTGTTGAAGAGTCAATTTCTGACATTAACAAAATATCAATAATTTTTAGCAAGTTTAAAAAAAAGTTCCAGACTCTGTCGTCTTCTGGAACGAGATCTCCAATAAGAAAAGGCAAAATATTAACGAAACAAGACATCTCAGATGCACTCATTTTTAGTTTTTTATTTTTTAAATTGTCAATGGTTATTTCCGTTGTGGGCTTTTGATTTAATTCCTTGGCAGAATAATCAAATAATGATAATCGGTTGTTTAAAGTGCTCAAATTAAATAATTTAGTTCTATGAACATAGTAAAATAACATGTTGCATATATCGTAATGACAAACACCTTCAAAAATATCGTGCATGATATCGACTGCCATATTTTCAGTAACATGGTAGGTTGGAAGAGCATTGAAAATACTATCGCCGTTTATGCCTGTTCCGGTAGGGTCGTTTGAACACAAATCTTTAGTATAATTGTCTTTGTTTCTCAAAGTTTGTACTGACTCGACTGTTTGTTTACACATTACTGACTTGTGAGTTTTACAAATTCTGCAGTAATAGTTACTGGAAAATGATTGACTAAATCCTAATAAATAGTTTAAGCCCAAGTTATCGCCAGTAATCAAACCAAGAACAAAATATACTTTTTGTGTTTTACTTTCAATGATAATATCAATACCTTCTGTTTCCAAATCTTTTAATTCACTGATAAGTAAATGAAAAAGTGAATCTTGACCAAACTTTTTTAGGGATGTGTTAAATAGTGAAGCAACTAGTATATTTTCCAGTAGTGATAAATACTCCAAAGGAAGAGTTGGAAAACTTAGGTATGTGGCTGCTATGGACTGTATGCCTGAATGGCTTCCTAAAGCATTGCCCGTTTCAAAATCATCAAAATATAAAAAATAAGGGATGAATATTCCACTCCTCCCTAAAATTTTCGATTTCCATAGAGTTCCTTGAATGAAATTATTCAGGGTCTTTTCAGTTTGACTCTGTAAATTTTTCATATTTGTTAAAGTTGATTCAAACACGGATGGTAGTTCAAAAAAACATTTAAACAACTCCTTCAGTGACACCATTGTCCCTTTTGCTGTCTTAGTTTGCAGTATGTTAGAGCCATCTTGTAAGCATGGTATCACAGAAGAATCTATTATATATTGCTGAGGTTTAATGTAACAACCTAATTTTTCAAAATACTGTAAAAGTTTCCTTTCTGTGTCAACTTTTTCAAACGGAGTGGAACATGCGTCAATTACAGCTTGAATAGAACTATTGTTTACAGCATCTGACATATAATGACTTAAAGTCTCACCAATTACTTTAGTTATGTTCTGTGTTATTTCAGTTAAAATGTTTGCTGCCGTAGCTCTGTTTAAATTTGGATTGCTATAAAGGGATAAAGCAAAAGTTAATGCTTTGTTTTGTAAACTTTCAATATGGCTGTTATCATAAACGGAACATTTTTTTTTATTTGTATCGGCTATGTAGTCTAAAGTGGTCATCTTTGAAAGTTGTGAAACAGCACAATCTTGTAACGTAATATTTTGTATTTCTGTTTCACAATTTTCAACTTCAAAGTCATTATTTTGTTGGGATTCTTTATGGAGAATACAACTACTACTCGGCTCACTCGATTCACAATGTGTGTGTGTATGACTTGTTTGTATTCTAATATTGGTAACATTTTCGAATTGGAATTTACCCTGCTTACTGATATTGTGACTGAGGAGATGCCTCTTATAGCTTTTTATATTTTGAAAGCGTCTGTGACATTTAGACTGCGCACAACTATATTCAGATAGATTACTATGTTTAAAGTCAAAATGTAAAAACAAACCTTTAAGGGACCTTACCTCGTAATTACAAACAAAGCAATTAAACATAATTTCCATAAAAATGAAATGTACTTAGTAACTTACATTAAATCTGCAATTAAAGTGACAACACTCGGAAATTTATGATCCTGTGGTGTGTGAATTTCATAAAAGTAGTGTTGGAGGAACATCCATGGCTGAACACTCTCACGGGGGTATTGTATGTCAAACACATGAAAGGTTTTGAAGCAGATGTCTACAGCTTTTAAAAGAGACTCCACCTGGTAAGTGACATCATCAAAATTGACGTAGAACTCTGAAACGTTTTCGACGTCTGGCCCGACACAAATAACAACAGGTTGGCATGTGAGTCCTTTTTTACGATGAATATCCCGACGTGTTGTAAGGCAGTTCTGAATGTCACTCTGAGCCTGAAACAAATAAAAAATTACACATTTGGCATTAATAATTGACAAACTTAGGTTGCTTTATGACTTGTCGAATATGCTGATTGAAATGTCTAGGGCAGGGGTTCCCAAACTTTTTCACTTTGCAGCGCACCTTACATTTTTGTATTTCGTCCCGGCGCCCTATACCAAGTTTGTACCTGTGTGTGTATACAGTAGATACAATGGCATCAATACGGTACCTAAAAGAAGAGAAAACAGCTGATGTATCACGGTGCCTCTTGGACTCTTGACGGCGCCCCAGGGCGCCGCGTCGCACAGTTTAGGAACCCTTGGTCTAGGGAATGTTATAGATTTAATATTCACAACAGAGTATTAAATAAAAATATTTACCTTCACATGCAATATCAAACTGTCACGTGATTCTAATATGGTCGGTTTGTTATACTTTTCTTTTTCAGCACAATCCTTTGATGATCGCTAAAAACGGAAATATTTATAAGCAAAGGGGTTACGTACAGGTAAATAAGTAACTAATAAAATAACTGTTACACACACTGATACACAAAAATAGACAGATACAGCACCGCTTCACCGCGCGCGGACAAACAATTATAGGTGATTCGGTAACTTAGTACCCTTGAAGTTTGACATTATGTCAGTCTAATGACAGCTAATGAGTGAGGGCCGCATTTTGTCAGCGCTGAACAGGTACGTGGCCTATCTTTGATGTTTCATATATCGATGGTTACACATGAAAAAGAGACAGCGAACTGTGAACCGTCTTCTTTTTTTAAGTCGATTATATATATATGAAATCTGTCTGTAATGTATTCTAACTTATGCCTTATTCAGTGCTCTCCTGATGGTCAGAGCGTGCGGTATATATGCGTGCTTATGCGGAAGTGGTCGGTGCTGCTCTGATTGCACACATGGTATCTATGACGATAGCTACGGAAGACCGAAGTCAGTCTTGACCGTCAGGAGAGCACTATGCGGCCTAACCTATCCTAACTATCTTACCTTTTCGTCTTTATTTCTTCTATCTGATTTGCCGACAGTCGGGACAAGTTTCCCACAAAGTAGGGATAAAGCAATAAATGCTTTAGTGTCTGAAATTAAATGTAAATTGTATTACTTTGTGGTTTTTATTTTACTGTTTATTATAACTTAATTAAACAATGTGGTCATGTATTCGTTAAACAGCTAAGACTATTATTGTGTATAATGTATAAAAAAAAAAAATTTGGTGTGATAGAAACAACGGCCCAATTTCAAGATCCATCCACTCAAGAGAAATCTATCTCTATCGCGCGATTTGATGACAGGCAAAACTTACCTTCGTTTGTCGTGTTGTTGAAGATAATTTTTAATTCTGGAAATACTTTTACGCCAGTAAAAACATCATTGACTTTCTCTAAAAAGTGTGGGAATTTAAAAAAAAGTGAGATGTCTTTTTTGGGATTGTCTACGCCAATAACGTGTGTGGATGCGGGGGCGAGAGGGGCGGGGAAACGGCCAGCGGCCGCGACCGAGAGCCGCTCGGGTTCAATTGCCATCAAGCCACGGTAGAACGCAATTGTGTGTTTGTCTGTATCATTACTTTTTAAGTAAACCATTTTCTTAAAATTCTCCTTTTATTCTTGTACCATAATCGCCTACAAGAAAAGTGGCGACCGTGACAGGACGGCCGATAACTTAACTTCGCGAGTAAAGTAAACGCGTGCGCAGCTGTACTTAACGTAACGGGAACAAAGGAGTGGATGCCGAGCGACCTTTGGACGACGGCGACGTGGTGCTACGAGTCGTCAGTACAGGGGAGTGCCTTTCCTTCTAATCCTTTTCCTAACTTTCCCATTGATCTTCGATCTGTGTGTCATTGTGTTGCTTTGCTCTGAAGACGACTGTCTGTCTTAAAATTACTTAATTCGAATAATTAATTCACTTGCAATTCGGAAACAATTCCGTATTTCGAGCCATTGTTATACAATAACGTCAAGAACTTGCATAAAACCACATCATTAATGCATAATTTATTGTAGGATAATTTTAGTTTAATTAAGGAGTAGGAATAGTGAAGATTTGCACTTTTTATTTTGGCTTCCGCCGCTTTTGTGCCCGCTCGCCTAGTAGGTAACTACCTACTTATCTGCTACCTCTAACTTGTTCTTGAATTCTTTTTAGCCGCTTAAATATACTTATTGTTTATTGTTACCTTACGTAAACCTAATATTGCAACATTTGTGTGCCTCTTGATATAAGCCACACGTCCTTTACGCATAAAAATTAAAAGTCGGTAGGTATTTAATTAATACTTACTTACCCCTTACGTAACTCAAGCTTGCATTCTTTACAAGTATTTACTTCTCTTCTCTTGCTCATTATAATAGCAAGGTTCATTCGTTAACGCTTTCTTAAAATTAAGCATTTCTGTTTTCCTACATTAAAGCATTGCCCTTGTATGCATAAATAAAATAAGACTTCTCAATATAGGCTTAACTCGGTCTTCTTTCCACTGTGAAGCTACCCCATCAACATTTTCGAATTATTTCTACATAAAACTTAAACTGTTTTCGGCCGATAATTCCAGAAATCGATCGGAGCAGCGTTATTCGCTGCATCACTACGCGGCGAGGTAGCAACCGCCGCCTACCTACTCGGCATCGAGCTGCGCCGGCGACGATTGATGACGCGCGCATTCCTGAGTCTCGCCCGGTTTGATGCACAATTACTTTATTTAATTCATTAACTTGTCCTTGCGGGTTGGCAATCTTTAAACTTTTACGTGGGCGGTACATTATTCGATGTTCCTACATAATTACGATCCTAATTAGTGCTAAGTTTGAGATAGCAAAAGTTTTTTGAGACTTAAACTTTAAGTTATTTCACGGTTATTTACCTAAGTAGGTAAAATGCCGGCCGATAGTATCGAGGATGAGACCAAATTAAAACATCTGGTTAAACAGAGGGGTTCGATCCGAGGTCGATTAACCTTATTTGAAAATTATCTTGACGATTTAATGAACACAAACGTTAAGGATTTACCGAAAACCCAGATTAACGAACTGAATCTGCGACTCGAGAAAATGAAGGCTTTATTTACTGAGTTTGAAAGCTGCCAAACCCACGTAGAAATATTATGCTCAGATTTAGACGAACAACTTCAAGAAAGGGAGTTAACTGAAACGAAGTTCTTTAATAATATTTCTACAGCTGAAACCTTTATAAAAAAAATCCCGCAACCTGTCGAAGGAAGAAAGAGCAGTCTGTCTTCTCATACAGATTTAAATGTAAAACTACCAATCATAAAACTGCCTTCCTTCGACGGAAATTACTTTGCGTGGTTAGAATTTCGAGACACGTTCGAGTCTTTAATACATAACAACGAAACAGTCCCGGATATAAACAAGTTCCACTACCTACGTTCGTCATTAGAAGGAAGCGCAGCTCTTGTCATTAAGTCCATTGAGTTCACCTCGCTGAACTATGAAGTTGCGTGGGACTTGTTGTGTCAGAGGTATAATAATAAGAAGATTCTTATAAACAACCACTTGAAGGCTTTGTTTAGGCTCGAACCTGTTACTAGGGAATCCCATAGGTCGATCCGTTATTTAATAGACATTGTCACAAAAAATCTAAGGGCTTTAGCAACACTTGGCCAACCGGTTGATCAGTGGGATACCTTAATAATTTACTTGGTATCTACTAAATTAGATACAGTCACGAGCGGCAAGTGGGAGGAATACCGAAATACTTTGTCCGACTTACCGCAATTAAATGAATTTTTGAAATTCCTTAGGGACAGGGCCGATGTCCTCGAAACCACACAGGCAAATCGAAGTGAGAAGGGTACTGTAAATTCTAGCAAAGATAGCCCAGTAAAATATGATAACAGAAATTCATTCGCAAATCATAAAGTCGCTAAAACCTTTGTTACTTCCGGTTCCCCGAAACAAGCAGGAAGCTTATCGTGCCCGCTCTGTCAACAACCGCATAGGATAATTGATTGTGAGTCCTTTAAGTCATTGACACTTGAAAAAAAGATAAGCGAAGTAGCCAGATTAAACCTCTGTACTAATTGTTTACGCAGGGGTCACGAAGCTGGCACGTGCCGCTTAGGTTCGTGTCGATTATGCAACAGCAAGCATAATACAATGTTGCATAAAAATAATATTGTAAACAATACTCATGGGGCTTCGTCGAGTTCGGCAGCTCAGAGCAATCCTAATAATATAAGCATACCTAAAACGCTGTCGGTGCAATCTTGTAGCCAGGTTCTCCTTGGTACCGCGTTAGTCAAGGTCACGAATCCTGTAAATAAAAACACTTACACTGCACGCGTCCTCCTCGACGCCGGCAGTCAATCGTCGTTTATGACTGAAAACCTGAAACATAAAATTGGATTACTTAATCGTAACTCCGATTCATTAATTATATCGGGCATTAACAATATTCAAGTACCTATTTCTGACAGATGTAATGTGAAAATCTCCTCATTATCGAACGAGTTTTGTGCTACCTTGCATTGTTTAATCGTTCCGCAAATAACCGGTCTTTTACCTAACATGCCTGTGGATACAACAAAATTAAACTTACCTGATCACATCGTGTTGGCTGACCCTCAATTTTGTCAACCTGCTGATATCGACATGTTGCTGGGTGCTGAAATATTTTACACCATAGTTGGTCCTGAAAAGATATCACTGGGCTCGAACATGCCTATTCTTCAAAAAACTCAACTTGGTTGGATAGTGGCCGGGCCATTAAACGTTAATGCATCGAAATGGACTCAGTCACTTCGGTGTCACTTTACTAAGGAAATCAGTGACCAGCTGACGCAGTTTTGGATTCTCGAAGAGCTACCGTCATCCTTAAAGTTGCCTGCGTCACCTGGTGACGAATTCTGCGAGGAGCATTTCATAAAAAATACCAACCGTTTGCCTAGTGGTAGATTTTCAGTCTCCATGCCGTTGAAGGAACTACCGGAAACGACACTTGGTGACTCTTATAAAATGGCTGCTAAATGTTTTTATAATTTAGAAAAAAGGCTGAACAAAGAACCTAAATTAAAACAGCAGTATCGTGATTTCATACACGAATATCAAACGTTAGGTCATCTTTCTAAAGTAAACAAACCTGATTTCGGATTTTATCTTCCGCACCACCCGGTTATTCGTGAGCTTAGCGAGACTACGCCGTTAAGGGTTGTTTTTAATGCCTCGGCTAAAACGAAGTCATCGAAGTCCCTTAACGACATTCAGTATGTCGGTCCAGTTGTTCAAGACGACTTATTTAATATTTTAATTCGATTTAGGCAACATAAATATGTATTCACTGGTGACATACAAAAGTGTTACCGACAAATATTGATAAACAAAGAACAACGACATTTACAAATGATATTGTGGCGAGATGACGAATCGCAACCACTTCAAACGTTGCAATTAAATACGCTCACATATGGGACAACCTCAGCACCTTACTTAAGTACTCGCTGTCTTCTACAATTAGCACTTGAATGTCCGGACCCTTTGATCGCGGAAGTCATTAAAAAGGATTGTTACATGGACGATTTATTGACCGGCGCTGACAACGAAGATACTTTATCTCATATACGCAAAGACGTCATAAAGGTATTTGACTCTGGCTGCTTTCCCTTGCATAAATTTCGCAGTAATTGTCCTCAAATATTTACTGATTACGCGTCGTCAGAGTCACTTGACTTAAGTAAACAATCAAGCGTGTTAGGCATTCGTTGGGCACCTGACAATGATACATTTACGTTTGGCATAAACATTAATCAAAACGAGGATAAAATCTCGAAACGAAAAATACTGTCCAATACGTGCAAAATATTTGACCCTTTAGGTCTCATCAGTGCTTGTACAATTACCCTTAAAATCTTGTTACAAAAATTGTGGCAACTAAAGCTGAGTTGGGACGAGGAAGTACCCAGCGACATAAAAGGGACTTGGACCAAATTGACTGACAATTTAAATTCACTGCTTTCGGTATCCGTGCCTAGGCATGTTTTATGTCAATCTCCGGTTACTTGTGAGCTCCACTGCTTCGTAGACGCCTCGCAGGAGGCCTACGCTGCGTGCGTGTACACTCGGACTACAGATGAGTCAAACTGCGTAACTATCAGACTCCTTTGCGCTAAGACGCGTGTAGCCCCTTTAAAACCGATAACTATACCGCGTCTTGAGTTATGCGCAGCACTACTTGGAGCTCGTCTTGTTAGCAAGGTCAGTCAAGCTCTCCGTTGCTCTATAGACAAAAGAACATTTTGGTCAGATTCCACCATAACTCTAGGTTGGATAAAAACACAGCCGAAGTCGCTTAAAACATTTGTCTGTAACCGCATAAATGAAATTCATGAGTTAACTTCTAGGGATTCGTGGCGTCATATACCTACTGAAATTAATCCAGCGGATATGGCGTCTAGAGGTGTAGCTCCGACTTATCTTCTTCATTCTTCTCTGTGGTGGGAAGGTCCGTCATTTCTGAAGACTAACCAATCCCAGTGGCCGCAGAGTCTGAACACAAATGTATCGTTGCCTGAAATTAAAGTTTTGCAAACAAATACAAATAATGTTAATGAGACAGTGCAGCTTATAAAAATAGAAAACTTTTCAAGTGCATCCAAATTAAAAAGAATATTTGCCTACGTTTACCGTTTTATAAATAATTGTCAAAATAAAAACATTAAATCAAATGGACCATTAAAAGAAAATGAAATAAAACAGTCGCTTACTTACCTACTTAAAATAGCTCAATCAGAATCATTTGCAAATGAAATAAATTTAATTAAAAATAATAAAAAACTTACTACAGCTAGTTTATTGCAGTTATCTCCTTATCTCGCTGACGGTGTCTTGAGGCTCGGTGGTCGGCTTAACAATACAGGCTTTGACTTCGAAAAAAAGCACCCTGCATTATTGCACGGAAAGCATCATCTGACGAAGCTGTTGATGAGAGCCGAGCATCATCGCCTCCTGCATGCTGGCCCTCAATTGCTCCTATCAAGCTTTAGGGATCAATTTTGGCCCATCGGGGGGAGGACCTTAGCACGTAAAATAGTTCGCGAATGTGTCACCTGCACTCGATTTAGAGCCAAAGCTATGGAGCCGTTGATGGGTCATTTGCCGTCCAGTCGAGTCACTCAGAATTGTCCTTTCGAGATATGTGGTACCGACTTCGCGGGCCCTTTCCAGATTTCAAGTAAAATTGGACGTGGAAATAGATTATCGAAATGCTACTTATGCATTTTTGTTTGTTTCTGTACCAAAGCCGTTCATTTGGAGGTTGTCAGCGATCTCAGCACAAACGCATTCATATCTTGCCTTCGCAGATTCATTTCGCGTAGAGGAAAACCTAGTCAAATCTCTTGTGATAATGCCAGTAACTTTGTGGGGGCAAGTAATGAGTTAGGTAGGAAATTACAAGCTGGCATTGACTCTATTTATAGTTTTTCAGTTAATGAGGGTATTAAATTTAATTTCATCCCCCCCTATTCGCCCACATTCGGCGGTTTGTGGGAGAGTGGCATAAAAAGTGCTAAATTTCACATAAAACGTGTACTAGGAAACACTAGCTTGACGTTCGAGGAGTTGAGCACTCTTTGCACACAAGTGGAAGCAGTCCTTAACTCCCGACCCCTAACTCCGTTATCCAGTAATCCCAGCGACCTTTCTCCTTTAACTCCAGGGCACTTCCTCATCGGGCGGCCACTGACGACACTGCCATCGCCTCCAGCAGCCGCGGAGCGAAGCATTAAGACCAGATACCAGCTGATCCAAGCGTTAAAAGAAGGCTTCTGGAAGAGATGGCACACAGAGTACCTGTCGGAGTTACAAAAGAGGACCAAATGGCGATCTCCTTACAAGGCGCTTAAGGAAGGCTCGATGGTGATATTTAAGGAAGAAAACCTACCTCCCATGAGATGGAAATTGGGACGGGTTCATTGCTTATATCCAGGGAAAGATGGAGTGAGCCGCGTGGCGGACTTCACGACTATCCGAGGAATTGAGCGGCGCGCTCTCAATAAAGTGTGTCCTCTCCTAGACGAGGATGATAATTTAAAGGATGAGAATTTGGAAGCAGCCTCAGCTCCAGCAGTTCCTGTAGTTCCTGTGGGTTCTTCTGCTTCTTCCAACGGGCCCCCAGGATGTCTACGCCAATAACGTGTGTGGATGCGGGGGCGAGAGGGGCGGGGAAACGGCCAGCGGCCGTGACCGAGAGCCGCTCGGGTTCAATTGCCATCAAGCCACGGTAGAACGCAATTGTGTGTTTGTCTGTATCATTACTTTTTAAGTAAACCATTTTCTTAAAATTCTCCTTTTATTCTTGTACCATAATCGCCTACAGGGATATCTGTATTCAAAATCCAACTCCATCTGCAAACCATATGTATTACATAAACCAGTGCTGACAGACATTATTTCGCACAAAATCGTTACTCCGTTAATATTTTGTTAACTTAACTTCATTTTTAAAGAGTCAAATTTTACCGCTTTATTAAAAAATTATACTTACAAGCTGAAACCCAAAACTCTGCTTCAACAATGGATATTTCTTCAATATGTCTTGCAAATTATGTTTTGCATTTTTGTAATCAGTTTCCATGCGATATTTTCTAGTTTCCAGCCATTTATCTTTTACTTCATGAAAGGGTTCTTTATTATACTGAAGCCATATAACGGTTTCCACGTCTTCTGCATCTGCAATGTCTGATGATAATGACATTTCAGTAGAGAAGTAAAATGTAAAACAGCACATGTAGTCAACATGAAACACGTAACAGCAACCAAACTGGCCAAATACTTCGCAACACATAAGGATGCATCCTTATTTCTATAATAATAAATGATAAATATCATGAGACAATTGACACCAATTGACCTAGTCCCAAACTAGGCAAAGCCTGTACTATGACAACGGATAAACACACTTATATAGATAAACATATACTTAAATACATGTTAAATATACAAGACCCGAGAACAGACATTCGTATTCATCATTCAAACATCTGCCCCGACCGGGGATCGAACCCGGGACCTCGAGCTTCTTAGTCAAGGTCTCTAACCACTAAGCTATCCGGTTGTCAAAAATGTGTTGCGGTTGTGACTTATGATACATTTGGGTACTTTGCCTGTTCTCATCTCCTATACACAGGAGCAATGAAATCAGGTCTCCTTGTATAGTATTTTCCAAACAAAGTGACCCGATAACATTGCTCTTAAGGCGCTTCCCTGAGCCAGACGCTGAAATGACTGCTTTTTACAGTTATTCTGTACATTATTTAAACGCTAAAAACAAAATATATAAATACAATACTTATTGTATTTGTATTTATACAATGCTTATTGTATTTATATATTACAAGTTAAGTTAAGTTATATATAACAAGTTAAGATGTTATAGATACTTATCTATAACATCTTAACTTGTTTTTCTATGTTTCATATTATTTTTTTCCTATTTAATACTTATGATATCTGCATCACAAGTAAGTCAAGTCACAATTAATATTCTGTTACTCCATCATAAGCATAATTTACTTTGACTAGTGACATACACCAATGTATAGAGAATTTAATAGGCTAAAATTTGTACTACATTTTTACTACTAATACATTTTTATAATCATCATCATCACCATCATCATCATCGGCCTATTTACGTCCCACGGCTGGGCACCAGGCCTTTATTTATAATATTTAAAAAAAAAAAGAATTATTTACGTATTCGGTGCGAATTCTGAACGATTGTTTTTTTCAAAAAGACGCGTTATTTGTGATAACACTGTGTAAAATGAAGTTAGACCTATATTTAATAGATGTCGTCACTGAAACGAAGTTGTTTAGTAGAAGTGAGGTGGGATGGGGAAGGCGCGAATCGGTCAAGGTCGTCCTATCAGGAAAGCCTCTTAAAAAGTGTATATGGTGTTGATTCTGTACAAATGTAAGTAGGTACCTGAATTATCATGATACTCGGGACTTAATCACGTAAAAAATATAAATTTAAATAGACATTTTTTACGCGATTAAGTGCCGAGTATCATGATAATGTGTGAAAATCGTGAATACAGGTACCTGAATGTTCCTGTATATTTTCAATTTCAAGTTTTCTTTTCCGGCCAAGTACTCCTTCTCGTTTTAATAGCCTCCTTTGATTATTATACCTATCTATCAGTTTTCCTTTGGCAGGTTTATATTTGTTGTTGTATTTCCAACCAGGTATGTAGTATGTCTCCTAAAAACAGACAAAAAGTGTATTTAATGGTACATTAAATTTAAATACAATGTGTAACAACGGTTACATAATACATATAGAAAGATATATTACGTAGATTACACATATCTGATAACTCAGATCTTTATATGGGCTGATTATCTTCATATACTATAAAACGTCAAACATAGGTCAATTTAGGGCTCGTTTAGTTACACCGTCGACGGGCAAAGGCAACAGGCGACAGCGCCATGTGTGCCAGTGCGATAGCGCTATATTTAATATTATGGCTCTTTCGCCTGTTGCCTCACTCGCTGACCAAGGGTAGACGCGCCCTATAGTGTACAAGCGACGGTGCCCTTGCTGCAACACACACCAGGTAAGCCTCTTTTGTCCACCCTATTGGTACTTACGCAGACACAGTATCTACATTTTAGCTCAGCGGATATTAAATTTTCAGTGAAGCAACAAAACGACTAATCTAATTACTTATATACAAGATTTCCCTAAAACCAACGTCAAAACGAAAAGAGTAGATAAGGCATATTATAATCCATCGATTTAACCCTTATACTAGAATGACAAACAATGACGGAAATCACAACTACGGAGAAACAAAATTTAAATACATGATTCCTGAAAAAATGTAACTAACGAAAATCGCTTCATAAGAATAAGTAGGTACACAATTTTAGATTAAAATTATGAATTTCTCCGAAGATACTAAAAATCGCCGAAAACGTATAAAGATTAAATATATATTATAATACTAGCTGTTGATCGCGACTTCGTCCGCGTAGATTTCGGTTATCGCTATCCCGCGGGAACTATATAATTTTCCAGAATAAAAAGTAGCCTATGTTATTCCTCAATATTCAAACTATCTTCTTACCAAATTTCATCTAGATTGGTGCAGCGGTTTTCCCGTGAAGAGGTAACAAACAGATAGACAGAGATACTTATAATATTAGTTAGGATTAGGATAGTTAGGATGAGTTGCCCTGTCAGTCTTTTCGTTATAACGTCAGTTTTTGGGACATCTTGTATATCACATGCAAAAACTACGAATAATAGGTGTAGAAGTAACCTTTAATTCTGTGGGAATAAATCTTTGTATTGCTTCAGCTATAACCATAAAATCTTCCTTTTTCATGCATTCATAATTCTTAAGATACCACTCGACTATACTTTTCGTTAGATGAGCTCTAAAAGTAGCGTCGAGCTTATTACACGTTTTCAAACGTGCCAAAACCAGTTTACCATGGTTATTGTCGTTTAGTATTGTTGTTATATCGATTTCCTATAAATAATATTAAAATAAATAAAGACAATATCTCTCATTCTGAGAGGAGGCCTGTGCCCAGCAGTGGGACGTAGATAGGCTGATGATGATGAAAGACAATATACCTCGGATACCTTTTTTTCCCAAACAATTTGAAGTCATCATAATCTGTCACAAGTCATAACTCTTTTTTTTCTTTTAAATTTAGTATTGGGTCATCCTTTAGAACTACAGGTTAGGTTAATCCTGAACAATTCGTAGTTTAAGGGAAAAACCGGCCAAGTGCGAGTCGGACTCGCGCACCGAGGGTTCCGTGCAAAGATTTTCCCGTTTTTCTCCATTGTTTTAAGTTGTCCAGTTTTAGCAGACCCCTGCTCCTAAGCAAACTGTACGCAGTGTGGGGTTATTTTAACAGACAGACGGACAACAAAGTGATCCTATAAGGGTTCCGTTTTTTCCTTTTGAGGTACGGAACCCTAAAAAGTGTTATGACTAGTGATAGATTATGGCAAACACTGCATTATGGCTTTAAATTGTGTGCGAAACAATAGAGACCCCAATGTACCTATCTAGTGGATAAACAATTAACATCTGGAAAACTTTGTGGTAAAAAACCAAACCGCATAACTAAGTTTGTGCACACAGGTTTTTTATTGTTCCGTAGCCAAAATGGCAAAAACGGAACCCTTATAGTTTCGTACCTGTCCGTCTGTCTGTCCGTATGTCACAGGCATTTTACTGGGAAACTATAAGAGCTACATGAATAAAATTTGGAAAGTAGGTGTATTTCGTTAGGGCTGTACATTGATTTTTAAAATAGAGAACTTTAAATACACAATTTTATCTCCCTTTTTACCCCCGTTAGGGTTAAAATTCCAACAACACTGATGTACACTGCGTTAGTATTAATATTAAGCCTAAAAATAAATAAGGTGATTCTTACTTTGAAAATTGTGAAATAAAATAATCTTTTAGCAAAAAGTAAAACCGCCTTCCAAAAAAAAACACCTTAAAAATACAAAATAAAATGGCTGTAGAGGATTATTTCATGTTTTTTTTAAGGCGGTTACAATTTTTGTTAAAAGGTTTTTCATTTCACAATTTTCAAAGTTAAAATCACCTTATTTATTATTTAGGCTTAATACCTACTTCAGTCCGAATCGCTCTTCATCATCATCAGCCTATTTACGTCCCACTGCTGGGCACAGGCCTCCTCTCAGAATGAATCGCACTTGTCCGGTTTTTTTTAATCACTCTCCCATACATGCAGTTGTGTGGCAATAAATGTATGGGAGTGTTCTTTTTGTTTTCAAGAAAACAACTTAACTGTGGCTGAAATATCTACGGTTCATCAAAACGAACCCTGTATAAGGTATCTACGAGTATGTGCAAAATTTCAAGTCTCTAGGTCCAGCGGTTCGGACTGTGCGTTGATAGATGACCCATTCAGTTTATTATAGATTAGCTCCTGTTTTTAAATATACCTATATAGGTTTGTATCGTAAATATTTAATTCAGTTAGCAAAACAAATGAAAGTCGAAGATAATGAATTGAATACGCGATACGGTTTAGGTTAAAGCACCAATTAACATATGCATGGATTGTTAAGTCAACATGTAAGAAAGTAAAAACAACTGTTTCCATTTCAAGAAAAACACTTTTGTGAAAACAACAATTTGGACATGTTGCTTTAACCCATCAATTTGTTAATTTATACTAATTTATAAATTGTTGACCAATTCGTCGCCAACACTAGACATATAGCAATATAGACAATATTTTGGTAAATTCGTAAATATTATACAAAAGAACTAAGTAAGTACCTTTGTTTCTGAATATTGCTTCTTCTCATCGAAGTTGTCACTATCAATGGTAATATCATATAAATCTGAATTCACAGTAGGAAATTCCGAATTATTTAAATCATTAATGTTACTGAGCCTGTGACTGCTATTTAAGATGTCTACGTGCATAAATGAAAGCTTCATCTGAAATAATTAACTCATGGTAATGAGGGCGTTTCAACCGCCGATGCAACAGCGGCCTTTGTGTGTGCCTGTTCATAGCAAATTGTAAACAATGCACTTGAACGTTTTTCCTAAAGCGTAATAGATAGCAGGAATATTGAGGCAGGTCTAGCAGCAAAATTAAAGGAAAAAAGGCCATAAATAACAAGTTTTAAACAGAAAACAAAACAGCAGCCGTAAATTATAAGTGAATACTTCTTATTACATTGCCTCTTTACTTTTGTCCTAGTCCCAATATATCAAGTAGTATCTATAAATCAATTGTTTGATTACTGACAGTAGTTTTTGACTGTGACATACGGACGGACGGACGGACGTCACAAATCTATAAGGGTTCCGTTTTTGCCATTTTGGCTACGGAACTCTAAAAAAGTTACCTCGTTTTGCAAAAACCTCAAAACTATTAGAATTTCAAAAATGGCACAAAACGCTCTTCTCATCTACCTAAGCCTAAGTAATGTTTCAAACACTTACGCGTGAGTTTTCACTGGATTTCGGGAGCTCGTTAGTGCTAGACGCAGGGCTTGAAGGGGCTGATATTATGTCATTACTATCTATGTCACTTGCCGTGGCATCCGAAGATGTGTCCTGTAAAAGTAAACATTTAAATAAAAGGAAAACAAAACTGTGGTAAGTAGGTATCAACAAAAGCAATGTGTCATTTTGACTAAAAGACAGCTCTGCTGTTGTTTCAACTAAGTAAATAACCTAACCGACTCAGAAAACTTGAAAAACCCCCGACACCGTCATTTCAATGTTCAATATTTCAAAAACGGGTGAACCCATTCTAAGAACCGTCTCGATTAAAAAAACCGCATAGAAATAGGTTCATCTGTTTGCGAGTTACGATGTCACAGACATATACACAGATACACAAGTCAATCTTATAACACCCCTCTTTTTCGTTCGGGGTAAAAATAAAGGTTGAAAAGTATAAAGACATACATACATTTATAAGTTTGTTTAGCTTTTCCAGTCCAGATCTGAACAAAATTCTCTCTCTTATATTTGGCACGAGTTCTTTCAGCTCCTCAGAATTCATATATTTCATCAATTCGAGGGAAATCTCATTTTCTGAAATTGTTGCATAATAAAATACACAATTAGGTAAATTCAGAATATCATAAAACACACTAAAAAACAACATATATACCTATACACATACTATACTACAAAATTATTGTAAGAATCAGCCGTTGACTAACAGTTAGTATTCAGACAACGGAAATAACAAACGCGTACCTTCAAAACGTTTAATTGTATCAGACGAAATACCCCAGTCGGTCAAATATGCAAGACCTGAAAAACAAAATAAGTACTTAATTAAGGTACACAGATACACCATGTTAAAGTTAAAACACATTTATATGTCCATTTTCTTACCCACCAATGCTTAGATCCATTATTTATTGTTACGGCGCACACACAACAATAAACTAATATGGCGTTATATCACCACGGAGCTCGGAGCGCAACTAAAACGACTTAAAACGAGTGAACTGATGAACTGACTCTCGCTGACTGGCTGGCGTGCGTGGCGGCGCGAGCGCTAGTAGGGACTAGGGATGCTCGATATTCATCGATGTTACGTCCTCGTAAATATCGACACGTCGATGTTACGAGAATAATATCGGAACATCGGTGTTACCTACTCTAGGCCACTAAAATTATATTATCGGCTAATTAAAAGAAAAAACGTACAAAGATTTTAACGATTTTCCCCAGTTTTTTAAGTTGTTCAGTGTTAGCAGAGCCCTGCTCCTAAGGAAAATGTACGCAGTGTAGGGTCATCTTATATTTATTTGTGAAATCTACAGACATAAAAATTTAAGATTTTGAGAATTTTCTGAGTGGTTGAGCTATAAGAAAGAAGGAAAGAAAAAAATATTTATTACTACCAACACACATAAAATTTACATAACATTATAACAAAAAAGGTGGTTAGTAGTAAACGGTTCGGCGTCAGCAAATGCTGACAGTGCCAACTCACAAGCGACACTGCAGCGCTGTTTTTCAGCCGGAACCCATTCTGCTCGCTCCAACAGTTAATAAGAGCTACCTTCAGACCAAATTTCAAGTTTCTAGGACAACTGGAAATACCCTTTAGGTTTTCAGGGTACGGCAATTTGTATGAATAAAACTTTTAATGACTTTATCTTTTAATTACGTTGACTTAGAAGTTTGATTTTTTAACCCCCGACGAAAAAAGGGGTGTTATAGGTTTGACATGACATGTGTATCTGTCTGTGGCATCATAGCTCCCAAACGGACGGACCGTTTTCGATGTGGTTTTTTTTTAATCGAAAGCTAGTTTTATCTATGTGGTTCTTAGCTAAGTTTCATTGAAATCGGTTCTCCCGTTATTGAACTTTGAAATGACAATGTCGGGGGTTTTCCAAGTTTTCTAATTCACAGCTTCAAGGTACTGCAGGTTTGAGTATTTGATATTATTAAATTCAGCATGCTACCTCCACACGTTCCAGAGGAAAAGGGTCTTGACAGACTGACAGACAGATAGACGGACAACAAAGTCATCCTATAAGGGTTCCGTTTTTTTCTTTTGAGGTACCCTAAAAAAACCTCTAGGCCACCCAGAGTGAACTAGGTGAACTACTTTCATTTCGCTGACTTTTATTTTATACGACGAGGAAGGCAAACGAGCAAGTGGGTCAGGTAAACTAATGGGGGCTGTCGCGAGTCAAAAATCCGCTAAGAGTGGGACTGTGGGATACCAATGAGAGACAATGACTTTTTCTAGTTTTTGTATTTTAATAAACGAAATAATGGCTTGGTTATTTTGCTACATAAAACATCAATGTTTTCGGCCATCGATGTTTTTCTTTCGATACATATCGTTCATCGAAAATGTCATGCCAATGTAAAAGGTGTGAAGGTGGCGGGTGAGGTTTCCACACTTGATGTTGTGCCTGCTAGCTCCCAGGGACGATGGATTCGGCTGGGGCTCAGTCAGGACAGAACCCGAAGAGGTTTAAAAAAAATCGGTTCAAGCTTTAAGAAATAGATCGAATTGCACAATCAACAACTCTATAAGGTAGATTACAATTTTAGTGGTACTTACGAATCAAAGTAACAATCGTAACAATTTAAGGCAGTCACCGAGTAAAAATGTTGGCAGTGCTACAAATTTAATAACAATAGTTCATTGAACAATAATTGAAAAAAAAAGCAAAAAAAAAACAATTAGGTAGCCAACGGTAATCTACAAGTCAAGGTGGCAATAGTCAAGCAGTCGGCAAGTTACTGTTAAAACAATAATAATAAAACAAAAAATAAAATAAAAAAATAACCGCCACCTATAGACACCTGCAACTCAGAAGGGGTTACAGTTGCGTTGCCGACCTTGAGATTCAGGCTGAGGTGTAATGCCTGTTTGTGCTAGTAGTTTAACCGGCTATCTTGCTCTCCTAACCGTACCACAACAGTGCAGGCACTGCTGCTTAGCAGTAGGATTATGAGCAAGATGGTGGTTGCAACCCGGACGGACTTGGCACAAAGTCCTACCACCGGCAAATTGCGAAAAACAAGGAACTAAAATAGAAGATATACAAGATGTTAAATCGATGTCAACATAGATGTTTTTCTAATATCGATCATCCCTAGGCGCCAACCAACCAATGCGCAACTTCGGTCAGACTATTGGTATTGTAGCGTTGATTACGAGAGTTGCCTTTACAATGTGAGTGTAATACAACTAGCCGTTCGCTTCGCAATGGCCGTAATTATTAATTAACATGACTACTTGCGTATACTTGCGTATACTATCGGACAGAATGTCCGAAATTATAATTATGGTCACTTTATTTTCGTTAGGTAGGTACCTACCTATATCTGGTTTCGACTGGATAGTTAAATTGCGAAATGTTTTTACATGTCAAAGTGCTTATGACATTGACATAAGATTGATTTTTGCCTGACCAGTGGAAAAACTTTTTTCGCTAGACCTGTATCATTGTGTGAAAATCGCGAAAGTTTCAGAAATCAGATTCCCTAGCACGGCAAGGTTTAAACAGATTTATCTACTAAGTACCTCCATGGCATTGGTAGACAAAATGGGTAGATAAACCTGTTTAAACTTTACCAGCAGTAGGTAGGTACACGATTGTAAAAAACTTGAGTCACGATTTTTTTGGTCTTATACCAAACAAAACTAAATCTGTTATTATTGGAGTTTTTAAAGGATAAATTGGCTACTGAATTACTTGCAAATGCTAAGAATCACCGTCTTTTTTTTTTATACGACGAGGAAGGCAAACGAGCTAGTGGGTCACCTGATGGTAAGTGATCACCACTGCCCATAGACACCAGCAACCCCAGAGGGTTTGCAGATGCGTTACCAACCTAGAGAGCTAAGATGAAATGCCTCTTGTGCCCGTTATTACACCGGCTGTCTTACTCTCCACACCGGAACACAACAGTGCAAGCACTGCTGCTTAGCGGCAGGATTAGCGAGTAAGATGGTGGTAGCGATCCGGACGGACCTCGCACAAGGTGGTAGGACCACCCGCAACCCGTCTTTACTAATGTTCAAAATCTTTCTAATCTCCTTTTGCAATTTTACCAACTCCTGTATTTAAGTGCTTTCTGGTCTTTTGATTCTTACCAAACTGCGAATGCGAACTGACAACGTCGCATAAGTTCGCCGAATCGAGTGCGGTGTGTCAAAAGAACTTTTAAAGAACACCGCTGCTATTTTGGCGTCAAACAAATTTGCACCTAGTTGCTTTTGTTTTAGATCTCTTAATCGTCGTACATTTATTGTACTTGTTTCGCTTTCGGCAAAGAATATAATAAAACTTTCGGCCTTTTTAACCGACTTCAAAAAAAGGAGGAGGTTCTCAATTCGCTGGAGTATTTTTTTATTAGGGTTCCGTACCTCAAAAGGAAAAAACAGAACCCTTATTGGATCACATCGTTGTCTGTCCGTCTGTCTGTCTGTCAGTCTATCCGTCTTTTTCTCTAGAACGCGTGGAGGTAGAAAGCTGAAATTAATATCGAATAGGTAGGAGCTTGCGGTCCCTTGAACCTCTGGAAAAATCAAACTCAATCAAAAGATACAGTCAGTAAAAAACCTGTTTCCATGCAAATTGCCGTGGACTGGAAACCTATAGGGTAGGTAGGTACCTACTTCCAGTTGTCCTAGGAACCTGAAATTTTTATATGAAGGTAGGTGTAAGTAGGTACTTAGCTCTTATGGTATTACCATACCAACCAGAAAAATCTGAAAATCTTATGTTTTTTATCTCTGTATACCCTGTACTAATATAATCAAAATAATGGTATCAATGACCAATATAAAATGACCCCACACTACGTAGGTACATTTTGGTTAGAAACAGAGCTCTGCGAACACTTGGATAATTTAAAATAGGTCCTCGGAACATGGGGGAAATACCTACCTCGAAACTCGATTCCCTTGATGGACGAACTATTTACATACTTAACTAGTTATAAATTTGGTTTTGTTTGCCGCTTTCCTTGCGAATGGCGTAGGTATGTATCTGCCTACTGTGCTGGAACAGTGAATTTGACCCAAACTAGTACTTACCTACCTATAGGTAGAAGGCACGTAAATATAGACGCATGACCTTGAATGTGTAGAACCGATTTATCATAATCAGTCTTCATACACTTTTATTTAATTTGCACTATTCGTATGTATGTATGTATGTCTAAATGTTTGTTTGTTTCTTTCTTCTTTACTTGAAATTCGGTAAGTATAGGTACTTAATACAACAATTTGGTAGTGAAATTCTGGTGGTCCGTCCAGGATCGTCTCCGCAGGAGGGAACTCTTCAACGGTTAATGGCATCGACTTGAAATTTGATATGGATATTTAAGTTGGTTGGTTGGTGGCATAACAAGAAGTACGGTCGGCAAAAAAGCTTGAATTAAAAACGATTTTTTTAACAGAAAACACTTATTTAGGTATATGGTATGTGACGTTGCCAGCTCGGCACGGGCACCAACTACGTAGGTACCCATGTGTTGCTGTTGTGTTTACCTGTTTATTGTTATCTCAACTGTTTGTGAAACGGCTAAAATAAACATTTGAAAGGTTTGTGTCTACTCGACACATGTGTGTGTGTGTGTGTGTGTGTGTGTGTGTGTGTGTGATCATGAGGTTGCCACGTCTTCCTCCGGTACCTACCAGCTACTTGAGTGGAGCACCATTTTGTTATTTAAGTAGGTACTTACTTACCTACTCAATGAATAGATAGATAGGTAAGTAAAGTACCTACCTACTTAAAATGGATAGATGAAGTTGTAGCAGTGGGATGGTTACGTAAACGCAGCATTTCTTAGTAGGCTCGTGACATTATATTTAAATAAACGGATCACTCACGTATGTCAGTCGAGTAAGTATAGCTCGACATGTTTCGGACTAATCCGTAGTCCTTCCTTCCTCTGGGAGCACACGCGACGCCGGTGGCAAAACATAGGTACTTACTTAAACTGTGCATGCACATATACATGTGCATGTCGGGTTATAAGTAAGTACTCGACTGATATATTTACGTGACTGATCTGTTTATTTTGACTGGACTTGACTTTGAATCTCACGGTAGTTCCATGTTAAAAGTACCGTGAGGTTGTTTAATTCAATAGTTTTTTGGGATCTATATTTATAGCACAGCCACTAAGCGTTTTAAACCTACTCAAACCGACATAAGCTTGACACTTGCAATCAGCCTTTTGCCTAAATTTACAACTGCAGTTTCAAGTGTTGTGCCACTTGTGCCCTGTAGGCCGAGCACGAAGTTTTCGAATCCTGCGTAATGTTATTTGTTATCGTATCGAAATCGAGAGCGAGAAACCTCATACAAAATTTTTGTTCCAAATGCGCTCACGGGCGGGCGCTGTTCCAAATGCCATACAAATTTCTCGATAACGTTCACTATTACGTTCTTGATTACGTTGGACAGGTTTCGAATATTCGTACTCCCCGGGCCTCTGTAACTTATGTAGGTATAGTTACAGTGTTTAGTTAAAACTTAAAATTATGAACTAAGTAATATTTTTACGTATACACTGGGCCCGCGTATTTGCCATAAGAATAAATTAGTTATTCTTATGCTATTTGCCCAAGCTCTCTCAGTCCGACAGGAGGCCTGTGCTGACAGTAAGACGTAAATAAGCTGAAAATGAGATGTGTGATACACAAAATTAATCAACAAAAATTAAAAAAAAAATTGGTACAATTACAAAAAACGAGAAAAAAATAAAATAATTGCATTTGATAACCGAGTTAGCTAGGAAGAAAAGTGTCTTTATCATAGAAAACCAAATAAAATAACGGTTTTCTACGAGGAAAACATAGTTAATCCCATTTGATAATGAACAGAGTCAGAGGAAGAAAAGTGTCTCCGAATATTAGTTATCAAACTTGGTTATGTACGAGGAACAAGGGGATTTTTCGCACCTGTGAACCCATATTAAGTACATATTTACATCGTAAATTTCATCTAAATCGTTACAACCGCTTTCTAGAACCCATTTACAAACAAATATACTTACCTACTTAAATAAACAACAATTTGCTCGTTTAATAGTACAGGATCAAGCTAGGTTAGTATATTGCGCTTAATTCAAGTGTTCATCTTATAAAAAAGATGTTAGACATACATGTACACATGTACCTAATAATTTTTAGAGATTTAATTGTAGAATATCATTAAATTTTGCATTATGCTTGCCTAAATTACTTACCAAAACTGTAATCAATATACCAAGAGAAAATAAAAATGTCTTCAAGTTGCATTCAAATTAAATGAAAAACAATCAAGGAAAACCAAAAAATAGGCGACGTTGCTATAGCAAACAGCAAGCAGGCAGGAAGCGGGTATCAACTATGTATTGATGTTGAGTTTATCTGTTGATATTGTTATCCCAACTGTCTGTGTAAGATTTAACATGTTCATTTTTTATTTTAACCCTAGCTTGTAAGTTAGTTTAACCATTCGAACATGTCGATTTAGCTGTACGTGTTGCTGTAACTTTACTTGTTGATATTGTTATCTCAACTGTTTGTGTAACGACTAAAACAAGCATTTGAAAGGGTTAGTTCCATCCACCATTCGAACATGTTAACGTAGATTTTTGTCTCGCTGTGGTTTTTACCTGTTTAATGTGTAATTTTTACCCTAGCTCGTGAGTTAGTTTAACTATCCGAACATATTATTGACCATGACGACCGAATAGCCTAGTGGTTAGAAAAACTCACTATGAAGCTATAGGCCCCGGGTTCGATCCCCGGTCGGGACAGAAATTTGTATGATGAATGCAGATGTTTGTTCCCGAGTCTTGGGTGTTTAGTATTATATATTTAATTATGTACTTATCTATACATGTATGTTTCTGTTATCTAGTAAGAACTAGGTAACAGATAAAATTATGGGTAAGAACCCATAGTACAGGCTTTGCCTAGTTTGGGACTAGGTCAATTGGTGTCAAGATGGTGTCAAGAGTCCCATGATATTAATTATTATTATTAATTTTATTTATGTTGATTTACTTTTACGTCTTGCTAATGTTTTCAACTGTTTCTATTGTTATCCAAACTGTTTATGAGACGGTTAAATACACTTTTGAAAGGATTAGTTCAATCTTTTGAACATGTTGATTTAACTTTTTGTCTTCCTGATATTTCTACCTGTTCATATAGTTATTTTAAACCTGGCTCGTGAGTAAGTTTAACAAATCAAATATGTTGATTTAGCTGTATGCGTTGCTGTTGTTTTTATTGATTTATATATTGTTCTCCCAACTGTTTGTGGGACGGCTAAATCAAATCTTTGAAAGTGTTAGTTTAACCATTTGAACATGTTGATTTAGTTGTATGTGTCGCTGTTGTTTTTATTGATTTTTATTGTTCTCCCAACTGTTTGTGGGACGGCTAAATCAAATCTTTGAAAGTGTTAGTTTAACCATTTGAACATGTTGATTTAGTTGTATGTGTCGCTGTTGTTTTTATTGATTTTTATTGTTCTCCCAACTGTTTGTGTGACAGCTAAATCAAATCTTTGAAAGGGTTAGTTTAACCATTTGAACATGTTGATTAAGTTGTATGTGTCGCTGTTGTTTTTATTGATATTTATTGTTCTCCCAACTGTTTGTGTGACGGCTAAATCAAATCTTTGAAAGGGTTAGTTTAACTATTTGAACATGTTGATTTAGCTTTTTGTTTTGCTGTTGTTTTCACCTGTTTGTATTGTTATTTTAAACCTGGTCCGCGAGTTAATTTAACCATTTGAACATGTTGATTAAGTTGTATGTGTCGCTGTTGTTTTTATTGATTTTTATTGTTCTCCCAACTGTTTGTGTGACGGCTAAATCAAATCTTTGAAAGGGTTAGTTTAACTATTTGAACATGTTGATTTAGCTTTTTGTTTTGCTGTTGTTTTCACCTGCTTGTATTGTTATTTTAAACCTGGTCCGCGAGTTAATTTAACCATTTGAACATGTTGATTTAGTTGTATGTGTCGCTGTTGTTTTTATTGATTTTTATTGTTCTCCCAACTGTTTGTGTGACGGCTAAATCAAATCTTTGAAAGGGTTAGTTTAACCATTTGAACATGTTGAATTAGCTTTTTGTTTTGCTGCTATTTTCACCTGTTTACATTGTTATTTTAAGCCTGATTCGCGAGTTAGTTTAACCATTCAAACATGTTGATTTAGCAGTATGCGTCGCTGTTGTTTTTTTTATTTACATTGTTCTCCCAACTGTTTTTGTGACGGTTAAATCAAATCTTTGAAAGGGTTAGTTTAACCATTGGAACCTGTTGTGAGACAGTTGAAATCAACATTTTAAAGGGTTGTGTCAATTGGCTCTTTTAGTACTGGACTTAACCTGTTTATGTTGTTATTATAACCCTAGTTTGTGGGTTAGTTTAACCATTCGAATATGCTGATTTAGCTTTATTGTTGCAGTTGGTTTTAACTGTTAAATATTGTTCTCTCAACTGTTTATGTGCGGTTAAAACAAACATTTGAAATGGTTGAGTTAATTGACTTTTTTTGTGAAAGATTTAACCCGTTCATATCGTTATTTTAACTACTATTCGGGTGTTCGTTAACCATTCGAATGTGTTGATTTAGCTGTATGTGTTGCTGTTGTTTTTATTTATTTCTAATTGTTCTCCCAACTGTTTGTGTCACGGTTGTAACAAACATTTGAAGGGATTAGTTTAACCATTCGAATATGTTGATTTAATTTTGTGTCTTGCTGTTATGTTTACCCTTTTATATTGGTACCCTAACTGTATGTGAGCTGGTTAAAACTAACATTTGAAAGGGTTAGTTCAACCATTCGAACATGTTGACTTAGCTTTATGTCTCGCTGTTGTTTTCCCCTGTTTATATTGTTATTTCAACGTCGGCACGTCAGTTAGTTTAAATATATGAATACGTTGATTTAGTTTTATACCTTGCTGTTGTTTTCAACTATTTATATTGTTATCCAAACTGTTTTTGTGACGGTTAAATCAAACATTTGAAAGAGTTAGCTTAACCATTCGAACAGGTTGATGTAGCTTTTTAGCTTGCTGTTGTTTTTACCTATTTATATTGTTACACCAACTGTTTGTGTGACAGTTAAAATCAACATTTTAAAGGGTTGTGTCAATTGGCTTTTTCTGTACTGGACTTAACCTGTTTATGTTGTTATTTTAACCCTAGTTCGTGGGTTAGTTTAACCATCCGAATATGTTGATTTGGCTTTATTGTTGCAGTTGGTTTTACCTGTTTAATATTGTTACCTCAACTGTTTGTGTAACGGGTAAAACGAACATTTGAAAGAGTTGTGTCAATTGACTTTTTTTGTGAAGGATTTAACCCGTTCATATCGTTATTTTAACATCTATTCGGGTGTTCGTTTAACCATTCGAATGTGTTGATTTAGCTGTATGTGTTGCTGTTGTTTTTATTTATTTATAATTGTTCTCCCAACTGTTTGTGTGACGGTTATAACAAACATTTGAAGGGGTTAGTTCAACCATTCGAACATGTTGACTTAGCTTTATATCTCGCTGTCGTTTTTACCTGTTTATATTGTTACTTTTACGTCAGCTCGTCAGTTAGTTTAACTATTCGAACATGTTGATTTAGTTTTATATCTTGCTGTTGTTTTCAGCTGTTTATATTGTTATCCCAACTGCTTTTGTGACGATTAAATCAAACATTTGAATAAGTTAGTTTAACCATTCGAACAGGTTCATTTAGATTTTTAGCTTGCTGTTGTTTTTACCTATGTATATTGTTATACCAACTGTTCCTATGACAGTTGAAACAAACACTTTGAAGGGTTGTGTCAATTGGCTTTTTTTGTAAGGGACTTAACCTTCATATATTGTTATTTTTACCCTAGATCGTAAGTTAGATTAACCTTTCGAGCATGTTGATTTAGCTTTATTGTTGCAGTTGGTTTTACATGTTTAATATTGTTATGTCAACTGTTTGTGTAACGGGTAAAACGAACATTTGAAAGGGTTGTGTCAATTGACTTTTGTTTGTGAAAGATTTAACCCGTTCATATTGTTATTTTAACAATTATTTTGGGTGTTCGTTTAACCATTTGAAAGTGTTGATTTAGCTTTATATTTCGCTGTTGTTTCTACGTGCTTATATTGTTGTCCCAACTGTTTGCGGAACAGTTGAGACAAACATCCGAAAGGGTTATGCCAATCGGCTTGGTTCCAACATTAACAAATACATTAACTCAACTATTGGAAACAGGAATAATCAACAAATTTATTTTGTTATTTCTGGTAGTCAACAAATAGTTGAATACCTGTTGTTGTTTTAACGTATTTATTTTGTTAATTTTACTATTTAAATTGTTATGTCAACAATTCGAATAGTAAAATCAACAATTACCTATTGGATTTTGCATGAATTGTTACGCCAACATGTATAAATAGGTAAAAACAACTGTTTTCATATCAACAAAAACTTTTCTGTGAAAACAACAATTTGTTTAAGTTGCCTTAACCCATCATTTTGTTAATTCAACTAATTTGTCGCCAACACGTGCAAAATCAACCTTTTCGGTCTTTCAGTGCATTTGGGTTCCATATTAAGTGGCGCAGCGTTTTAAGTCGTTCTACAATTTTATCATTATCTCGATTTAATAACTTACAAATTTTAGTGTGCAGGAATCGAGAGAAAAATTTTAATGCCTCGAATATTGACACCAAATTTATTTTCGCACGTAATAAAAATTAATATTTCACGATCGGGCAAGGGTTTAATAAGTCTCATCAATTATAAAAATCGATAGCTTGGCCGGTTAATAAGCAGCGTTGAGCAGGCGGGGGTATCGATTAAAACGAAATAACACTAATTCTTCCCACGGTGTTAGTGTCGCGTCAACTCGGACAGAATTCATTATTGGTGTGTCATGCGGAGTCGCTCGCGCGGCTCGAGTCAATATCCGTCGCGGCGCAGTAATTACCGGCCGTGGAGCTTTGGCTCCACAATCGGAGGGAGTACTGTCAAACTTAATCGATTCGCACGTCAGCCGCGGCCCGAGGAGCTGTTTTAACAGGCTGGCTCGACCATCACCCTAACGACTTGCGACTTCCTCGTCTGAATCAATTTTCTCTTGATACGAGACGCCAAACCTGTCTATTGATAAACAACAAGTCACACATGTTAAGACGATTTATTGCAACGGGCGATTTGACCTAAATTACTTAATTTTCAGCTATGTTAACTATGCTCAGCAGGTATGTTTTGCACCTTAACATTAACAGCTCTGCAATACAATATGTAGGTATCAGAAGATGATTGTGTATTATGTAAAATTATTACAATACGGAAACAATCAACGTACTCAATCGTAACCGTGTTAATTCAGCCACGCCTAAAACCAACAGCGATGCATTTTAAAACAAACAAACCGGGAACTTTTAAGACGAAGTAATCATAGCTCAGAGAGACAGAGTTAGTATTGGACAAACATACGTTGGCGAAACGAGTGCTGTTGACCTCTGAGGCGAGCTAGGTGTCAAAACTTGTGCCGAGCAATTGACACGCGTTCTCATCCATGCGTGAGAATATTTGAACAAAATATGCCTTTAGTTTATTTTACGTCGGTAATGAATCATTGCGTTAACGGTCTACAAAGAAAATATTAAGCAAGTGAGGTCAAGCTCTTATTTAAAAAAAAGTAAGCTTACTATAGTGTCAAACAAAAAGTTAAATAAGTACTGCACATATTTAATTTAATATTAGCTACATAAAATATAGAAATACTGACTCAGTAAATCAGGTTAATATTATTGGGTGATGTTGAAAATAAATAACAGTTATAGCGTGCGGTGCGACAGTAACAAAACTGATAAGAAGGGATAAGACCAGGTGTTAATTTACGACAGCAACACTATACCCTGCCGAATGTCCACCGATATAATGAGTCATAAAAAGACAAGGCAGCTTGCTCCATGCGCCCCACACAACGCTCGGGTGGGTAAACTCATAAATTTTCTTATGATATCTACAACGTTTACACCTACTTTCATACTGTTTAATTTTGAGACACGACGCGGTAGTCGGCCACCGTAAAATAACATAGTTGTACGTAATTACGACCGTCTACGACAAACAGTTTAGGATTTATGTCCGGTTATAATGAATACAGAGGGACCGTAAGTGTAACGAACTTCTCCGTATCGAAAACAAATAAATTAATGACGTTCCAAAACTAAACGAAAAGGCATGACAACATACCCGTTCGCCAATTACCAGTGAGTCCAGTGACTGATAGCTGATAATAAACAAGCAGGCTCAATTATGAAACACGACAGTGCCTAAGTTACAAACGAAGCAGACAAATGCCAGACATTAATTTAAAAAATCAAAAAGTCAATATTTGAGATACGGCAGCGATCGCTTTAGAGAAACAAATGCTAAGTTTATCAGTGTTGACCCTATAAAAATTTCAACATTTAAACCGCATCTACTATAAAAAATAAATTAGTCAAGTGAATTCCGCTAAACAGTTCGCTATGACAGGGTGATTTGTTATGTTGGCAATTAAGATGTCATCGACGCGTTTAGATTTAGAAGTAGCAATTAGACGGGCATAATCTGGGCATGAATATTGAGTAGAATGGAGACATTTATAAACAGCTTACAATTAGACTACGATTCGGTAGTAACGGTAAACGCCAATAAAAATATACATTAGCACATCAAACAAGATTATAGACCTCATTTTGCATCATTCATGTCCCAAAAATACTAATATTTGTAATAATAAACATGATAATTAAAAAAAAACTGGCATAACATGTGACTTATAAAGAGGTAAAGATTCTCAACATCAAGCACGGCAGAGTTTCTTAGCACTCGTTGAACACAACAATGACATAAGTTCGTTAAGTGCCCTCTTATGCTCATTTCACAAATATTTATACAAAAGCGAGCAAACATCGCATTGTTTACAAATATAATCAGTGGGAACAGGTCACTCGGCTTTGAATTGATTAGGAAATGTCAGAAAACTCTTCGATTTACTAGCAGAAATCAACAAATTTTGTATAAATTGCAGCTTACCGGAGATATTTCTGTGGAATCCGAACAGATAACTCTAACTGTTGAATGCAAACATGAGCAAATAAAATCGGATTTAGTGTACTGCCGTGGGCAAGCAAGTCAAGCAACATCAGTGATTTCCGTTTACATTGCTAGAATTTCCGGTAACAATAAAAGTGCAATGCTTCGAGCAACAGCACCGTGCTGAGACGCTTTCGCGATACTCAGGGGAAACGTACGCAATAACGCTCAATTTTCAAGAAAACAACTATAACTCAAAGCTGTGCACTCGGTCGTCTGTGTTCCTTTCTTCCGGGCAATTTCTATTACCATATAGACGCGCTACTTTTCAATTCTTTTCCATTAAACTTGGTGCATCGCCGTGCGTTTCCCGCAGCCGACTACGTCTCGGTTGCTATTCTCAAAACACATTTATAAAATGCTCTTTACTTGGCCGCAATAGTCCCCTGAGACTGACATTCTATTGCAGAATTCAAAAGAATATTTCCTGCGGAACATACTTTAGGTCAATAAAAGTTTCATAACAACTTTGAAAATGCGATTTGTGTAATTGAAATGGCACTTTGAACCATTGCAACAACTTTATGTGTTGTTGTATGCAGTTGAATGAAGCGCGTAAATTTAAATATTCACATGTGAATACGTATATACTTTTTAAAACTCATATTCTTCATGATATTGCTTGCACATAGCCCTGGCAGGTGTTATGGCAACGAAAGGATTAAGTTCAACTAAACAATTTGTCACAATAATAATTTTTCATAACCAAAACACAACCGCACAATAACCGGGTGCATTCTATTCAACCAGACCAAACAAGCATTCTTCCTTCAACAAAGACATCTCAATCGGTAGCCGTCATGCATTATCTGACGTGTTTCTCAAATAAATACATACAATTTCCTTGACAATACAAGGACACCGCCAACATTGGGGACGCCTAGTTTGATGTTTAATAGAAAAAAAAACTATTCATCAAATGAAAGCTGAGTTTTGAGAGATAATTCAGTAGACTCTCTTATTTACCCTTTACAATCTGATAAGGGTCGATTTTAACTTGTTATTGTTACTTGGTTTTGACGCCAATTTCACGACAGAATCTGAATGGATTCTGGAAATACATGCAATAATAGGTAGAGGAAATCGTTTCTTACTACAATTATTTCCGTCTCCACCACCGACACATTAAAAGTCGTAAATCAGAATGTTTAAATAAATGCAGAACAGAACGTCATTTGCTGGCATATATAAAAAGCCTGCTTTTTATCAGTGAGCCTTGTAGTTTGCCTCCCCGACGCAGAGCAGCCAGCAGGGAAGGGATGCACCGATACGGCGCGATAACATCTCATCACAGAAGTAACTCATGTCCGCGGGAGTTTCGCGTCTCCGCCGCTCACGAACCGAAGCTCACGACCGAATCTCATGATCGAAATACGTGTACATCTCGACTGCATTAACATAAGGATTTACCGTATGACAACTCTTTCGGTTCATGCTGAATACTGATTCAATTGTGTATTACACGAAATTGCATATATTGGTCCTAAGTGGGAATAAAATTGTCCCTTCGTACACTCGATATTGTAAGTATTATAACGTAGTTATTGTTAACCTTTTTTTAACAGTTTTTAATTTTATAATTTGATATGATCAATGTGCAAGGGTGCGCTAATCATGGCCGACATAAGTGGGCTCGCCGGCAGTTAAGGAGCACGCATCATTTGCCGGCCGTCTGGCACGATTAAACGCCGCGCGATGACACGGGTGTCGGCGGCCACGTGGTCGCGTGTAATTACGAATCGAGCTTCACTGAACATCGACTCTGTTCAACGCTAACGCCCTCGTAGATCATTTTCAAATTTCACTTATTGACAGGCACAGTTATTTGTGAATTACCTCGGCGATCACATCACAATTAAATCAGACAGGAGCACCACCTCAGAGAATCTATAAACTAATAAACACTTAGCTTTTTTGCGCTGCATCGAGCGTGATGGTCTCCCGCAGAGTTCAAATAACTTTGAAAGAGGTCGAGTATTTAATTCGTGTTTTGTAATAAAGGACACACTGTGTTAGATAAAGGATGGGTAGTAATAGTGTCGCGTCATTCACATTAGTAATGCGCCTCCCGGAGTGCATCCTCCGGCGAGCGTGAAACGTACCGCGTCGTTTATTATGTGTTCCAATGGGCGACGGAAAAAATTACAAAATAAATAAATTTAAAGACACGGTCGACCCAGAAATATTTATTCAAATAAGTTGCCATGAACCCAACCGTAAAAAGAACGCGAAGGGTTGAGGACTAACAGTTTTATTAATATTAAACGAACGCTTCAGCTGACACAAATTGGCGATAATCAACGGCGAGGCGAGATTTTCTTTATGAAATTGCTTGTCATTTGTTTTTCATTTTGATTATTGCTGCACCAAAAACATAGTATCGGAATATTCAGAATAAAAATAGAATTAAGTAAACACTTATATACCTATTCTAGGTTAGTTAGATCTATAGAGGTTAAGAAAAAAAAACCTTAGAAAAAAAACGTAAAATAATCCTCTAAAATAACGATAAATGAATAAAATAAAATAAAATGCGTTTATTTCGGACAACAGAAACTAAAGCCTAAAGTTTTATGGCCTAGCACTAAGCAGCAGAAATATGAAGTCGGTGCTCATTCAAAGAATATTCCGCTCGCACCGCACCGACATCATATTTCTGCTAGGCCATAAAACTTTAGGCTTTAGTTTCTGTTTTCCGAAATAAACGCATTTTATTTTATTTTATTTATTTATCATTATTTTAGAGGATTATTTTACGTTTTTTTTTAAGGTTTTTTTTTGAAGGCGGTTTTACTTTTTTGTTAAAAGATTTTTATTTCACAATTTTACGTTGATTTAACATTTTCAGAATTATCCTCCAACTCCTAACCGTTAAGGAGTTGTACCTTCCATCATTAGCTCATCAACATAAGATGATGACTACCGGACGCAAATACTTGAATAGCCTTAGAAAATATATGAAACACATGATACGTGCCTATAAAATTTGAGGGTTGCCTTCGATTTCCCTGAGATCCCATCATCAGATCATGACTTGGTGACAATGGGACCACCTCAGGAGTATACCCTTTCAAATGAAAAAAAAATTTTGAAACTCGGTCTACAATTGACGGAGTAATCGATGAACATACATAAAAAAAAAACAAAACAAAAGCAGAGTAACAGTATATCGATCTGTGTGAGAAAACAATCGGTAGGACGCGCATGCTCGAGGCTTCTCGCCGCCAATATTACAGCGCGATAAAATAATACAGTTAAGTGCCCTCACTGCCTTAATGCGACCTCAAACGATACAGACTCCCGCAAAACTGCACAAAGCTAGAAACATTTATCTCTATACTAACCTGAGTAACTTTGTTGCCACAGAAGTTTACTCAAAATATATTCGAGAATGTTATCGATGGAATATATATTTATACTTAAGCCGTAACCATTAAACTCTGACCATAAAACTAAGAACGTAACATTTTATTGTTAGTATCGGGATTAATTTGCCCTCAAACTGTGCCGTTTCAACGAATTCACGCGCTCGACCCACAATAAAGCAGTTAATTAACCGTAATTTATATAAATGGGCTCCGTCGCAATTCGGACAACAAATTATCTGCGATAGGAGATCTCTCCGAGCACTCGCGAGCGGCAAATAGATACGAGGAGAGTAACTCGCTAGCTATGATAGAGTCGATTAGGATGAAAAATTTGTGGTGAAGTCGATAAAGGACAAAACCAAGTGAAGTCGGTAAACTGCTGCTCTACGATTTTTAACAAAGAACTTTGCACTGAAGCGTGCGGCTACAAGCCACATTTAATAAGACGATAGTTAAAAAGTTAGACAACAGAAGATAAAAACAATCAATGGCAACACCCCAGTATAAAACGCCTGCCGTAAGTATCCTGATTATTAACTGATTAAAGCCATTTGTTTCAAAATTTGTTTGCACAGTAAACGAAGGAGTGTTGACAAGCGTTTCATAAGAGGAAACTAGACGCGAACAGAACAGGCAGTCAATTAAAGGAGACGACGGAACAAGAAGTTCGTGACGGCAGTACCTTTCTAAGGATGACAAGTTAGGTACTGTACGGCCAGCTACTATAAGGCCATTATTTGCAGTTATAATTAAATTTGCCATACAGAGTAGTACTTATAGTAATTAAATTTTGATGAAAAAACAAAAACACGAATCTCAAATTTACGTTTAAAATTCTCGATGTCATTGTTCGTGACGTGTAAGAATTTACTTGATTTTAATTACCTACTTATTTTCGTAATAATAGGTAAATTGACATAGTTTTCCAAAAACATTATTCAAAGTGCAATCAAGAATGAACGCGTCATCCACTTTTTGAGTCAAAATTGTGAGGTGTTTCACCTCAAGAGGTGGCAAAGGCGGTGTCATGCGCGGGCGCAGGGCAGAGTGCGTCGGCGGGTCCCCGCTGCGCAGCCGCTCCGGGACCCCCGTTTAATTTATCGCGAACAATCACATTAGCATATCACATAATGTAACGCGGACGCATCCGCGTATGCAGCCTTAAACGGTTTTTCGACTCCTTTGTTATACCAAAAAGCGTATAAATTGTGCAAACAATTTCGTGTCACGCCTGGAAGTCGTGAATTTATCCCGAAATGTTTTATAATCGATTTATACGTTTCTGTTTACATTGATGCATAAAACATTTTTCACGACCAAAAATTGGTAATTAATTGAGTTTAATTAATTGTGCAAACAATTTCGTGTCACGCCTGGAAGTCGTGAATTTATCCCGAAATGTTTTATAATCGATTTATACGTTTCTGTTTACATTGATGCATAAAACATTTTTCACGACCAAAAATTGGTAATTAATTGAGTCCTTGCAACGGGGCCCAACTCTAATCTGAACGGTAAAAAAACAAGAGCCCCATCATATTGAAGCAATATTCAAATCGAGTCCCAACAAAGGAATCCCATGCGGTGGTTCAAGTTTCAAAGAATGTGTGTTGCGGAGGTAACACAATACGCGCCCTACGCACCGCATGGGCCGGGAGCAGGAGTCACCGATCCACACAATAAATGCGTACTCAACGCGACAAAGCTAGAAGGAAACCACAAGGCCCTTATATACTTGGGATACAGTTTAATTTTCAACAATTTTAAAGCTGAATTGCAATGTCATAGTTATTCTATGGAAGGGGTTTAAAATATAAATTATAATTTATAACAATTGAAGCGAACTCCCTGTATGGTTGGCTGTGTAATATGTTTCGAATTAAATATGAATTCACAAACCACAGAATTATAGTCACATTCACTCTCAGTTCAGATCTACAATAATGGCAAAATTTGGTTACAAAAGTCAACTGTTGCTGTAGCTTAATTTTATAGTATATTAAGCAGAAACTGGAGAGAAGCATAATAAAAATACATACATTTAGTTAAAAAATCCTATTTATTGTAGGATTTTTAAAACTGCTGCATAATATCATTCTGTAAGTCGCACGTATAGGCAATCTCCATTCAGCAGTGGCACGTAGGTATACTCCGGGCCGGATTATTTTTATAATTTAATGTAGCCTAAAAATAGTAAAAAAAGAACTGTACATTCACAAGCTGATCGTCGCGGTGGTACAGTGAAGCGCACAATACGTGAACAGCCATTGTGGATCACCCCAAAACGGGGTGCAACGATATGGCCAATGAATAAAGTAGCTCTCAATAGAATAACACGAATCAGGGCGGCGTTGGTTTATTCCGCTTACTTCTTTAGTAAGGCATATTTATAGAAGTATGAGACATGTATGAAGAGATGTATGAATGTGGAGGAGGCTAAAGAGATGTGTTAGGATCGTAGCAAGTGGCAAGCCATAGTTTCTGCCTACCCCCGTGGGAAAGAGGCGTGATTATATGTATGTATGAGAATAAATAAGATTCCATGGGTTTTTTGACGAGCTCTAAATACGTAGCTCAAAAATCTCAAAACATACCCGCCTTATTGCGTTTAGAAAGGCTTCTAATTAAAAAAGTAAAACTACATACTATATGTGACCTTTATAATGTTTATTGCGAATTACGTAAGAATGCGATAGTATCATAAAATCTGGTTTGGGCTAAACATTATATGTCCATCGATGATTGAATGTATTTTTTAAGATAATACTAAATACCTACACACTTTGCACAAAAGTTCCACTAGCTTCGCTTTAGGCAAATGTTAGGAGTATTCTGAGCTCAAAGTGGAACAAACTATATGAAATACATCTGATTGACACGTGATCCGAGCGCCGTGAATTATGAATCGTTTTCAATTGAACATTTTTTACGCGGCCATTTTATTAAGCCTATGTGGGGTTCATATTAGCCCGCAGCTATGCGGAAAATATTTAATAGAGACGTACAATACACCCAATACTAGGATTTGAATTGTGCATTTATTGAAGGACGGTATACTACTATTAATGAGCTATTGTTATCTTTTTATAGGTTTTGTATGTAAAACATCCATAAAAAAATGATCATCATTAAGACTCGAGTAATCCCATGGCGCTTCATATAATATTCAATAATTTTTAGTCTAATATACTCGCAATGACACAGCGTCAACGGAAATAAAATACGTAATAAAAAACGGTAGCAGTCCACAGCGCAAAGAGACCACCATGTAAATTACTTCACAGGCTGACCAACCTGAATTATCGTCCTCGCGCAGCAATAAAACTCCAACATGTGAAATTTTATCAGTAAAGAAGGAACACATTGCCGTATTTCATGGAGCCGAAACGGTCCGCTTGTGAATCGGCGAAATAATATTATATTAATCTGCAAAGTTACGAGTTTTATATCATTGTATCCTTTATACAGAGCGGTATTTGCTGCGGTGGGCAAGTAGGTAAAAGCGGCAGCACCTACATACACTGAATCATCTACAAATTTTAAAAAGGTATAATCAAAGCCTAACAAAATGTGTAAAAAATTATACAAATAAACTACTTACAATGACGTTTAAAAATTTCATTATGCGTTATATTTTTTTAAAACCCACGGCATAAAAAAATCAAAAGGCGATCAAAAACAACGGTACACCTACTGTTATAACTAAATAATTTTTAATCATCAGAGGTTAACCGTATCACATGAACGCAAATTCCATTAAGACCGGTTTAATTTTCTCATAACAGTATAAAAATGGCAGGCACAGGAACCCCTATAATTACTAGAATGTCCTGTAATAAAAATAAAACAGGCATTAAAGTGATCTCGACAAATAACTGTTCCGTTGCTTTACATCAGAACAGAAGTACCTAAAGAATTTAATCAGAATAGTCCAGAATGTGGTATGCCGATGATATCTAGGGACGTTCATTGGCGGGCCCGAGCCGAACAAATTGGAAAGGTGGAGTGTGCGAAAGCAACAAAAGGTTACAATTGAAATTTTCGAGATGCCTGTTACATTTTTCTTGGCAGGGGCACGTACATCGCCGCGGGAGATGCCGCGCAGGCCTGCGCCTGCTGCTTATACGACTGCGAAGCAAAAACTCTCCCTACGGTTTTGATTATAATTGTGCCAGAAATGCCACAATGTTCAATATTACGTGACTCACAGCTACTAAAAATACGTCCATTGTGTAAGCAACTTGTAAATATAATGTTCGTGACGATAAAAAGTCACAGTGACATGCTTTGTAATGTTGTGGCCTTGGCGATAACACAAATAACAGCTTGCAGAAAATGTATGCTACATATTCATAACTGATAGTAATAGCAGTAGTTGACGTTTTAACAACATTCCTTCATAATTTGTCACTCGTTACCGGAAACAGTTAAATGCATAGATACTTTCAACACACCTATCAGTAAAACGTCATTAAACAATAGAAGTCAGCATCGGTGTTCTGATAAGTATTGTATACGGATTTGTGAATGAGTCACTCAATCATGCATCAATCATTACTCAGTGCCTACGGCCAGGGTTCAGTGTAGACAATGGCAAATAATACACCGACAACTTGTTAACGAAATAAGGCGTACTGATTTGTAACAATGTCTAACAACAGCTAGCCCTCACTGAATGCCATTTTAGGTGGTTTCTAATTTAGTACTTCCTTATGTTAATGGTAATATTCTTCTGATATTAAACTATTGATGAAAAATTTTGATGGACGGTTACTTACTCAATCGATGTTTAGGCGTTGTTTTCAACTCTATAGAGTTTTACCGTTTTAAGGGTCATGAAATCGTTTAATTTAAATATGTACATTATAACGATATCTTAATTTTTACACGTTCTGTTTTCTTTGTAATAAACCAGAGCGCATTGTAATAACCCATCAACCTTTAATTAGGTAAGCTCTTAACATTTCATGAAATTAAGGACATAAGGACAGTCCATGCGTAACATACAACTCCTTAAGTTGGTCGTTCACCCTCACTAACCATCAAACAACCAAAAAAAAAACACATTTCACGAAGTGCAAATTCTTGTAAACGGCTTCCTCCGATTCGCTTTAATTCGAAATCAACACATTACACCAGGAGCTTAAAATCTCTATTCGGTTTGGACTATTACGGGCCTAGAAGTTACCACCATACAATACATAACTAGTGGCTGTGCTGTGTGAGCTGTAGACCTCGAAAGCTAATTTTTGAACATTTTTCTTTTGTTATTTTTTATTTCAATCACTTACATCAAAAAAATTCAATAAAATCAATGAAAGTATTGTAATAACAATTTTTATGTTTTTCGTGTTCCATTCCACAAATGTAGTAAGGGCTGCATAATATGACCTATAAGCTAAAACAGCCAACGCAAGCAGTAAGCTGGTTATGGAACCTTTGAAGCAAATAGTTGGTAAGTAAGACATCCAACATCGATGGGACTTATGGTGGGCTAATAAAAAAACAATGGAGACTTGAACTGAACGACTGAACGTGGAGCGTTAAATAACAAACATCATACTTCCAAAACAAGAACCGACCTAACCTAACCTTCTAAACGCAATTAGCCAAGTCCGTTTTTGATCCAGGCCGGCGTCGCTGACAAAAAGGGGGCGCAGAGCGCAGATGTCACCGTCACTGGCGATTGTTTGCAAATAACAAAGTGAGCGCGAGGCCTGGCGGGCTCGGCGACAGTTTCTAATTGTGCCGCGACAATGCGTAATCTAACCGGTCGCTTTCGACGGCACGTTGCGTTGTGTCCCTAGCTTGGAACAGGAAAAGGATGGAGGGGTTGCCTAAGCACGGAGATTTAAATATTTTAGGCGATATAAATATTACTAATGAAAGAAAAATATAAAATATAAGAGTTAACACAATGTTTACCGCTTAGGTTAGTATTTCTTGTTTAAAAATTATGTGCCTACATAAAAAAATAACGAGTAAATAATCGAATATCACGAGCACATCTGCTTGACATCTTCAAGCGCAAAACGAGAGTATCTTTGTACTATTGATTTATTATAAAGGTAAATACGATAATAAATCACACTTCATCCTCTCCTTGCCATTTATAGGCGGCACCCTGCGTCGCCAGGTGCCCCATACGAACAAACCCACATCGGCTCTCGCGCGCCAAATTGCCCATGTCCCGATCCAAAGCACTACTAAGGGCTCTACTCACGTGTTAAATCTCTTCAATTTACACGCTACAATTTAACCCGCCGAGGGGTTAACACTCCGGTAACATAACGCTAATGTTTAAAGTGAGCATTAAGTTTTATTTTCTATGTTTTATAAGCAAACAGATTTAAGTTTTACTTCCGCATCGTTGCGTCAATTGTACGCGCTAAGTTTAATGTAAACATGTACTCACTGTGTTATAAACCTAATGATGTGACCGTCGTTTTATACCTGCTGTCGTATTTTTTATCGCGTCTATATATTACCTGGAACAAAATAGAATAAATTAATGCTACAACAAATACACAAATTATGCAAATTATTTATTACACTTAGATTAACCCCAATTCTACGTCATTTCCGTTTTAGTGGGTACTGGCCAGGCCCCGCCCGTCAGACAGGACGTTAATTAGAAAATTATGTGGGAAATTATTAATAGGTCCGCCGTGTACCCGATTAGATAACAAACTAGTCCATTAGCCAGGCAGGACACGGCCGGCGAAGGTCGCAACGAAGGGTTATCGTTGTTGGGACTATTGTTCTAAGGTTGATAATCATTGCGTTGAGAGAAATTGAAAAGGACTTGGTGGCAGAGTAGGTAAGATAAGGCAGTAGCAAACAATACGGCGGGCGATCGTCCGGGGGCGGTTTGACGCGTGGTTGAGGAATGATCAGCCGCGTGGAAATGACGACTTAATGGATTATATGTGTCCGCCGACACCGAGATAAGTGTCGCGCCGGTATCGGGCCCGTCGCTGGAGATTAGGCTCCGAAATTACAAAAATTAATAACATAATGGAAATCGAGAGAATGATTTTACACCTCGATGAGCACAGTGATAAAAAGTAAAATCGATGTAGTTACGATGTGATGTGGGTATTTGATAACTTACTCTGTAACCTGCCGCCAACTTGTTTTGTCATAAATGTGTTGTACATAAGTAAGAAACATTAAAAACTACTTGTATAGTCTGAATTAAAAGCTAGCAGAAATGATTATCAGTTATTAATATTTTTGACGTCAATTTTCTATAACAGTAATAACAATTACATATCAGTTAGCCTCGTGTCACTTACGACTCTGCAAACTTGCTTTTCAATAAGAAGACACGTTAACTACTATCAAATAAAAACTCGAAATAATAGCGTTGTTTTTGTGTTCGAAGCAAGAGGCTAACCCACATCAACCACATTTACCCACGCGAACAACACACGAGACAGTTGCATGACGACGCGAAATACCGTAAATTGTATTCGGCCCTTATTGTTAAAAACATTCAACGGCAAACGTGCACAAGCCCTCGAATGGACATTAAATAGCGTCACAATAACCTCAGATTTGCCGGCAATCTATTCTATTATTCACACAGAACCAGAAACGCCTCGCCACTTACGACAAAAAGTGTAAGATCTGTAGTCTTTGTTCGGGACCTTCTGGGCACGGTCTGGACAAACGAGCCGTGGGACCCATAGTGAAATATTGATGTGGTGTCATAGTGGGACGGACGCGATCCCCATTACAAAGCCATTTGCGCTGTTTACATAAAGGAGGAGGGCCGCAAATGCTATAGTATCGACTGCGGTGCGATTGCAAATTTTCCGCTTCTCGCGTGTCAAAGGAGATTATTTATTGCAATTGAGATATAGAAGGCGCCTCGGGATCAAGCCAGCAACACCTCGCATAAATAGCTGCGCGACGGACGCGCCAATCGTCCTCCTATCATCCCGACACCAAATAAAATTATGAGCATGGCTATTTATTACACTAGATTAAAAAGGGTATTCATCTTTAACGAACCCATAGAAACTGTTCAGCTTCACTTATAATATGTGTTTCAAAGGCACGACCGAGTTGCAGTTCTGCAAAACTGCTGACGCTTTAGACTTTAATTTTTATTATTAGACCGATGTTGGTCAGCTTATTCGAATGAAAGGTGGTTTTCGACTTGGTGTATACATGCGTCTTTATTTTTTGCACAAAGACAGATGTTTCCATTTATGAGTAATATTTTTTTATGAAAAACGTTTACCTGTTCAACAGTAGCGTATTTAGCTACGAGGTTTATTCAAACAATTAAAAAACAATGTGTTTTAAGCTCTACCAAAAAATAAATACCAAAAAAATAAGAACAAAATTGCACCCAATAAGCTAATAACGTCCAAGGCGGTGTTTAAGTAGTTGGCATTAAATCATGTGAAATGCGGTCTACGATTTACTAATGCTACATTTTGCTAAATCAAACGGCAAATTCAACAAATTAGTGGCTGCGCAAAATGCATAATGAGAGGATGTTTAATTTGATGAGAGGTTCCAGTGGAATGGTGGGAAATTATATCAAAAACGCTTAACTTAAATAAAGGGCTATTCGTTTTCATATTCCTGGAACACAAGATTTATTTGGCTAAATAATGGGAAACGCAGCTAACATTAAGTTGAGTTGCAGTCTAACGTTTATATGAGATTTATAATATTAAGAGAGAATACCTACTTAACATTAAATTAGATTTAATCTATGAGTAAATGTTATTGGAATAACCCAAGCATAAGCATAAGCTGCTGCTTCTTGATTAGGGATTTCCTTAGATAAAATACAGTGCAAAAATATATATCAAACCAGGTGCTGTATTTTCGACATAATACTAGGTAGAAACTCCAATTTACAATTAATACTATTCTACAAATAGCTTTATCAGAAAACGCAGCAGCTTACAAAGGCAGCATTGTGTCTATATATTTCATAAAATAACTTATAAATGATCACAATATCGTTATCTATTGACTATCACATTAGCCACGCCGTAAAAATATATTTGTATAAAGTAGTGTTAGATAATTATACAAACTGGTCTACTTAATCGTTGTACGGCAAATGATCATAATTATACGCGAAAAGTATTATGCATGTAATTCTATCAGCAGTGGTGTTAACAAGAAGAGAGTAAGGCAATGTGCTTGCACACTACCTGGCCAGCTGCCTCGAGCCCCCACCAGTCACTGCGCGTCTCACCCCGCGCGCCGTCATACCTCTATCTCGCTCACACGACACCACGAAAGCTCGTCCAAGCGCTACAAAAAGCGGTTTTGCTGTGTAGTGTTGTAAGCCAGCCGTGCTTGTGTGCGTAAAGTGTATTTTTCTGACAGCCTCGATGGTGAAACGAAACGAGCAGAACATCGAACTACGCTAGAGGCGGTTACAACGTTTTAACTCAGAGCTGACATTTACCTGTTGGAACGCGTGAACCGACGCGGCCTTGTGCGCGAGCGCAGCACAGGTTTGACTCAGAGTCAGTTCCACCCCAGACCTCTGCGCGGGTGCGCGCGTCCCATGCACTCAGCTGTGTAGTGCCGGGCGCACGATCCTGTCCAATTAGTGTTCTCGCGAGAAACGAGTTAAGTGGCTGGTTTAACTAGTGAAGTACTCAGGCTAGCAAAACGGACTAATGTGCTTAGCCGATGCGATATGTTTGTGCGGCTTTAGTGCGGAATCATAATACAAAACTATGTAATAAATCTAAGTGAAGTTTGGTGAAAGCGATACATAATGTGTGGTTCGTGGTTCACAAGCGCTTTGCTGGTGATAAGCGCAGCTTTAACGACGTGGAGTGCGTCTCTATCGGCTACCACGGGAGCACTCTACCAAGCTCCCGATGAGTGCCGATGGACGACCGACGACGACGGCTCGGGAGTTGCGCTGCAATGCAGATTGCGGACTATAAACAGCGAGTTGGAAAACACCAACTTCAGTGCTATTCAACCGCATCTCACAGTGAGATTGCGCTTAGAGTGCAGTGATGCTCTTTTCTTCCAAAGCTCACTGTCTCCCGGTAGTTTTCGGCAGTTAGTAGAGCTGCGGGAACTTACAATCGAATACTGTAAAATTGGAAACTTTTCCGACGGCGCGTTCACCGGTCTTCGAGAACTAAGAAATTTAACAATTAGAACACATAATACAGACTGGTCCGCAATGTCACTTGAAATAACATCCACGGCATTCTCCCGGGATGTTCAAAATCTAGAAAGATTGGATCTTAGCGAAAATAATATGTTGGTTTTTCCTGAAGGCGCATTGTGTACTTTACGGAATCTTGAGTACCTAAATATGACCGGAAATAGAATGAGAGACATAAGTCACTTTCAGTTTTCTTCTGCTCATCGCCACCCAACAGAAAAATGTGGCGATAACATTTTAGTGCTGGACCTCTCGAGGAATGTAATCGATACTTTACCACCAAATCTTCTTTCTGGGCTAAAACGATTACAGAAATTATATCTTCAAGGCAATGCGTTAAACTCAGTCGCAGATAGAGCGTTAGAAGGTCTTATTTCACTAACAACAATAAGATTTTCAGACAACCAGCTTACAAGCTTGCCACCTGAACTATTCAGTGATACGAAAGAGCTCAAAGAGATCTATTTGAGCAACAACACTATTACAGTTTTGGCTCCTGGATTATTCAGCGACCTAGTACAACTTTTAGTATTGGATTTGTCACATAATGAATTGACTTCAGACTGGATAAATACTTCAACATTCACTGGACTGAAACGATTAGTATTTTTAGACTTTTCCCACAACAGAGTGTCGAAAATGGAAATCGCAGTATTCCGAGATTTACACAATTTGCAAATATTGAAAATGCAAGACAATTTCATAGAACACATCCCAGAAAATGTATTTACATCTCTGACCAGCCTGCATACGCTGATTTTATCAAACAATAGGCTCACGACAGTTGAAAGCTACTCATTTTCTGGTTTGCACGGGCTTTCTGTGTTATCCATAGATAGTAACCGCATTTCAAAAATACACCCACACTCGCTGCGCAACTGCACTTCATTACAGGATTTGCACATCAATGGAAACAGGCTAGATGAAGTACCTATAGCCCTGAAAGAGATACCACAACTGAAAACTCTTGATTTAGGCGAAAACTTGATCGTCAGCATAGAAAATGCCTCATTTATGACTATGCAACAAATGTACGGACTCAGATTAACAGAAAATAATATCGGAAACATAAGCAAAGGCGTGTTTGATAAGATGACGTCATTGAAAATATTAAACCTTTCCAGAAATAAAATCCACAAGATCGAAGCCGGCGCATTTGATGGCAACATTAACTTACAGGCTATTCGACTAGACGGCAATTACCTGACTGATATTGGTGGACTTTTTGCAAAGTTGCCTAATCTAGTATGGCTAAACATATCAGATAACCGGTTGGAATGGTTTGACTATGCTATGATTCCAACAGGATTGCAATGGCTGGACATTCATGCCAATAGGATTGCTGAACTTGGAAATTACTTCGAGATTGAATCACAGTTATCACTGAGTACATTCGACGCCAGTTCTAACAGATTAACGGAAATAACCGGCAGCGCTATTCCGAACTCTGTAGAAATGTTGTATCTAAATGATAATTTAATTTCCAAAGTGCAATCCTATACATTTTTCAAAAAGCCAAATCTAACAAGAGTCGACTTATATGGAAACAAAATAACAAGTTTGGACCCAAATTCACTGAGAATATCGGCGGTGCCGCAAGATAAATCTGTTCCAGAGTTTTTCATAGGCGGAAACCCATTAGAATGTGATTGCACAATGGAGTGGTTGCAAAAAATAAACACTGGGAACAGAGCGAGAACTCAGCCGAAGTTAATGGATTTAGATAGCATATACTGTAAATTACTGTATAATCGCGGAAATGCCTATGTTGCATTAGTGGAAGCTGCATCGCACCAGTTTTTGTGTAAATATGACTTCCATTGTTTTGCACTGTGCCACTGCTGTGATTTCGATGCTTGTGATTGTGAAATGACTTGCCCAAACAATTGTACGTGTTATCATGACCAATCGTGGTCGGCAAATGTTGTGGAATGCTCCAATGCGGGATATATTAATGCTCTACCTGAGAGAATACCGATGGAGGCCACGCAACTGTACCTCGATGGTAATGACATAAAAATGCTTCCCAGTCACGCATTTATCGGACGAAAACGCCTCAAGATACTATTTTTAAACTCTTCTAAAATTGAAGCTATACAAAACAGAACATTCAATGGCCTTAAAGAACTAGAAGTTTTACACTTAGACTATAATAATTTGAAAAGTCTCGAAGGACAAGAATTCGACGGATTGGACAATTTGCGAGAATTATACATCAACAACAATAAAATTCGCCATATAGGTAAAGAGATGTTTAATCATATGGCCCGTCTAAAACTGCTGCATCTACACAATAACAAGTTAATAATGTTATCGGTATGGCAAATCAATCCTACTGTGACAGAAATAACACTTTCTTATAACCCATGGTCGTGTGACTGTGAATATACAGAAATGTTCCGCGAATGGACAAAACGAGTAAATACTATTACTGATATATCAAGCGTGAAGTGCATTTATTCTAAAGGAAACAATAGTGAAATTACTGTATACACTGAAGATATTTTCAACGATCCAGAGTCTGGATTTATAATTGCAAGTGAAAACGGAACCATATGCACAGGCCTACCAAGTATCAACAACAGTATCAATGGAAATCTGACTGCTACCAAAACTATCATTACGAATGAAGATGTACAAGATTACATACCACTTCTTGTAGCCACATTGGGGGCATTCTTATTAGTGTCTTTTATAAGCATGATAGTTTTCATATTCAGACAAGAAATGCGAGTTTGGTTCCACTCAAGATTCGGGGTGAGACTATTTTATAGAGCAAGTGACATTGATAGGGATGACCGTGAGAAAATGTTCGATGCATTCGTTAGTTACAGTTCTAAAGACGAAGCTTGGGTCGCCGAAGAACTGGCACCCATGCTCGAACGCGGTGACCCGTCATATAAACTTTGTCTACACTACCGCGATTTTCCAGTGGGTGGCTACGTCGCTGACAATATAATACAGGCCGTCGAGTCCTCCCGTCGTACAATCATGGTGCTCAGTGAGAACTTTATAAAATCAGAGTGGTGTCGTTTCGAGTTCAAATCGGCTCATCATCAAGTGTTGAGAGACAGAAGAAGAAGACTGATAGTGGTGTTGTTAGGTGAAGTGCCTCAGAAAGATCTTGACCCCGATATAAGACTATATTTGAAGACGAATACGTATCTTCATTGGGGTGACAGGTTGTTCTGGGAGAAGTTGAGGTTTGCATTGCCCGATGTGCCTAATAACCAGAGGTGTCGCGGCGGGCCGAGTCCCGTGTCGGGCGGGGGTGTGGCGATGCATCGTCACCACCACACCAGGAGTCACCTGGGCGCGCTGCCGCCGCCGCCGATCCACGGCGCGCATCCCGTCCTGCCGCCGCACCCCTCCCACGCCCCACACCAAGCCCCGCCGCGCGCCTCTCCCCGCACAATATCCGTCCATGTATAGTGAAAATTCAGAATGAACTCATGTGCTAGTGATTTTTCAAGAGACTGTTAAATGTACAGTGCAAGTGACTGTTTTACGCAAAATGTGATGGCTAGTCGGTTAGTGTACATATTGGTTGAGAGCGGTGTAAATAGTAGCTGTTAAGAGTGAATGGTTCTACAGTGACACTCAAAAACGGTTCTAGTATAATTTCTTACACTGTATTTTACCACATTAGAAATGCCATTTTTTTTTTCAATAGTAAGAGTAGAACACATCTTATCAACTTATGTGAAGATTTTTCAATATTCTTGTAAATAGTACCTATAGTTAAATGTATAGGTAGGCCTATTCAGGCTGTGTTTGTTAGGCAAATCTTGCCGATTACTATAAAAGTGACTTACATGGCATCACTGCCACTATCTGTGATAAAATTAGATGTAATAAGTAATGTGTAAGTATTCCATGAATGCATATTATGTAATTTAGTCATACCCAAAAGAAAATATTTATTGTAAAATAATAAATTGAAAATTCAGCTGTATCGGGCAGTAATAAAGACAAATAAAATATAAACTCAAATTTAATCAGTTTGTTTAATTATTTTCCATCGTATACTTATATATATTTGAAGCGAAACAATAACTTAATTATTCAGCCTTATACCCAGCAAGCATCCAGAATCTGCTAGGCTTACCTCAGTAAGTTATTAGTAAAACGATCATAATCATATAACTAAATGATAAAAGTACATCAATTCTATAGTTGGCAAGGCTAAAAGTTTTCACTCGGTTTAACTTTTCTCAATACAAATTGAACATTGGTTGTATTAACTCAATTGTCTTTGATAGAGACATTATTGATAAAAGTACATACCATGTATAAGTACGATTGAAGACCTTTGTTCGAATGCTAATCTCAATGAAGTCGGTTAAAAACAAATAGAGCACTTTCTTGATGTAAGGATCGAAAACTCAACTTCTAAAGCCATAAAAAATCACGTCCAGAATTCAGATAAGTTTTCACAGAGCAAAGATCAGCTCGAGCGTTCGGTCATCGACCGCAGCCCCTCAATCTGTGGTAACGAGCGCACTCCCCGCAGCCCTAAGTAGGTGTGAAACAAATGGAGCCGCGAACAAAAAGGGTATCCAGCCTCATTCCTGCCTATCGAGATTGCTTTTACAGATATAGACCGATACTTCGGCGAGCCGTTGAGACATTGATGAAAAAGTTCACAAAGATCTCTCACCTTTTCACTATCGCAGCCATATATAAAACGGGATCGTGACTCTATTGTCCTTTATTTTACGGTTAGACTAGATAGAGACGTTTCCATGAAGATAAAGACAATTCGGGCATAAGTGTCTTATATCTTAGCACCATTTTCTTAGCAGATTTATGTTATCACGAATTGGAATTGGTTGAATAAAATAGATAAATAAGTTTAAGTAAAAAGGGGCAAATTAATAATCAAAGTAACACCCGACTCAATAAATTAAACCAAAAATTAATTTAACAAGTAACATCTCTCCTTTCTAAATAATTTTACTTTCACAAAACTATATAAAAATTAATTTGTAACGAATTGTACTCATCATTTTTGCTATTAAATTTTGTGCCTAGTTGAGACAGGCTCATCGAAGCGAAATTGTATTAAATTTTTCATGCATTATTCGTCTGAGATCGATTCGCTGCCTTAAATGTCCCATGAAGATTATTATAATAGTTTGGTTTTCATAAACCGTTACTTTCTTAAATACTAGAAAAAATAACCTTGAAAAAAGTACGTAAAGTAGCGTTTTCATGAGCGCCGTGCTACGCTCAAGGTATCACTGCTTCTCGGAATTTCTTTTTATGCCATAGAACAAGCATGCTACTTAAACCAAAAAGTGTGTGTATAGTGATTCTACATAACTGTAAACATATTTCACTGTGCGAGGATATATTTCTTTACGCTACGCTAATAAAACGTTTAAGAATTGAGCTTTTATCGGTAATGTTTTATGCACCGTCGGTTGCTTTATGGGATTCAGCATAGTTTGACGGATAGACTAGACGTTGAGCTATGCTTTGTTAGTTTTACCTTGCTTGTATTAAGGACAGTATATATTATATTCGATGTCTTAAACACACAGCCAACAGACTCTTGTCTAAAGTTGTAGCACGCTTGTAGGTAAGCTACTACTTAATTAAACCACACTTAAAATTTACACGTCCATTACTGACACGTGTTTGCTACTTGTTAATTAGCATCATCCTTTGCTTGAAACATTATTTTGTGTTAGTATCAGTAGTTCAGTGCCTTAAAGTTATACGGGATGAAAGTTTGATATGGGGCAGTCATGGCAACTACTGACCCACAGGTTGTCTCTATGACCAACCATAACACTCAAAGGAGTGGTAGAGCACGTCTACGTGAACACACATATAAATAAAAAAACTCAAATGAATTTATCGAATCAGGCGTTACCAAAGCGGGGTTGTGGTCGCGGGTGAGCAAAGTAATTGTTTTTAGTTCATAACTCAACAAATTGTCAACCAACAAATGCAATGAATGTAAAATGTAAATGTAAGAGTTTTTTAACTACACGGGGATGATCACCTACACTTGCTCTATCAGCGCTCTGAGTTTAATCTATGGTGACTAGCACATTCTGTATATAGGAGGACCGAGGAAGTACCATCTTTTAACGGATATAGGGTTTTTATTCCATTTGACCAGATAAGCATAATCCCAGGAGCCGTAGGAAGCCTAAGTCTATCTAAGCTTAACGCGCGCCCACCGCAAGCACTCAACTGTGCGGTCGCCGGCGCCGGCCTGCCCTTGCACTAACAGCATGCAATACATGGTGTATTCTGCTCCGCTAAGCTTGCTTTGTACTGTTGGACTATTGATCAAACAGTGCTAAAACTATGCTTTCTTAACTGCACGGAAACCTACATCTACAGAAATACATCGGGATAGAAGGAAAGAGTTCATCGATTTATTTGGGAACGGAGCGTGTAACATTTCACGTAGATATGTATTTTGTCGTCACGAGCGTAATTTAGTAAGGAAAAACCTCGATTAACAGCTCCAACTATTTTTGGTGGTGTTTGGACAAATAATTGTTGAACGACAAGATACTTTGTTTTTAAAACTTGACGTCGCACGTGGAGAGCGGTCGAGAGCTGGAACGCGTAGTGAGGTTCTCAGCCCTTCTTTTCGGCACGTCCTTTTATCTCAATACAGTTAGAGAACTAGGTAGAGGCTTCTGCCTACATCTTATTTCAATTACCTCGTCAGTTATTTAAGTTTCTTTTCTTTTACATCCAAAGTTCTTTTTATTGTAACACTGCCTTCTAAGTAGGTAATAAATGGATACGGGTGGCTGATGAACTGCTGAAAGTGGACACTAAGCAAAAAAAACGCAAATATTATACGATCTAATAACGTGTTTGTGTAACGTAACAATGAAATACCTACTGCTAAAAACGATATGCTTTTTATTATAATTGTTTATTTGGTTTCAATTAAATCAGGTTCAAAAAGAGTTTTTTTTTTTCTGTTTTCTATGATTTTTGGACCAAGGAAATTTTAATTTATTCAGGCACGCAAAACATTTCAAACACTTCAATAAATGCCACTGAATATTAGCTTGATGACTATCATCTTCAATTAAAAAAAGACTATATAGCGTCAGCACCCAATAGCTTAAGTAATTACATCGAAACAAAGCGGATAAACTCTGAAACGAAAAAGTTTTAACCAAGTCAAATTACTTTATACAGTTTTAATGGACACTGACTAATCTACGCTTCACGCTCGTTCGCGTATTTCCCTCCAAGCAGGCTGTTCAAACAAAGAAATCACTGGCTCAAGTAGGTACGTCTCAGTTGCCATGCCCCATAAATTAAACTAGAGAATAACACGGAGGTGAAAAAATAAACGCGACGTCGGCCCGTGTAGAACATTAATCAGGGCCACGGGAAGGCGTAGAGAATTTATTTTACGATTGTTACAGCACCGATGAAACGTTAAAAATGCTGTCGGAGGTATATTGAAACATTCGACGCATTGTTCGGCCCGATCCGGCCGATAGCGCACCGCGGTTCCGACAGCACTGCGCGAGAGTGCAGCAAGTAGTTGTAGCACTATGTTCTCCCCTTTCCAACTCGTTAAGTAGGAGAGAGATGCAGTGAGCGACAACAAGGTTAGGCTATTGATCTGTTTCACTCCAGAAGGCTCGAAATTTTCTCGCTGGTCGGTCAGTCAGTTTTTCTCCTGCCGGGAGTTAAAAACGGATGAACTGTATGACATACCGAGTCGCAACCTCTGATGCTAACCGTTCCACACTGCAGCCTAGTAGTTCCTACTGATCCTAACAGTACACTGCACCCAACACTAGAAGAAAAATAATGTGTTCTTCGGTTAACATAAATATATCCCACGGGTCCTTGCACAAACAAATAATTTATATAACACAAAGAAACATCCTATGGAAAACTAAGAGTGCACATTTCTTATTATTTCGATTTACGACAAAATCGTAGTTTTCAGGGGACTTTAAATGTTATCACAAGGCATTATCTAGAACTACTTGTTATTTACTTTATTACTATACAGCTCATTATTACGTGGTACCTGCATTGAGTTAATCTGTTAGGACCCGCCGACACCTCTCGCCTCGCGACTCCGACACCTTGTTGATTTTCGAACGTAAACTGTCCGCCGCTTACCGTCCGTAACAAGTTTCTTTTTTATTAGTACTGGTTTAGAGCAGGACGCAACTCGGTATCGATTGTATGATTAGACCACGAGATATCATAATCACCGGTATGCGCGTTTATCGAACTTATAATCGGAGAGCGGCAATAAATTTGTCTCATTTTAATATCCTAGAGCGTGTAATGTTCTGCCATAACCGTACGATGTTTGGACTTGTGATATCATTAGGGAAAAAACGGGCAAGGAGCGCGAGCGCGCGATACAAAAGAGTTCAACGCGGAGCAAAGTTAATCTCCCTCGTTAACGACGATATACGAGAGGCAACCTGTTATTTGTGCTGCTATTACGAAACCAAACAAAATCACGTGATGGGCTTTATGTGCGAGCCGTCCGTCCGCCGCTCTGGGTGACTCACTGTACTAACGATCTTCATTGAACGCGAAACAATTTTGACGCAAATTATACGTTGCTATAAACCACGACGTTAATTAAGTTGCGAGCGGGATTAAAATTATAATCCAATTTTTATTTCAATAACATTAACAAGTCAGTTATTAATTCAATTGGCCTATTTGTTTTCATAAGCTTTGGTGTTGTAAAATGTAGCAGTAAATTTCATAGATACCTACATACTACCTATAATAATAAGTCATAGACTGATCGTTGATGGCAACGTTGTTAATACTACTTATTATAATAATAATTTAACCACTTAACTAACCTGTATTCAAAATCAATGAAACTCTGTTTAAAGCTATATATACCTTATTTATTTAAGTGTCGTAGCAGCCATCTTCCAAAAAACACATTCCTGATAATTAGGCACAGTGTTGAGTCCTCGAAGTTTATAGCACAGCAATTAGCATTACTAGTACAGGCAATGTAGGTACATAATTTTCGTACGTTTATATTGTTAGTGGTAATTCAAGTGGAAGGTCCATTTGTTTGAGAATCTGCATGAAGACGGAATGAGCACGCAAGCGACGTCAAAGCGAGCCGAACGGATGCTAATATGCGGTTTTTAACTTTTTTTCGTCGTTATTGATTATTTCAAAGAGTCGATAATGGAAGGACTCTTGAAAGACTTGTGATTAAAGTAAAAAGTCAACTCAGTGCTTGCTTTGTTTTTGTTTAGAAATTTTGAGTTTGATCAAAAGATAAGAAAATTATAAAAGACACTTTCAAAACAAGTAATCCAACAGAACTATGAGTTTTACTACCACTGCTGTACCAAATATTTTCATACCTAAAAGGCGATAAAGAACTATAAGTTTTTTTTTTTTTCAAAAGAAGGGCTTTAGCTAAATATTCTAGTTGTCGCAGACGGGTGCATGTGGTTGAGTACGTCTCTTTTACGTCTCTCTTTTGAAAAAAAAAAACTGCAAATTTAGATTTCACAAACTACAGGTTATTTTTTTGTCTACATTTCCATAAAACATTACAAAATTCTTCAAAATCATCATATTCTTAATGTTAACGTGAGTTGATAGCCGCTCCAGGCGCGAGCGAGATGGCCGATAATCTACCATAGCTCATGGTTAGAAGTATTTAACGGCGAGATAAAAATCTTAACAAAGGCGATTTGGTTAGCCGTCTCGTTTTGATACTTACGGACATCACGTATGCATCTATATATACCAATCTAGCTGGCACACATCCAGTATAAGGTGAGCCGCGGAGCCCGTAGCGGTTTCCACCTACACGTCGCCTGGATGGAAGGAATGCGGGAGGCGGAAGGGTTCACTCTACTGTGGTATTGCGGTAAATGTATTGACCCCGACTGCGTGCCAGCGAGCGTCGGTGCCTCGTCTATGATATGTTAATGATAATTGGTTTCCGAATAGAAAACGTTCTGTTTATGTTGCCGTGAACGATCGGGGGGCGAGCGAGTGCCGATAATTTTAATACGGTCCACGTTCGATCAGAGTAATCAAGCGATAAGATTGTGTCAATATTTCGATGAATATTAAATGACGAAATTATCCACAATTTATTATTGCTATAATATTTGTTGTTACCGTTTATTTTAAATTAGAAATCGTAAAGACGCGAGATTGAGGTCAATGCTGAGTAGAGGGGAAATATTCTCGCTTATTTTTGTTGTATGTCCAGGGTACGGCGAGACGCTGGCAAGGGAGCTCTTTGTCACATACGTCAGTCACTGAATAATTCGAAACGCTCACAACGGGTCTCTTTGGTTGTTAAAGGTGCGTTTTATTTGCTCTTATTTAATTTAGCATTTATTCAATCTACCCCCGGTGATATGCGGCCGCGCCGGTGTTCTTATTTCGTTGGCACCTTTTGTGACAGGGCTCATTGAGCGCGAGGTGTCGGGATGTGTTCGGCCGCGGCTCGGTTTACGCGCTCGACTCCGGCGCTTTCATCGAGCACAAAGCGTAATTGAATCCCACAGAATCCTACGCAGGCTGTAAGATTTAATAGGGCATTTAAACACTCGCATTGGCTATTGTGCGTCGGTTTCGTACGCGATTATTCAACGCAAACCGCAGCGAAGCTAGCTTTCCGCAAAATGATGTGCACATGTTAGACAAAGTGCAAATGGTTCTACATTAATTTGCATAAATCGTTAAACAGGTTCAGTGAAATCCAGAAATGGAAATAACTAACCGCAAAAACGATTTCCATAGCAGATAAAGTATAACTTACAGCAGACGACCCAGGCTCTCAATTTTATGGATATTTATCAAAATCTGCTTAGTACGCTGTTAAAGAATACTACCCTATTACAACCATTGCTGATGCAAAAAATATAGATGAGTTAAGGCTAGTTGAACTTGTGTTTTTCTCCCGAAGAAATGCAGCGTTTCATAGTCAGCGGTTGGTACTGACAACACAAGATTCTATTTTCAAGGGAGTAAAGTAACGTACCGACCTGTAGTAAAACGAAACTACAGTAACAAATCTATGGCATTCAAAATATTTTCTATATTATTTTTCAAACATGTTAAGAATAGTTGTAAAGTTTCATCGTAAAAGACTATCATTGCAATTTCCTAGTAACAGAATTAATTTAAGACAACAGTTGTAGGTACGTAAGTTGCGTCGGCGTTTAGCAGCCCTTAAGGCACTGAGGCCCGCTCGCACTAATATAAATTTAACTGGACGTCGGAACTTAACTGAGGTGTAACAACAAATGGGTCTAAACGTATGGATTCTAAAATAGGCAAACCATTTTACCTTGACCCGCCATTCCTGCACAGTTACCGCTTTAAAGCAGGAATGTCGGGTTGCGCCTGGGACTCGTAGTTCTCTTTGGAATGGTGACGTTATTCAGGTCATAAAATAGAAAATGGATTCTTGCAAATTGGTGATATTAAGCAGAGACGCGAATGGCTTCGCGACCGCGCATTCGCGTGCTTGATTACGACGTTCTCAGTATTGCTATTCCACACATCCTTTATGAAGACTTGGCTTTTAATATCCATTTAATTAAACGCGATTTAAATAAAAAAACTTTCGTAATATTATTTATAACTACACAAACGAGATATAAAATTCAATAACAATATTTAAATTAGAAATCGATTCCAAATTTTATTGTTTTATAATAAAGCTATCTCGTCGGAAACTCGTGCCATTAGCATGCCTTCATGATATTTAGGCAAACATTGTAACGTAATACTTTTTAGTGTCTACGTAGAGGCTTAAAGTAGGCGGTGTATAAATTAAATTGTAATAAGTTAATGTGTGGCCGGTAATAGAAAACACATATCCTACTGTTTTTGAATAAAATGTCGTAAATACTGGGAAGGGGTCCCGCGCGACTATAAAAACGCAATATCGGACATCGATCAGATGGCACACGGAGCCAACAATAGGCTGACCATTGTGCTCTGCTATCTAATCGTAATGAATATAAATTTTGAGATGACATTTACGATCGTTGCACGCCGTGATACTGCATCTCTGTAAACGTGTTAGATAGAAATTTTAATGCACGCACACAGTGCCATGATCAGCCATAAAACACTAACGAGGTACACACTTACGTCTTTTGAATGCATCGTCAGCGTAAATTTTTGTTAGGTATTTTTGTTTTTATCGGTTAAAAAAACCGGTAAAAAGCAATTAAAAAGTTGACCTTTTTATGTTTTCATTTTCCGTTTGCTACTTTTTGTACTTGAAATTAAATACGCAATAAACTGATTTCACCCATCATACTGGTAAACTTTCATCAACCGTAACTTCTGAAGAGGCTTCCCTGAGAGGATGATCTTGAACGTTTCGCGCCTTCCTCACCCCACCTCACTTCTACTAATTAGCTTCGTTTTAGTGACGACATTTATTAAATATCGGTCTAACTTCATTTTACACAAATAACGCGTCTTTTTGGAAAAAAAACACGTTCAGAATTCGCACCGAATACGTAAATTACTTTTTTTTTTTTAATATTATAAATAAAAACCTGGTGCCTAGCAGTTGGACGTAAATAGGCCGATGACGATGATGATTATAAAATGGTATTATAATAATGTTAAACGTAGAAATCCTAGAAAATTAAATTCTTTAACATTGGTGTATGTCACAAGTCGAAGTAAATTATGCTTATGATGTAGTGACAGAATATTAATTGCGACTTGACTTGTGATGCAGATATCATAAGTATTAAATACGAAAAAAAATAACATGAAACGTAAAAAAACAAGTTGAGATGTTATAGATACTTAATGTATTTATAGATTTTGTTTTTATCGTTTAAATAATGTACAGAATGGCTCTAAAAAGCAGCCATTTCAGCGTCTGGCTCAGGGAAGCCCTTAACACACGTTGATCGTTGATGTCTTTTCGTCTAAAAGTGAGCAAAGTTAAATGAAACTCGTATACGACATGACAGGTATTTATAATTAGGTAATAAAGAAATGCTATAGCAATAACGTATACCTATAGCTGAATTGTTTAAACCGGGTATTTCTAAATAAGTTTCCAATCATTATGGCGTTTTTATAATCTGAGCAAAACTAATTTGACATACTTTAATAAAAAAAACAACTATGAAAGATGAGACAGTCTAAATAATCTGGTATCAATATTTGTTGAAAACCTCATAACATTAATATAATACAATAATTAGAACTCAATAAAAAAAAAACAATGACGATAGTCTCCTTTTTGTCGCGAGTTACTGCTACTCTTAGTTTTTTTGCTGACGGTCCTTAGCGTTGTCTAAAATAACGTTATTTATTAAATTAGAGAAAACACATTTGCTTTAACTTAGGTCAATTTGCTTGCCAAACTTGCTATACCTGCTTATAGCATACGAATCTGAGACGTCAGTCAGAGTTAATTTGAGCCTTTCCCAACGGTTAGCTGTGTATCGAAACATTAAAATGAGCACATACTTAAATATCATTTAAAAAAAATTGCTGACGATGAAAAGACATGATTAATTGTTGTTAAAATAGTGAACTATGACACGCGTTAGGAGTCCGCGGCTGACACGTGTACGTACAACATGCCAGCCTGCGTCTTGTCTCGCCGACTTTCTCGACAAAAACTGACAACTCATTGATGTATTGGTTAAAAAGAAGGCTCCTACACCGTTAGATAGTTAACAAACGCAATACTTACGACTATTCATCATGCTACGATAGCTATCTTAATTATAGATATAATATGTGTTTTAAACAAAAATTTTGGAGCTACTACGAGTATGAGACCTGCTTAGATAAAGCGAACTAACTTCTTTGACCCTGGGTTTAATAAAAAAAGTTGGAGTCGCGATAACTATGCGGTCATTATATTTGCATGCAAATGGCCTAACATTATCAAGATAAAATAAATAAAGAGGCCGATAAATTTGCGATTACATGGTTAACTTCAAGAATTCATTCATATTACAGAGGTTGACGACCGGTGAGATTATAACTGTAACACTATTTCAGTTAAGACGCACATCCTGAACGTATCGATGAAAAAAATATAGGAGGCGAGCGGGCGACAAAATTTAGTGTAAGGCAGTCAGCCTTCGGCACCATTAAGCCAATCCGCTAGCCAATAAGGTGGACACTTGATGTATGCCTTTCCATTAGGTTAGCGTGCAAGAAATACATCACAGCTGGCCTTAATCAAAGACGCAAAGAAACCCGCCGAGATTAATACGTGGACAAAGGGACCCGGTATTAGGAAGATGCGAACCCAACTTGGCTACTAATGAAATTGTAAATTTAAGGGTCTTTTACGTTTTTGCGATTTGTATGTAAACTGACATGGAAATAGATAAACAATAATAAGCAAGTTTAAGTACAATGTTCCATGTAAGTAAGTACTTTGAGTATCAGAAAACCAGAACATTACAAAATTATTTGGAGAGCTAATTTATTTTCAACTCGCTCCTTTACTGAAGAGTAAAGACATGTACTTAAAGTACTTCTTGAGGTTTTGTTCCATAATTATTATTTTGCAAACAAACAGACGTTTTAAACATTTTTATAATTCGTGTAATTTTATTTACAGCTGCTATGCTAATTATAGTATGCGACTTGAACGCCATAACCGAACTGCACTTGGTTAGATAAAATCAAAATCAATCAAAATCAAAATTTTATTCAGCAAATAGGCAGTTGAATGCTCTTTTACACGTCATTTTTTTGAGTCTACCAGCGCTTTCGGAAAGACCATGATTGCCAAGAAGAATGCGCCGCAAGAAACTTGGCACAAAGTCATTTTTTCTAAAAACAAGTTACATTCGCTCTTACAATACGTAACCACAGACAAATTACACAAAGAAACCTCAATTTGTCATTAAAAGATTAAGAGAAAAAAAACCGCATTTTAGAAACAAGTTTAAAAAAGTAATTATTAGAACAGCAAAACCAGAACACTACTTTACTGGCACGTTTTAATTGAGCAGGAGATGTATAGGTTCTCCAGGTCAAATATCTGTGAAAATTTAAATTAGAAAGGGATGTATAGGGTCCCAGAATTAATACTATAATATAATACTTAATCTAAATGGCTTAGAGACGTATAGTCTCTAGGGTCAATTTAAACTAAATTTAAAATCAGCAGAGGTGTAAAACGCCTCCACGGTCAAATAATAAGTATAATAATACATATACATAAACTGGAGATGTATATGGTCTCCAAATGTCAAATAACAAAAATTGATGAAATATACATTTCATGTCATCATGTCAAATAAATAAAACATTATTTATGTCAATTGTATTACAATTAGTACGCAGCGGACAACGGCAACAGAGCCGGATACCATACACGAATATCTTCGGGACGCAGCCAAGTCACATTGATGTCCTAATTATCTTCTGTTTTCAGCCTTGGCCAGGTGGTGCCATCACATAAGTATTCATCCACTTTGTAGTATGCTTTCTTCAAGAGAGCGATCTTTATGTATCTTTTAAATGAATTGTGAGGCAATTCCCATGCATCTACAGGCACTTTATTGTAGAACCTCACGCAATTTCCCAAAAAAGACTTACTGACTTTTCGTAGACGAAATTTAGGGACGGCAAGTTTATGCTTATTCCGAGTGTTGAAACCATGCACATCCGACACTTTCTTGAAAGATTTGATGTTCTTGTGTGTGTATAATATTACATCATATATATACTGAGAAGCTACTGTAAGGATGTCGATTTCTTTAAAGCGTTCTCTAAGTGAATCTCGGGAGCCAAGATTGTAAATAGACCGGACCGCCCTCTTCTGCAGGATAAAGATTGTCTCTATGTCGGCCGCCTTGCCCCAAATTAGGATGCCATAAGACATAATGCTGTGAAAATAACTGTAGTAAACTAACCGCGCGGTTTCTACATTGGTGAATTGCCGGATTCTTCGTACAGCATAAGCGGCAGAGCTCAATCTACCAGCAAGACCAGATAGGTGTGGGCTCCATTGCAAATTGCGATCTAAGGTAAGCCCGAGAAAAACAGTCTCATCCACGAGGTTCAGCTTCTCTCAATTTAATCTGATAGTAGTGTCAACCTGTCTTACATTAGGCAACGAAAATTTTATACATTTCGTTTTAGCTGCATTCAATAGTAAATTGTTTGCAGTAAACCATTTCAGCACATCTCTTAGAGTCTCATTGATGTGACTTTGATCTTCCTGTTGCCTGTTGACTTTAAAAATGAGAGAGGTATCATCAGCGAACAGTACTATGTCACATTTGTGTTCTAGCAGCTGGGGCAAGTCATTTATGTACACCAAGAAGAGAAACGGACCCAAAATAGAGCCCTGTGGTACTCCAAGCTTCACCGGTGATCCACATGACTGCACTCTATGTATGTCTACTTTCTGGATTCTCTGACTGAGATAGGACATAACAAGGTTCAGTGCATTAGTTGTGAGTCCGTAGTGTTCAAGTTTGCGGATAAGCGTCTCGTGTTCCACGCAATCAAATGCCTTGGAGAGGTCGCAAAATATTCCTATTGCATATTGCGATTGTTCCCATGCGTCATAAATGTGCTTCATGAGATTTGCAGCCGCATCCGTTGTCAAGCGGCCCTTCGTAAACATAAGTACAATCCTCATTGTTCAACGATATAATAGCTAAGCGCATAAAATATAGAAACAAAAAACTTTCGCGAAATATTATATCTCCTTGACAGTATTTTAAAAGTGGAACAGGGGTTGTTACTTAAAATGTTGCAAAGAACTTTTCTTATTTTTAGTCATCTGAAGCGGGACGGGTGCGGTCTTAAAGTCTCAACCGAGTGCGGCGGTAACTTCTCCTCATAATTGATTTATCCGGTCGCCGCAGTCCTGCAAAAATCTTAAACTTTTCTAATAGCGAAGCAGATGAGACCCACTGAAGGGTTAATTAAAAAAAATGGTCGGTCATCCGCGAACAGAATGACGAAGTTTAGCGGATCACCAATTTCAATGCTTTAATATTGTTACAAAACTCGGCTCCGCGTTTCTTTAATTAAAATTAACGACGCAAAACTCTGACAGTCAAACGAATTATTAGTACGAAAGCAAACTTTTAATTAGTTCGCCTCCTTCCAGCGATACTTTTGTGCATTTACTTGTTCAAAGTAATTTGAATTAATTTGAATTCTTCCATAAGAGGAATAAAAGTTCGTATTTTAATGTTTGTACTCGTATCACAGCCGTTGGAATGGTTTATATTCGGTTATAAAATATGCCTATTTAAGCAATTCAATTTTTACATGGGAAAAAAAGTAGTAACGGAAACTTTAATGAAATTAAGTATAATGCTTATTATAAAATACGGGTAGCTGATATCGAATCAAACAAATTGATACAATCAAAACATTATTCACAGTAGCGCTAGACGATTATTTAGTTTGGTGTCGGTATTCATGGGTAATGGCGATAATATTGTAGATTACAAATTTCACGGCGGTAGCGGTGTATACCGAGCACACGGATCTATGACAATTGACAGCTTAGACGCGAGCCGTTGCAAATCGTGGATGCCTTAATATGTCGGCTAGCTTTGAACAACAATAAATTAATCTATTCAAAACTTAGAACTATAATACCAATCTATGAATAATTCTTCATATCCGTTCTGGAAAAGATTCCCAGAGGAGTAGCTGGGTCATAAATAACTAGGAATGTAAATGTGTAAATTGCAGCAAAACATTCTAATTCAATTTAATTTTGTTAAACAATTCTCACTTGTCATCATTTCGTTAATTAATTGTAGATGTGTCAGTAGTATATTATTGGGCATTCTGGACCACCATTCATTCGATCGGGCGAAAAATTTCGCCCTCACTCATTCGTGGTGATCCAGAAGCCCAATAATACAATGAATTGCACACAACCTACAATCAACCCAAACCCAACGGTAACCAACCTAACAGTAACCTATCAGCATTTGCGTTCAACATAACGCTCAACCTACACCTGAAATCGCATTGGGCATTCTGTTTCACCTCGCGTTCAACGCAACAGCAACCCAAACCCAACGGTAACCAACCTAACAGTAACCTATCAGCATTTGCGTTCAACATAACGCTCAACCTACACCTGAAATCGCATTGGGCATTCTGTTTCACCTCTCGTTCAACGCAACAGCAACTCAAACCCAACGGAACCCAACCTAACAGTGACCTATCAGCATTTGCGTTCAACATAACGCTCAACCTACACCTGAAATCGCATTGGGCATTCTGTTTCACCTCTCGATCAACGCAACGAATACATCAGCCCAACAGCAACTCAAACCCAACGGAACCCAACCTAACAGAATTTGCTCACACTCGAGGTTTAACGTTAACCATCTGCTCTTCTGCTCATTTTAAATAAGCATTCCATGCTTGCAACACGCGCGCATTGGTTGAATTGATCTTGAACAGATATGAAGTTTGTAAAACAAGCTCAGAGCTTGCAGTTGGAGGTTGTTTGTTCAGATCGCAACAATCGTAGTTTTCGTCACGGTGAACTTTTACCCGACACAATTCGCTGTATAATTTGCGGTCCTTCTAATTGCGGTAAAACTAATTTAATTGTCTCTCTTCTACTACATGAACAAGGACTACGCTTTCAAAATATTTACGTATATTCAAAAACACTTTTCCAACCGATGTACCAGTTTTTAGAAAAAATATTGATGTTGGTTCCATCAGTTAAATTTCAAAAATATCGCGAAAATGATGAAATACTAAGCCCGCATGAAGCTGAGAACAATTCAATTATCATATTTGATGATGTTGCATGCGAAAATCAAAATAATATAAGGGATTACTTTGCAATGGGAAGGCATAAAAATATTGACAGCTTCTACTTAAATCAAACTTACAGTAAAATACCTAAACAATTAATAAGGGACAATGCTAACTTAATCATCCTTTTTAAACAAGATGAAGTTAATTTACGTCATGTTTATGACGAGCACGTTGGAACTGATATGTCTTGGTCACAGTTTCGGGAAATGTGTGCAAAAATATGGAGCGTACCTTTTAGCTACTTGGTTGTAAACAAGGATTGTGCTAGAAATTCAGGATGTTATAGAATGGGATTTGATACATTTATCGTTTTGGATTAACCGTGTTACTTAACCAGTTTCATTTTCAAGAAACTTTTATTGCATCATGGGAATCCATCGAGATCAGACATGAATCATAAAATAAACACAGAGAAAACTTTAAAAGAAAAAGTACTTCAGTCTGCCGATGCTGTCAAAAAGAAGGTTAAACTACTTCGTGATATGAAAAATAACAACAATATGATTTTGGAATCAGTCTTTAAACCAATAACAGACCCGCTTAATGAAATGGTTAAAAGTAACGACAATAAATACTATAACACTAATGAAACCGATTTTGATGAAGACATATTTAAGTGGCAAAAGGCGCCAAAAACATTAAAATTTAGTCCTAATGAAGGGAAGAGAAGTAGTATTAATAATCAAACAATCGTACGAAATTTTTCCGAAACGACTTCAAATAATGATGATGAGGTATCAAATAGAGACGAAAACAGACAAGATGGTGATGATGACATGTTATGTGAAAGTGACAACAATGATGTCTTGGAATCAACAAATGATACTTCATTTAAGACTACCGGTTCATATGCATCTCCTCGCGAAGACCCTGCATGGCAAAAACAATACAACACCGACTTGGACATTCCTTTTGGCATACGAACAGAACGCGATAAGCTTATGTTAGGATCTTGTTTAGTTTCCGTTAGTGGCGAAAAACTCAAAGTAAATGGACGTACTTACAATTTAACACCAGGTTTATATGATTTGTTATTTAAGAAGTTGCCTGATTTAGGTATCATAACTGAAGACGATAAACGTTATTATAAAATGTTGCTACTAGAAACGAATGTCCATAGACGAGATTTTGATCCCAATAAACCAATAAAAAGTAACAAAGGTCAGAAATATTTATACATTATAAAACCGCTTTTCAAATTATCGAAACAACGTTCAATAAGCGAAGATTTATGTACTTACGGCAAAGGACTACCAACAATGAAAAAAGTTAAAAGAGATGTTTCATATGTCTATTGGGATAATCCAAACGAATTAGTTGAAAGATTGAAATTACTCATTGCTTCCCGTGATGCCGGTAACACAGGATTAGACAATGAAATAATATCAATTGTAGAAGAACTTCGTGAAGCGGGCTTGGTTAATCAATGATATATAAAACTGGTATTTTACTTTTACCATCAGTCGAAGCCGGAAATTTGATGATACATAAGTGCATAAAAATAAGAAGTAAAAATGAACATAGACAAATTCGGTCATCATGTTCATAAACGTTTGCGTGTATGTGAAGTTTTTGAACTTAACAATAAAACTTTGCTGCGTTCTGATGATGGCGATTTCGATCTACAATCATCGCGATTAAAGGGGGTAGCGGATCCTTTGACACCCAATGATGCAGCTAATAAGCAATATGTCGATCAGCTCGTCCAGGACACTTACGAGAAGAAGCATCTAGATTCTTTATTTAAAACTATAAATTCTCAAATTCATCAGCTTGCAAATCAGTTGAAAATAAACTTTTATACAAAAAGGGACATAGACAATATTTTAAGTAATTTCAAAGATGACAAAAGAACAAGTCGTGAATGAAATCCATAGATCGGCCCGAAAAAATTACAAGCGTCGCGCAGTTATATTAAAAGGAATTGATGATTTGTGGCAAGCAGATTTAATTGACTTACAGAATTTACATACTGTAAATAAGGGATATAAATACATTTTAGTTGTTATTGACACATTTTCAAAGTACACGTGGTGTATTCCTACGAAATCTAAAACTAAAACAGAAGTAAAAAATGCATTTGAACTAATTATCAAGTCGACCAAACGAATACCTAGAAACTTACAGACAGACTTTGGAAAAGAATTTTACAATGATCAATTCGATTGTTATGTGAAATCCTTAAAAACAAATCATTATTCCACGTATTCAGTTAAAAAGGCGTCTATTGTTGAAAGGGTAATAAAAACGCTCAAGAACAAACTTTACAAATATTTCAGTTTCATCGGGAACTACAAATGGCTTGGAAAACCTTTAGATGAGATAGTTCAATCTTATAATCAAACTGTGCATAGCACAACAAAATTTGGTCCAAATGAGGTGAATTTTAATAATGAAGCCGAAGTAAAGAAAAACATTGATAAATCACAATCCAATCGGCGTTTTAAATTAAATATTTTTAATGTAGGAGATCATGTGCGTATAAGCAAGTACAAAAGCGTCTTTCATAAAGGTTATACGCCTAATTGGTCAACTGAGCTATTTACTATTAAAAAGGTGAATCACACTCACCTGTTACTTACCATATTGAAGACCAACGAAAAAACTCAATACTCGGTACATTTTATGAACAAGAACTGCAAAAAACTAAGTATCCAGACGTTTACCTCATCGAAAAGGTAATCAAAAAAAGAGGGAAAAAATTGTATGTTAAGTGGTTAGGACTTAACGATAGCGAAAACAGCTGGATCGACAGAAATGCCATTGTATAAATATATTTAAAAACTTTCTCGCGCTAAGTCATTAACTTTTGGGATATGAAAGGAAGAGGACTTCTAAACAGTATTATTAATCACTTACCGTTTGAACTGCACTTACCTGGCTACAATTATTGCGGACCAGGCACAAAATTGCATAAGCGATTGCAAAGAGGTGATAAAGGAGTTAATGAATTGGACAACGCATGTATGCAACACGATATAGCATACGATAAATATTCTGACCTAACAGACCGACATCGTGCAGATTTTGAACTCTATAAAATGGCTAAACAAAGATTGAAGTCAAAAGGTGTTGGAAAAGGAGAAAAACTTGCGTCTTATATAGTTAGCAAAGTGATGAAATCTAAAATGAAAGCTGGTGCAGGGATAAAATCATTTAAGCATTTTGTTTCTAAGATACGTACCGAATTGAAAAAAAACAAATCTAAAAAAGAAGGCACTGCAGTCAGTCGAGCTTTTGCTGCAGCGAGTAAAGTATTTCTTAATAACAATACGAGTAAAATGAGAGTTCCTCGATTAATACCGATTCCTAAAACTGGAGGTATATTGCCACTAATACCTATTTTCGCGGGACTTTCTGCGTTAGGGTCATTGGCAGGAGGAGCTGCTGGGATCGCTAAAGCTGTTGGTGACTACAAAGCTGCAAAAAAGAGCTTATCCGAATCAGAACGTCATAATAAAATTATGGAATCTATTGCATTAGGTAAAGGGTTGTACATTAAACAGTATAGAAATGGAAAGGGTTTGTGTTTAAAACGATTAAAAAACTAAATAAAAGGCTACCCAGACGTGCTCTTACAAATGTTGATATTTTAAAACATTCAACAGATATTCCTTATTTCCGTGGTGTTTACATGAGAGACAAATTGCCAAACCGTCCAAAAAGAGTAGAATGTGCAATCGTAAATTTAGATAGTTCTAAAAACCAAGGGACTCACTGGGTAGCCTATGTCAAAGATAATAATCATTGTGAATATTTTAATAGTTATGGTGATCTTCAACCGCCGCTAGAATTAATAAAATATTTGAAAAATTATAATATTTCATACAATTATAATATTTATCAAAAATTCGATACTGTTAATTGCGGACATTTATGTTTAAAATATTTAAAAAAATATTGGAATAACCGTTTAAATATCTCTGAACAATAAATAGCTTCTCATTCTCACGATGTCTTTCACTTTGTCCATAACGGGATCCTCCTCTACCCTGATTACGAATCACTCGCCAGCTCTTCAACTAGATGGTGAATATGAATGCGGGTTGCTATACTTGTCGACATTTAACTCGATACCTAATATTGACAACCGAAATAATAAGTTTTATTATGGTGATAACGAAGTAGTAGAAATTCCTGAAGGGTCATATGAACTTCAAGATCTTGATGATTATCTTAAAAGACATCTCCAAGGTTGCACCTTTACACTGACATGCAATAATAATACGCTAAAAACATCTATATTGTGTTCCAAAAACGTCTATTTTAAAAAACCAAATTCGATTGGTAAGTTACTTGGTTTTGGAGAAGAAACAGTTCAGGCGAATATATTAACTGAGTCCCCTTTTCCCGTGTCCATTCTGTCTACAACTATAGTACGAGTTGAATGTGACATCGTGAGCGGGTCATTTATAAACGGAAAACCTAGTCATATAATTCATGAATTTGTGCCAAATGTACCGCCTGGTTACCGGATTATAGAAACACCTAAAAATGTTATATATTTTCCTGTTACTCAAAACAGCTTAAACCCTCTAAAAAAAATAATACTGGATATAAACGATAATTTAGTGAATTTACGTGGCGAAGAGATTCAGATATATTTACATCTCAGAAAAAAATGATAGACTTTAATAAATGTACGGTCTCAAACAGCAAAGCCGTTAGTGCTCATTGTGCTATCAAGAAAAGAAGACCTAAAGGACAACTAACGAAGGAAAACAAACAGTTTTTAAAAAACATAGGATTATTAAAATGAGTATACTAAACTTATCAGACTCCTTTAGCTTTGATAGCACGATTGAAAGTTTCGAATATCATTCGTATAAACCGTACGTAACAAGTTTCAATTTAAATGATGAAATCCGTATACCTATCAACCAGCAAGATCTATACGTATTACCATCAGCGAGTACTTTATACATAGAGGGTACTATAGAAGTATTCAACAGAGAAACAAAAGCGAAGGTGTCCAGTGTTCATTTTACAAATAACCCTATACTTCATTTATTTCAAGATATTCGATATGAGCTGAATGGGATTGAAATAGATAAAATTAAAAACGCTGGGGTCACAACAACAATAAAATCTCTTGTGTCGATGAATGAACTTGAATCATCGATGTCAAAGTTATGGGGCTGGGATGTTGATGGCACAAAAATTACGCATGGATCATTTTCTGTGTCAATTCCTATAAATAAGATTCTTGGCTTCGCAGAGGATTATAACAAAATTATTATTAACTGTAAGCATGAACTTATTATTTTACGATCCAATACTAATTTAAATAGCGTAAAACTGAACACAAATGAGTATATAGGTAACATAACTATATCTAAAATAGTATGGCGCATGCCGCACATTAAGGTTTCTGATCGTGAAAGATTAAGTTTGCTTAAATATTTGGAAAGAGATCGAGCTATTCAGGTAGCATTTAGGAACTGGGATCTGTACGAATACCCGCTTTTACCTAAAACATCAAAACATTCTTGGGCCGTCAAAACTTCGTCTCAAGTTGAAAAACCTCGATATGTTATAATTGGATTAAAAACAAACAGGAAAAATGTTGCTGATAAAGACATATCGCGTTTTGATCATTGTAATTTGCGTGACGTTAAAGTTTTTTTAAATTCAAATTATTTTCCTTATGAAAACTTGAATGTCATTTTCTCGGCTCAAAAATTTGCTATATTATATGAACAGTACGCTAAATTCCAACAGTCTTATTATAACCGCAGCCAAGCACCGTTGTTGAATCCACAAGACTTTATAAATAAAGCACCTCTGTTTGTTATCGACTGTTCTCATCAAAATGAAACCTTAAAAACGGGTTCAGTCGATGTGCGGATTGAATTAGAGTGTAACACAGATATCCCTGACAATACCGCGGCTTATTGTCTTATTTTGAATGATAGTATTATAGAATATAAGCCGTTGACCAATATAACAAAGAAGATATCATGAAACTAGACCATCTATTCGTAGATGTTCAGGGGTTTAAATCATCTAAAAATGAATTTATTATTAAAGAATTTGCATACAGTACCTATGAACACACGCAGGCGTATTTAATAAAACCTCCATATTCATTTTCTACGTTATCAGAAAACGAAAAAAGGCATGTGAAATGGATAGAGAGAAACCTTGGCATTATGTGGCGTGAGGGGTATATCGACCACAGAGAATTTAAGAGAATGATTCATAATTTCTTGGAAGGCAAAAAAATATATGTAAAAGGTTTTGAAAAAATTAAGTGGATTAATGATTTATGTGCTGATTGTACTGTAATAGACTTGGGAGAGAAAGGTTGTTCTAATTTTCAATTAATGTATAAAAAGTATTGTATCGACAACAGCTCTTATAATTGTCTACATCATAAAAAAGCTTGTGCCTTAAAAAACGTTATATGTCTTAAAAAATATTATTTCGATATTATGCATATTTAACATTGTAATAAATTATACCTAATTTTCAAAAATAAATATTTACGTTTAATCATTTTTTTATTTTTTAACCCAGTCAAAATTAGTTATCATTTATTTTGAACGAAGACTTTTTATATTAACCCATTTTTAAATAATTGAATTTGTTTGTTTAAAAATATGAAATAAATGATAACGATTCATACCTGTGGCTAATAATAGTGTTAATCTATTTAAGCGATATTTACTGAAAAGATTTTTCTTGTGCATTTAATCATGATAATTTTATCTTCGTTTGAATTATTGCTTTATTGACATACTTACAAAAAAAATCTTTCCTGTTGACGTATCGCTTAATCAAAGGAATAAAACAAGAAAATTGTTGACCATATTTATTTTCAAAATTATATACAAAAACAGTAAAAACATTAATAACTAACACTATATCCGCACAACTTCTTGGATATCTTATTTATTACACTTTCTGTACTGTCTATTATCTCATCGTATCCGTCACTTGCCACATACTGCGCACTGAGCATAACGTTTTCACCGGTTTCGTCGTTTTGATCCGGCGCGGAGTCACTTATGTTAATTATTTGGATTTTGACAAGTCTGTTCCCCTTAGTTGCTTCATTGTTTATAACGAACGACGGCGGGTGACCTCGTACACTTCTCTTTACCACTTTGTTTAGCCTTAGTTTTGGTTTACTAGACTTGGTTTTCGTTTTGGCACTTGCAATTTTTTTTACAAATTCACTGACTTCTTCTTCTTCTTCATCTTCTCGGAATCCTAATGGACCCTGTGCATATTGCGAAAACATGATTTGAGTGTCTTGCGTTCCTTCCATATTCTGAAACAAAAGAAATCAAATAAATAAACGCATCTGGCAACACATATGAGCATTTTCATACGCTTACAAAACAATAATAGCAACAAAATAATACGAATAAATATTAAATAATGCCAATTTTACTTACCGAATCGGGAACGGATCAGCTCGTCTTAATTTTCAAAACTTTGGAACGACTTTACTCAGTTATGAATGTAGAGTGCAGAATGATAACTTACTATAACAGCCGCTATTTATAATTACAGTAATTTCATGCGTCAGCAAATTAAATTAACACGCGCTTCGGAGCATGCGGTGCATACCGCCGCGCTGCTTAATGCCGATCAAATTACAACGACACGTAAGGACTTGTTATAATTGGTACCAAATGCAATAAATGTGAATAGGTATATTTCACGTGTCAGCAAATTACCTTAGCACGGGCTGCATGCCGCCGCGCTGCTTAAGACACGTAAGGACATGTTTTAATTGATACCCAATGCAATAAACGAGGATAGGTATTATTTGCCTGTTCAATAGAACATAATTTTACTTACCATTATCAAAATATTACATTTAAAATTAACCCTGAGCTTTTTGATGACGGAAAACATCGTCAGGAAACCTCCAAAGCGAGAAAACTCAATTTCAACTCAAGTAAAATGTGTTTTCAGTCGGTATCCTCGCAGTCTATATATACTTAGGTGGGTGAAAGAAAAAAAGAAAACAAATGTTAATAACACTTCATATTTATTTATTAAAAAAAAAGAACAAACCATACAATTTACAAATCAATGTGTAATTATAAAAAATAAAGTACTTAATGATAATCTACTTATTTGGTACAGTCAGCGTCAAAAGTCGCTCATCTGGTCGTAGAGCGAAAAGGTACAAAAGTGATGAGCGGCTTTTGACGCTGACCCTACAACATACATAATTATAATTTTACAATAACGTAAGTACTCAACGTATTTTATTTTATTAAACACATTCTAATTTTTTATTACCCATTGGGTGCCTACGAAATAAAATTACAGCTCGAGGAAAGGTCGCTTAGATAACTACTGTACTAGAAAATAGACTCATGTCCCCAAGATTTGGTTGAAATTTTGTCTGATAATATATGTCGTTTATCGTCTTTGTTAGATAAAGCAACTTTATTGACAGATTGAGTGAAGATCTCGTGCCTAATCGATTTAAATAATATGTGTTTTTTCCGAACTATTTTATCATTGAATAACACATCCCGATAATCATTTAATGTTAACTCTTGAACTGCTGGTTTTTTTATTCCTTTAGCCTTTTTGATAAGAGATTTATCACTTTTGATACAGTATAGTTTAGAACGTAACCCTATAAACTCGGTAATAAGTTCTCCTCCTAACTCATCTTTGAATAACCCAGGAATCTTCCTGTTACGTAAAGGTATTTGCAAATCATTTACAGGGTTATAATTGTTTGTGTCAAAAAAGTTTAAAAAAATATTTTTTAAATCACTGTAAAAGTCTGCAGTTTCGATTTTGTAAATAAAACTGTCGGTATCAGTGTAGCACAGAGTAACTTGATCTTGGTAGTGTTTTTTTATTACCGTGTAGTGAAATTGGTACATATGACTTTTAGAAAGTTCTAATACAGAGAATCCTACGTAGATTGGTTTATCTAAAATTACTTTTTCAGGCTTCATTTGTACGACAACCAAATTTTCAGACAACACTGTTGCACTATGGAAATTCGGTTTGGCAATTAATTTGTTAGCACAAGTAAACTTTTTTGTTTTGTTTTGACGGTCGTGCCACTTATTTACTAATTTGACGTCAACTCGCCGCTCACTGTCTTCAAGAGTTTTCCCAAAAACTGAGTTATTCATTAATTTAAAAAGGTCTTGTTGGAAAGGAGTAGTAGCTTTTTTTCTCAGTTCTGTATTTAAATGAATATACTGTTTTAAGAATGGACTTTGACGAAACCTTATAACGCGATGGATTTTATCAAGAGTTAAGCCGTTGCGTAAACATGTTTTCAGATGGACGTAATGAATGACGTATTCGTATTTGTTATATAAATTTGGGATGTAACTGGGTTGTAACTGGGTGGGGTGGGATTTGGGTTGGTATGAACTGTAATGTTTGCTACTTTACATCGTAATTATAAATACACATACAATTGTTATTTCCTAATACGAAAACAAACATTGTCTTGTTACAGGTACAAACAGGTATAAACCTTTTTCAATTTGAACACAAAAATAAACAATTCCTATATTATTAACATTTATGATAAGATAACCTAACCAACTTAGAAAAGTCGAAAAACAATAGACATTTTCGCTTCAAAGGTCAATATCTTAGAAACGGTTGAACCGATTTTGATAAAACAAGTCTAAGAACCATTGTTAGAAAACCTGTTAAATGAAAAACCGCATTTAAATCGGCTCATTCATTTAGGAGCTATGGTACCACAGACAGACACACAAAAATCTAGGTACAAATTCTAGCGCACGATGTCAAAGTTTAACATAAGCGCTGTCTGTGGGTTAAGCAC